>VZRU01016411.1:167965-215557 GCA_013398155.1 Pedionomus torquatus
AAAAAAAAAAAAAGGTTAAAAACAAAACAGCAGACATATTTTCTGGGATTCACACAAATATATATTAACTGTACCTTCCCTGTAGAATAATTTCTTTGTCAGTTTTAAGACAATGGTTGTAAAGCTCTTAGTTACCAGAATAAAGCATCATGTCTTGATAAAACATTTTTCTACCTTGCAGCTTCCCGTTGAACAGATGACAACTTTATTTAGTGGAGCTGAATCTATATTCCCCAGTTTTAGTCAAGAAATTGGACAAGGCCAGGGCAACACAGGTTAAAAGCTGAGAGCAGTTTAGTTCTTACCTTTGCTACTGAAATCTTGCTCGTCTTTGATTGGCATCTTATAGTATTTGATCTGCTCACTTAGGAAATTAGATGTAGTAAAGCAAATTGAAGGCAGATGCAGCTACTTATGATGTACAGGCATAGGCACCTCTTTGCTGAAAACATGCAAATCAAATTTGGAAGTAATAGTAGTGGCTCTGCAAACCATGGGATCAGTTAGATATTTGACAGGGAAGAATGTATGTTCGCAGCATTACTTGACCCATGTTCCAAGGGCAGCATTGAAACCATAATTCTACTCAGTGGAGCCATAGATCATTGAGAAGATGGTCTCACAAAGAAATTGTGTCAGGCAAGGTCATCTTCCTCTCGTGCAACTTCCTGGCCAAAGAAAATACAACTCCTAAAGTGTTCACTGCACATGCTCTGTAAAGGTCTCTTGAGGCAAAAGATGCTGATGACTGAAAAATTAATAACAGCAGTTTACTCAATGAATAGATGCTGAATATATCTTTCTGCTTATAGGATGACCATGAACAAATAGCAAAGTATTTAAAGTTAGTCTTTATTTGATATTTTCTGAATAATTCTAAGAGTGGCGAATCTATTCCTTTCTTGCTGATTCATATTCCATATTGAAGCTGTGCTGATGATTAGTTGCAAGCGAAACGTCTGTTATTGATTCCCCTTCAGATGAAGTATAACATTTCAAGTCAGGTGGGATTATCGTACCTTAGTGTTATGATAGATCTGCTGTTTACAGTATCCCTCATGTTACTACAGTAGCTAAAACCATGTGCTGAGGAGTGCTTCTCCAGCAGAAAAAATGCAGCATATGTGTCAGAGTACCCCCCCGCCTTCTGCCCCAGTGACGGCAGCGCTACCGGGGGCTGCCCCCCCACCCCACCCCAAGCTGTGGGTGTGAGGCATCTGCTGCTGCTCCTGCTGCTCTTGGGACTCCCTGACCAGATCGGACCTGGGGGAGCAGAGCAGCTTGGGAAAGAGCGGAGAAATGAGCCTGTTTATTTCAGATGGGTCTTTTGGCCCGTGCAGCTTGAAGGCTTCTCCACAGAAAATATATTTATAAGGCCATGCAGAAAATTTTCAACTTAATTATCTTTGTGCTGCACACTTAAGAACCCCAAACCCTGTCCCATTCGATCTTCCATTATGTCAGCTGTGGCCAGAAGGTTTCGGAATTCTGATGAACTCTGTTCCGTGTAAAATATAGTGCAATTTTATTTGACAGTTATGCATGTAGGTTTAAAATCAATTTTAATTCCACATATTTTGACTTTTTAGCTGATCCAGTATAATGAGCGGCTGCTGTTTCAGTCTGTGAGAGCAGTGGCCAGGCAGGGTAGGTTTGTACCATACCGGAGTGTTGAAGAGGGACGATTTTTTCTTTCTTCTCCATTCTTTATGCTTCAGTTCAGAAGCATTTAAACTCAGTCTGGTGTGACTGAAAAAAATTAAACCTAATTGCATAAATAACATAATCATGCCATGAAATATTTTCTTTGCTAACATAATCACCCACACATTTTCTATTTGCTAAGATACTATAATCTGAAAAACTCTCCTTCAGGTATTCTCAGAGTTAGAAGGGCTACTTCAGCACTCATCTTTACATTTTTTGTTATAGAACAGGTTTCAGAGTCTCCAATAGGTAAATAATACATGATAAAATCTACTGAAGTTATGGAACCCTTGACTAGTACTTTTCTTTAAATATTAAACATTATTTTTGAAGTTGTTTGAACTATGCACAGTTTCACACAACAATTTTCCTGTTAGAAGGGAAATATGCCATCCTCAGCCAGTTTTTGTTTGATGTCTATGAATACTAATATTACGTAGAATCTCTTATTAACTGTAGTAGTTCAGAACAAACTATATGCAAGTTCTGTAATTATTTAATTCTGAATGAAGGTAAAGGAAAAACTTTTGAGCCAGAATTGCAAAGTTCATGCTTTACTTGCTACTACAACTCTCAAAATCATCTGCTTAGTTTTTCATACCAAGATAACTTAGGCACCCTCAAAGTTAAGCATTTTAAACATAAGCAGACAATTAGGCCGTCTGCAAATTTTCATCTGCATTTTTCCATTAAATTTGAAAAAAAATCCCAACTACAAAGCTTCATTTGATATTGGTAAAGGGACACACAGGGCTTTCTCTTTTCCCCTACCTAGTAGTCTGTCTCAGCCTCTGAAATTTGAGCGTGTGTTCTGGAAAACAGAGTTAGGACAAAGGAAAAATAAGGGCTATAAAGAAACTTTCCATAAGATATGTGGCTTAATAAAAGCTGCATTTCAGCAGAGTGCTACAGCAAACACATGCTGGGCCTCCAACCATCCCCTGTCTCTGAGTGCTTCAGGGACACAGTCGTTTAACTCAGGGATTTTATATGCACCCAGCAGAGGCTGTCTATTATATTGATTTTAGAAGTTTCCTATTACAATATTAATTTTCTGTTGTGTCAGATCAAAATGATTGGTTCTTCAGCCATTTCTCAGACAAAATTCTTAATCTTTGAAACTCTGGAAAAACTCCAGAGCATAGTTTATTCATAGTTTGAAGCTGGATTCATTATTAATTATATTTATAATGAACTTTATTTATGCAACAAGATTTATGGAAAACAGATTAATGTATGAATGGGTGCTGGGGAGAGTTACCATTCCAAATACAGCCCAAAGGCTTGGTTGAATGCAGTACATAGTGAAAATTAAGTTATTTTGTCTGTCAGATTTACATAAAATTAGGCTGAGTGCCAACTACAGGGAATATGGAGTACTTTGTTTCAGAAAAGGGAAAGAGGGATTGATTTAACTGATAGGAAGAAAGATAGGTATTTAATAAGACTGTAGATACAGCATAATGGGATATTTGTATGCATACTGATAGATTTAACAACTATTAATGTGTTCTCTGTGGGATGAGCTTTACGGTTATGCTTCAGAATACATTTATTTTTCTGTGCTGATTGCTGGTCTCATATTTTACAAATGATTTATTCCATATGCTGGTTGTGTGGTGCTCCGGCACTGCACCACTCGTGCATTATAAATACTTGGAGTGTGTAGGAGAAGCAAGTAAGTGGAGTCTGTCAGGGGATCCAGTACTAATGAAATTTGGTTTGATATACTAAAATCCCAAAGAGAAATGGAGTGTAAGTCCCAGCTTGCTCCAGTGTGTGTTCCTATATGTTGTGTACACCACCAGTAACATTTTCATCACAGCTACTGGGATGCAGATAAGCAAAAGGAAAAATCATTATGCATGGGCAGTCATTATAAATGGGCATGAACTTATTCCCTCACACTGTTTGGCATGTAGAGAGATTGAAAAATGCTTCTGAATTTGGTGCCTTAGCCTGCTGCAAGTGTCCTCATTGCTAAGCAGAGCGTGTGCAGTAGATGTTGCGTGTAGACTCACTAGGAATGGAATTAAATTCTACGAAAGAAAACATGTTTGGGGATTTTTATTATAGAAAATAATGACTTGATTAATGTGTTCTAGCTTTTTAAGCCAGCCACAGAGAATAGCAAATAGGTGACGCAAAGGAAAATACAAACTATTCCACAGAAGAAAATGCTCGGCTGGGATGGAGTAGGAGGGCCGAGTGAGAAAGAGTTACTCTAGGCTGAGCCAAGTAGCTTGGCAGAAGTACACGTGCACCACCCAGCTTTAGATATCTCTATGAAATTAATCCAAGAAAAAAGAGGATATTTTGATTTTCAACACAATAATTAATGATAACAAGGTTAAGAGAGCACAGAGATACCAAATATATGTTTTGTTTTAATAAATGATACTACCAGATCCCAAGCTGTTGGAACAACTTCTAGGATGCTCTGTCAGTAAAGCTTAGGGAGGAGGCCTGTATCATTTGAATTAAGAACAGGACATGAAATCTGTGTGACGGGACTGTTGTCATTTGCCTCTGATATGTATGTTGCTCTACTTTTTCTCTGTTTAGATGAATTTTATTTTTTTTTTTTCAACAGGCACAGTATCGGTAAAAAGGTTTGTGACATTCCTCTTTCTCCACTGCTATCTTCCCTGAATAATCCGAGAAGACCCCTGGAGTTACGTGGGAGAAAAGGAGATTAAAAGTGCAAGTAGAAGGAACGGACACAGGTAAAAAGACCAAATACAGTTCTCTGCATTAAGATAAATTTCTTTTACAAACATCCCCAAATATTATAAGAGAGCATATGATCTCAAATTTAAGTATGATTACTGAGCACTATTTTAAGACAGTTACTGAAGTGAATAATTTTTGTAACTTTATTATAAACATTTGGAATTAATCTTTTGATAAAGCACTTTTAATTCTCTTTTGTTCTCATTATTTGGTCTGATATCCCCCTCTGTGCCTCATTGGCCTAGAAATGGCTTGTGCTGTCTATTCCTCTTGCTGCTGCTGTTCTGTTGAGTAGTACATTCGCTGCCTCACTTGTATGGTCTCTTCACAGCTCTTTTCATAACCAGTTCAATTATAGCATGCAGTGATTTTTTTTTTTCCTCGAGTAGCTTTTCTAATTTTGGAACTTTCAGTCCCCAGCCACTAGAGTAATGACGACTTCTTGGTCTTGTAACTGATATTCAAAGTAAAAGAGTTTGCTAGTTATTTTATGTATTCACTGTGGGCAAAAACTCATCCCAAGCCAAAAGGCCTGCAAAAGGCCCCATCATTCCTAAAGCCCTCAGGGCCTAATTCGCCACTTCATTTTATGTCAGCGTAACTCACAATGGAGAAATACATCTGTGGAGCAGTGAATTTAATTCAAATACTAAATCTTTACTGAGAGGACTTTATGTGGGTCAAGCACAATGAAAATGGGGAAAACGGGGACCTGTGAACCTAGGTCCTAAGAGTGGTACTTCTGGGTTACTTGCTAGTCTGGACTAACAGTTGCACTGTGCCGCTTGCATAGAAATTTGGGTCACTACATATTTAATGGAGAATCTTTGACCTATTTCTAGCCTTTAATACTGGGCTCTGCCAGTTCGCCTTGAAGATCTGAGGATGAAAAACATCCTCTGTGGTGCACAAAGGTGGAGAAGTCCCTTTCATGCTGTGTTATTAGTCCTCCATTTAAGTGTATCATATATCAGGGTGAATAGTAAACTTAAAGTATACCTATGTATACCCTTAACTGATACCAGCACACAAGCTGGCTCTCAAAGTGAAAAATATTTTTTTTCTAGGTGAACCTCTAGACTGCTCCAGCTGTTGATGGTGTTATTTTAAAATTTCTTTGCACAGACCACAATAGACAAGAATTTGATCATACAAAAAATTGCAGAATTGCTATAGCAACACCGTTTACTGGATGTTCTGATTAAGGAAAATGGATAGCAGAATAATATAACAGAGTTATGGATGAACACTTTAAATAAATCTAAATAAGGTAATTAGCAGTAATAGCAAACTGATACAGATAAACATTTTCAGTAGCTCTGAGGTAATTCAAAGTGGACTTTGCAAATATCAAGATCCCTTCAATTAGGGTTGTGACATATGGACAGGAATGTATGATCAAAATTTGTTGCAGTCAGGGTTTTACAAAAAGTCTGTTGTACTTTTGAGTAGAGCTTGCCATTTTTTATAGGCTGAATGGAAAGATGTTACTTTTCTGTTTCCTAAATTTACTAAATTTTCATAAATGTTGCAGAATATCTTGATAATTGACAGTAAATCATCTGCTGCAGTGGAGAGAGTGCTTTTTAATGGAGTTTTAGTTTATGAAACTGTTTCTTAAAAAATCAGGACTGAACAGTCTGCAGAACACAGATCTCCATGAATAACCAACCACCGTGTCCTCATAGAATGCTTTGTACAGCAGCTTGGGGCTGTGAGTCAACATAAGTTATCGGGCAGGCACCAGTTAATTCCCTAAAGGGGAATATGGGGAGAATTAATAAACTAAAAAAGAAATAATAACTGAAATAGAAATGAGAAAAGACATATCTGTATAATCAAACAAGTATATTAAGGGTTTTATAAATCTTCCAAAATAGTAGACACAAATCTCTGACAGGTCTGTTTAATGAGTTGGTCCTGATGACTGTCCCAAAAACCATTGGAAAATGTGGTTACAGGTTCATGATGTTCTCATGAACTGAGTGAACTAGAATTTAGCAGCCACACAGGATGTTAGCATCCCATTTACTTTTCATATGAGGGACCTGCATTGTCTGTTGTAAAGAGAAAGTAGGGAACTTAGAAAACAGAAACTGCCAAAGTAACACCAGGCGGTTTGGATTTCCCAAGAGTCAAGAAGACTCTGACTCTTTGGGGTAGTTTGGAAAATGCATCCCAGCTGAGCCTTCAAATTATACTCACTCTCTCCTCTCATTAAGAAAGCTAAGTGTAACACAACAATAGATAAATTCAGGGCAGATGTTAAAAGGTAGGAAAAAAATATCAGTAATTTGGTGTGGAAATAAATGGCCATCTGTACACTAGCAAGAACATATATCATTCATTTCAAGACCTGCAAAGTAAATACAGCATGCAAAACTTTAGTGCAGCTTCCTTATAAACTTGAAAATATGCTGCATGATACTCATATTTAATATAAAAATCAGGGACTATTTTGCCAATTAACACCCTCCTACTTAATCTGGACAAGCATCTGAACATTCTTTATCTGAAGCTGTCCTGCTTAACACTGCTGACAATGCATCAAATAGATAAAAGACTAATTGAAAAATCCCATTTGGGTGAGACTTAACAATTAAACAAATGCCAAATGTGTGTACACAATCAGCAATATCCACTAGTTGATGTGATTTTTCCTGTATATTGGATTTCATGAAAAAATCACTTGTCACAAGGACAAGCACCACTAACTTTCAGGGCTTAATACTTCTTTAAATGGTTGAGGTGATGCCACCTGTTCAGAATTAAGATAGGCCAAACATTTTAGATCTGTAGCCTGCTTACAAAGGATCAAACCTTTGCCTGTCATCTTGGTAGAAATTCCAAGTTGTACCTTCCAATTTATTTTCATCAATCTGTCTGTATTCTTGTCTCTGAAAACTGCCTTTTATTGAGTAGTCTCTGAAGCATCTTGTGCTAAGAAGATGGAATAGTTTCTGTGTATTTATCTGTGAACTAGTCAGTTTAAAGGGTTGCCAAATCTTACCTAGAACAACAAAATAGAATTGCGACCTTGACATCTGTAGGGTAAAACATCTCCGGCTTCACTGATAGGAACACCGTAGAAAAGAAAATCTCTCCACGGGTAGACAGTGTAAAAATGTTGAGCTTAAAACCACAGGTACTGGGGAAATGAGGGTGGGAGAATTCATGAAGAAAAGGAAGAAGTTATGGACAGAAAAGAATGGAGCATGTTTTGGTAAGAGGGAAGCCCAGCCATGGCTATTGGAAGCCAGTTTGGGCAGAGAAAGAGGAGAAATCTGCTGATTAGGAAAGTTGGGAGATACAGAAAGAATATTTGGATTCCTTATAGGACACTGAATTGAGGCCAGAGATCTTTTCAAGATAGCTGGTGAAAGTAAGCAGGAATACAGTACAGATGAATTCTTTTGATTTGACTGTATCTGTGTGTTGCTTGCTATCTAAAAAAAGCTATATTGGAATGAAGAACCTTTGAAAGGCACACGTGTGTCTGGATGTGGTTCAGCTCTGAGAGTTATACAAAGGCAGTAACTTTTTGGTACTGATTTTCTCAGAAAGGGATGCTTAGGCTGATGCAATATCTTGGAGATTAGTGCTGTTCCTCTGACTTCAGAATAAGTAGCCACCTAGCCACCTCTTCTGCTGGAGGGACTAGGGCCAGTCATGTTGGGTATGAAAGAAGGCAAGAAGACTTAAAAGAACAGAGGACTATAGTGCCAGGTTCCAACCCTAGACACCTGGAGAGTGTTTAGGCAGGTGGAGGTGCTGCAAGTCCAAGTGTGGTAATTCTTCCTGCACCTGTGAAGGCCCTGCATTCATGGTCTCATTAAGCAGCAATGTCAGAGAAATCTTGCATCATTTTTTGCAAATCCCTAATCCTGGAACCATGTACGTATTGTTTCACCTCTGGAAGTGGACTTTTTCTATCATCTGAATGCCTTTTTAATAAAGTCATGCTCCAATCTTACTATTGGTTATAAAAGCATCGGGTAATTTATGCTGTGGCTGCTGCATCTCTGTTGGCAGGGAAGGTGAATTCAGCCCTTATTTAAGGTACGGTCCTGCACAGCCCTGTATTTACATGGTCTAATGTAATGGGGGATGCCTATTCAGGTAGCTGGAAGTGGGACATAAAGCTGATTTTGCGGCATTTAAGGGATGTTGATCCTGGGGCAAACAAAAAAAAATACACTAAAAGAGTGATTAAATGTGCAAAAGAACCAGGGCATGACTGTGGATGTAGTCTCCTGTGTGGCTCTGGGGGGGAAGGATTATGTTTAGAAGTCAGCTCCATAATGCAAGAGTGAGCTGTGTTCGTGTTTCTTTGCTTTGTGGTTCTTTTAACATTTTAACCACTGTATTTGCTGGGATGATGAAAGACTGCTCACCTTCCTCCTTGTCACTCTTGGTTATCCTCTTCAAGGAAAAGCCTTCGTATTTATCGGAAAGAGAGCAATTGCCAGTATGGTAAGAATTATCCGAAATCCCAGATTTTAGCAGTTCTCTGGTTTTGGCTTTATAGCACATTTTTCTATGTCCATATAAATGATGAAGTGGAACTGCTATTTAAAACCAAGAAGAAAAATCTTATTTCTTAGAACGGTTAAAGGCTTAGTCTCAATGAATCAAAAAAGTAGAAATCTTATTTTTCATTCTGTTCTCTCACTTGCTTTTCCTGCTGCTCCTCATTACCCAGATTGCTGAACTCTTATTTGATGATAGAAAGATCCGTGACCTCACCAAAACAATTTTTGTTAACTCAAATCATTATCTTGTGACACAAAGACTGAGGCACATCTGTCATTGCTCATATTCTGGGTCACCCTGCAAACATCTGATTATGATTTGATAAACAAAACCATTCCTCCAGTGAATTTTTAACAAAGAGGCTATGAAGAAAGGTGGTCAAAACTGTGGAATTTAACTGCTTTTTTAACCTCCTTTTTGTGAGGGAACTAGTACTGTGGTACTAGAGAAGGGCCAATCACTTAAAAACTGAGTAAGAAATAAACAATTTAGAGTGACTTTCTATGTTGTTAGTAAAATTAATGTTAGAATGTCTGTGAAGATATTCTTTATTCTTTGATTGGTTTTCACTTTGGCAAAGGAGCAGTTTAATTAACTGTCTGCTTTTCTTCATGTGAGTTAATAGAATGATGGGAATATTTCCTGACCCTTTTTACAATAACTGTGATTTCTTTAATGTAAATATAATTCATGTAAGGTGTAATGCTGGGTGGGTTTTTTTGCTGTTGTTGGTGTTTTTTTTTTTTTTTTTTTTTTTTTTTTTTTTTTTTTTTTTTTTTTTTTTTTTTTTATTTTTTTTGTTTTTTTTTTTTTTTAAATTTCAGTATAACCTCTGTATGTATTTCCAGAAACTTACTGTATTCCAAAGTAGAATTTTACTCCACATATTATTTCTAAGATTCAGTCTCCTGAGTCTTATGTTTGTTTTTTATGTTTTCTGAGGCTTCTTTATTTCTCTCCTAAAAGTGCACCTTTTTGAGGATTTTATCTCTTCATTTATGTATTTCCTTCATTTACTTTGATATTAGCATTTTTGTTCCCAGGAATGGGAATGATAGTAGATAGAGGGGCTCATGTCTCCTATTTCTTGTGCATGATTCTCATTTATAAGCAGAGCATCTAAGAGTCATCTATTGCGTTCCACACAATGAATTTGTATGTTGTGAACTGTAAGTAAGGATTTATGTATTACATGTTCTTTATTCTGAAAGCTTGCAGTCCTCTCTTTATTGTGGTTTTCAGTATTTTTGCACAAGAAATCCACACTCAGATGTGTTATCTGTAATTTACCAAGTGGGGCAAATATATAGTGCACACAAAAAACAAATCGATTTTTTTTTCTGTTCATTGAGGACAGTTGTGCGTTTACTTGATTACTTAGACAAGTGCTTTGTGTCTTGGGTGACCGTGTCCGTTAGCATATTAAGGTGTACAATAGATGAAAGCATAGAAGAATTCTCTGTGCTTTTTGTGGGGGAACTGCAGAAGTGTTTGTTTTTGCTGTCCTCGATGTCTCCTGTCATTGTAGGGTAGCATCTGCAAGTAGTTAGTACTTGCAAAATGACTCAAATAGCTCTTTTTCCATATGACATGTTACCTTTTTGCAGCTCTGTAGAATACTTTAACCCAGCCATCATGCCAGTGCTATAGCTGAGAGTGTAAGCAGTTTTACAGGTTTTCTGTAGACTTTTATTACAGCTGTGACACTAGATTGATGGACTGTTTCCATCTTGTTCTCTGTCAATTGTACGCTGAAAGGAGAAGTGACAATGTGATGGATGCATGATAGTGCCACAGTAGGGAAAGAGCTACTGCAGTAACAGTGGTTCAAACCCTAAAGTGCCTTTAACCTCATGCAGTTGCCTTTAATTTGTTTTAATCTAAAACCTAACAAAGTCTAGCACCACAGAATAGAGAGATGGGGAGGATAGTGGGTTTGTAAAGCTGTATGAAAAAAGATGACAGTCATTCTTGGAGGTCCAATTAGGGCAATTCTGTGCTTTAAAGGAAGAAGTCCTCCAGGAAGCTTTCAAAGAGAGAATATTGTTATGCTCTAGACAAAGTCAAAGGTTAGCCTGGCTAGAAAGAAGATGTACTTTCCACTGAGGGAGAAGGGGAAGAAGGGCTTGCTCTTTCACAGCAGGGAATACCCAGGTCTTGCTTGAGGAACAGGATGAACTTGCCAGGGAGCAGGCTTTTGGAGGCTGTGTCAAAAGGAATGCTCTCTGAGACAAGCCAGCATTTCCTTTGAACACGTAAAGGTTTAAGGTTTATTTACTGTTTCAAAGAACTAGTGATGTCTTCTCTAGAGAGATGAGAGAAAGTAAGAGGGAATTCTCGCAGTGTTGCTTTAACCTTTGAAATGCCATCAGTGATTTCATTAAGTCGATGGCTTATTTCTCAGCACAAAGGGAGAGGTGCAGGGTCCAGGACAGATGCCAAGACTGTGTAAACAGTCTTGTATGTGCTTCATCTGTATTGTGGTCCAGGCGGAGATGAAGTGAGGAGGCTAGTGTGGGAGTGAGCAGGGAGGGGCTGGCTGCGAAAGATCTCCAGTGCAGATGTTCAGCTCTCAGCCTCACATCTTCTGCTATCCCAGCATTGAGATGGGCTAGGCCAGGGCCGAGCTGATGGAGAATGAAACCTATTAAATTAACAGCAGCCTGCTAGGAAGTTTCTAGGGGCTCATTCCTATCTAACCAGCTGCATTATTAAATTAGTCTTTTTGTTATAGTTTCAGAGCACATTGTTCTTGAGTGCAATCCTACAAGTCTGTTGCTAGAACTGAGAAAATGCTGCAATACAGTGTTGCTTGAATTTTTAAACTGATTTTGGTTTACTTTGTTATTGTTCTTTTGGCATACTTGCTGCTTTGGGGCATAATTTACCCTCTGCTGAAAGACAGTGTAACAACAAAAGTGATCTCTAACAGGAAGAGCAAAGGAAGCGGCCAGTTTCAAGTGAATGCTGGGGATGATGTTACAGTTGGGAATGTGAGCATATGCTTAAAATTTTACTCTGAGGCTCTCTAATTAGAAAACTAAAATCTAGTGTGAGTGGTGTATTTAGTCAAAATCCTCTTGAGTGTTTCTTATTTTGTATATTAAACAAACATGTTATATGCATACAGTCAACACCAGTAAGGATTTGAAATACAGGTTGGTAGATATTTTTGATGTATTTATGATCAGCTTCTAGAGAAGACTCTGAATTCATTGGATTTGCCAATCGTTAATGCTTATTAACTTAATTTCTTAAGATGTTAAAAGATTATGCCCTCTAATTATTAGTAACACAGATTTTTCTAATAAAAAATATACTTATGGCATATTACTTGGAGATGGCAGTAGGATAAACATGGGCTTTGGTTTGAATGCCAGTTGACCAAGTTCAGTTCTAGTTTCAGTAGATTCAGCTCAGTTGAAGATAGTTAGAACTGTACCTGCTTTTATCAGACCTGTACTTACCTCGGTATAACTAAGTACATAGATGCCTTAAATAAAAGATGAGATGCACATCCAGAGTCTTTGAATAATATTGACAAAAAGTGGAATCGATCTTGAATCAAGTTGATGTTGAAGTGAGATCTTGAAGTCATGCGGGGATCATAGGCCTTTGATAGCACAGTTAATAAAGGAACAGAGGGTAATGAATGTTAGTTTCTCAGAGCTGGTGGCATGGAAAACAAAGGCGTACAGCTACTAAAGTAGTGTGAATCCTCAAATCCTCAGTCTTTTTTCTTCTCCTGTGGTCATACTCCTATGATAGAAATTGGACAAGGGGCCTTTTTTGACCCAGAGGACTACCTGAAGTCATTTCAGTTGTAGATTAGTAGAAGAGACTTTGACACAGGGTCTGGGATTTTACTTGATAATGAAGATTTTCATATGTATACACTTTCAGGATTAGAATAAAGCTATTCCCCTGAGCAAGTGTTTTCATTCGTCTACATGGTTTCCCTTATTTCTGCCTCTTTAATTTAAGTGTAATGCCTTTGATATTGTAACAGGATACAATAGGATGCTGTGATCCATTTTAAATGAGATTCCATAAAGGAGTCATAGTCTTTTACTTTCCCAGAAGTTATTTGTACTGTTTTATTCTATATGGTATGATATTTATTGCACGATTATAAACATGTGGTGTGTCAATATTCACAACAATAAAACATTAAAGGGAAGGGAGTGAAAGAGGTGCTGAGTCATTAGCTAGACAGAGAAATAGATAATAAAAATTATCTCAATTAACAGATGAAAAGGGAATATGGGGAAACCTCTAGACTAATAATGTATTAAAACCAACAGAGTTTTAATACTTATTTAGCCAGCTTAAGCTAAAGTGAGCTGCTGCAGCATCACTGAAGTCAGTAGCAATATTACTGTGTATACTAATCAAGAAACCAAAGCAGTGTTCATAAAGTACGGAAGGATTTAATATAATCCTAGTTCACTATAATCTGAGTTCAGTGGGTATGTTTTTTAATGGATAGGATAAAAGCAACCCTATAGGAAATACTCTCTCACTAAGAAACTAGATATTCTTTCCATCCATTCTTCTTACTCTCCTGAGGACTGCTGTGCAGCCTGTATCTGCCATAATAGCACCAGCAATAATGACTGTAACTCACCTGATGATCTCAGTCCTTTTGGATTTGTCTTCCAGAAAATTCTTTGCATTCTAAGATTTGTCTTTAGCATTTTCATTTCAAGCATGTGACAATGATAAAAAATGCTCAAGTGTCAGGAATAAGGTTAAGCTTACTCCTGCATTTTTTAGCTTGCAAGATTTTATCTTTGTTAGTTTCCACTGTTCCATAAGCACTTTTGTCTTTAAGTTACTGATAAACAACCTTGAGTTATCACAGCATTTCTTCATACTTTGCAGGGGAGGCTGTACCTGCATCTGACTATATCTGCATCATACTGACTTCTCGCTTGTATAAAATTCTGGGTGTCCTTGCACAACATGGATGTTATGGCATTCAGGATAAAGAGTGGAAATCGTAATCGGGCTGAAAAAGTTTGAAAATCACCCAGTCAACCTGGAAATGGTGTACCTGAAAAATCTAGTTACCTCTAGACACCAACATTAAAAAAGCACCTGACAGAGAGTTAACTGCTTAAAAGGAAAAGTCAAGAAATTAGCTTCACCTTTGCCACAGAGATTTGACTAGAGTTAGGAGGACTTTACAGGTGTTGGGAGAGAAAGATTAGTCACCAAACAGTATTTTAGTTTGAATGTATGTTTAACGATTCTAGACAGAGAACTCTGCTAAGCAACATGTTATTAACATGTTTTTTAACAGAAATTGATTGGGTTGCTTTTTCTTTTGTAAGAGTCCAAGTAATAAAAATCAAAAATGACATTGAGACTACAGAAAAGATTGAAAGACTTAAGTTCTTAAAAGAACACAGTTTTTGATCCCAAAAAGATAAACTCTAGAGAATAACC
Source organism: Pedionomus torquatus (assembly GCA_013398155.1). Taxonomy (NCBI): domain Eukaryota; kingdom Metazoa; phylum Chordata; class Aves; order Charadriiformes; family Pedionomidae; genus Pedionomus; species Pedionomus torquatus. Next base: position 182,390 of record VZRU01016411.1, read on the forward strand.
TTCTTTTTTGAGAGCCATGTGTTCACTAAGGAGTCCGTTGCAGTCTACGACAGACTGAGTCAAATCTGTTTGCTAAGGGCAGAGATGTTTACTCTGTATGTAAATGGAGTACTTTAGCTTTGTTCAAATAGTAAGCAGATCATTAATGATAGATAAGGTGTAGCTATCAAGGACAGACCTAGAGTCATTTATAGTGTAAATTCAGTTGACACTATTTTTCTGTGCCAGATGAGGTAGTGTGCTGCCCTAGTGATCTGCTGTCCCAACGTACAGTCTTGATTAATTTTCTTGCAGTTTTCAATTATCAAAGTTGCAGGGTGAAAAATCATGAGTCCAAAATTTGTTTCCTTTATGTAAGCACGATTGGACTCTATCTAAAAAGCTTCTGTTCAAGATTACAGTAAAAAAAAAATTGTCAATGAAATATTTTCCACTTAATCCCTGAGGAAGCAGATGTGGTTGAAAAAACACGGGGCAACCTGAAAGCAAAGGTGAAGACACTGTGAAATGAAAATTCTGGGATACTGTGGAATCCCCCTTAACTGTTAATTGGTTTACAACTTCAAGACCGCTCTGTGAAATCCAGAAATCAATAACAAAGTAAACTTTGTCTTAATCTCGTGCTGTATTTGCCTAAAAGATGTCCCAAAAAAAGTCCCTAAAATTAATAGCTGCATCATTTAGTATCTTCAAAGTTTGTTGGTTTTTCACTCCATAAATCGCAGTGCAAATACTTGCACTTGCCTGGTCAAAAATACAGATAGCCTCTATTTTTTAAATAGATTTTTAGGGTATAGAGTAGATGCTATTCTTTATGTTCCATCATCAAGAAATAATATTGATAGATTGCACATTGGTGACAACGTGACAGTGTCACCCAATTACTATAGTTGCAACAAAATACAGAACATGGAAATCCTATAGAAATTGTAGCAATGGGACTTTTTGAAAGTAGGATCAATTTGCAGATCTAACAATTAGAAAGCGTGTAATCTTTTTAACTTTGAACTGAAGCACATTTGATACCAAAATCTCTAAGAAACAATAAACATCAAACAATCATATCTTTTGAAGTCACTTTTCAAAGTAGTGGCATTTTAAGAGAACACTGTAGAACCTCCAACATTCAAATATACTTTAGAGTAAGCAAATACACAGGAAATGTCACCCAAATACTAAAGGCATAGAGCATCTCCAGACCATACAGACACTTAGTGCTCACATTATTTATTTTTGAATTGAAAGGATTTTTTGAAAGTGAACTATATTTTTTCCTTGTAAATACAAGGTTCCCACAGTCATAACAAACTTGGTTTATAGGTAAGAATTTGCAAGATGAACTTCCTCAACAAATGTTTGTCATATCTCCTGCAAGGCTAAAAATCCTGTTTGTTGTTCATAGGTGAAATCCTTTCGGAAATGTGAGAAGTCAAATGCTATGATTCTAATTTTAAACCTCATCACTTAAATACACTTTTACTTGACTTTGCTCAAAGTTTTAGAGAAAGGCTCTGGCATAAGCTGCAATGTGTTAAATTTCCTATGTGTTGATTTTATTTTGCAGGAAAGTGTGAAAATTGGAATTAGCATTAGGAATTATTCAAAAGTTAGCAATGAAGAGACACAGTTAAATGCTGATCATCAACTCCCACTGGCCTTAAGATGAAAATACTGAATTTTCTGCCACATGCTAACTGTACAGCAAGCTAATCACTGTATTACAGACACCTTATTATACTGTGGTGATCAAGAATATTTGTGTGGTAGTTTTGACACTTGCACTTTTGGGATGAGAGAAGGCAAAGATTGTACAATTTAATATATAGCATCTGAAAACACTGCACTTGCGATATAATTTTTCTCTAGCAAAAACATAAGATGCTGCTATGATATTCCTTAAATTCCACTGGTGTTCAAAATAGCCAAATAAGGTAAGTGGTTTGCTATCATTGACAGAAATGTTTATATCTCATGGTGACAAATGTATGTGGAGTGCAGAGCGAGTGTGTAATTTTAGTTTCTATCCCCAAGCATGTCAGGACTTCTCTTATCTCTTGAAGGCCCCTAATGAATCATTCCTGCTGGCTGGGGGAACCCACACTTAAACTGTTTACTTTGCTCGAACTGCCCATTTCTAAGACATTCCTTGAAAAAGCGGTCTGGCCCAAATCCCACATCTCTGTAAAGGAACAATTTTTCTGGTTTAGGGTCAATTAATTGGATATATATGAAAATATATTGAATTGCTGTTTAATCCACATGATATTCTGGGATAAATTTAAGAGAATGGCACTTTCCCAGCATTGAGGCAAGCATTAACATTTGTTTCCTGCATTCTCTTTGATGCCATGAGCAGAGACTCCATGAATGCCTGCTGCTAATAGGCATCAAGTGAATATTTGGTAGAAGGTTTCTAAAAGGAAAGGGCAGTTGTTTATTCAGCCAGTCAATTAGCCATATGCTGTTTTTTCTTTTAACATTTCTGTTGCTGTAATTCACATTCTAGGAAAAAAAAATTAAAAAAAAACCCCTAACCAACTCATAAAAATGAAATCATAATCTCAGTTGTGAATACTGTCAGCAAATAAAGCATGCCACTTCAGTTCCAATGTGTAACAGTGTGATAAGGATCATTAATCCAAATGGGTCAATTCTTTAAAGCCATCAATTCTAACACATTGTATTACCAAAATGCGGTACTATCAATCTGGTCTGTTCCAGGGAAAAGGAGACAGGCAGTCTGTTTCATACATGCATCACAAGTATCACGAGATTCATACCATCTCTACATTTACTGCAGTCTCATCTTTTGACTTTTCCAAAACCATTATGTGCTCTTAGTCTACTTCATTCATCAGCAAATGTGTCTGCTTTGAAACTGTGTTTCCCCTTAGATTAGGAGCAGAGTGGAACAAAATTTTTCCACTCTAGCATTTGCAGTAAGAGATACAGATTTGGCTACACCCAAATATTTAACAAAGCCATCTTTATTTTTTACAAAATGTCTCATTTGAACTTTAATTTAAAAGCTTATATGGTATTTTTATTTAAAATACTTTGACTTAAAAAAAAATCAGCTTTTTTTTTTAAATAAAGTAATAGCAGATTCTGAACACTTAAATAAAACAGTATTCACCCTGAAACAATTTTTGATTTTTCAGAATTTTCAGTAGTCTCTACATTTTCTTATTTTTCATCATCTTTCTAATATAGAGAATGTCATTCCTGGCAGAACTGAGGAATTAATTTTGTTATGAGCATGAGCTGATAATGACACTGGGGGAGAATAGTGTCTGGGGGTCTTTGTTCTTCTGATAACCTCTTTTTCCTCTTTTTTTAAGCATATGCTTCAGAAGGGAGATTTTTAAGCAGAACTATAGCTCTAAGTTGGCTGTACAATTGTATGTAATTTCTAAAGTTTTTATTTGAGTATTCAGATGCTAACAGGGAATGTTAATAATGAAATTAATGCATTTAGGACTACAGTTTCTTATGAAAAGAAATGAGCTAACATTTTTAAGATGTCTCTCTCAACATTCACTAAACTATATTCATGTCTGTCATGCACCAAAGGTACATGGGAAGCCTATTTACTGTACATTTCTCAACAGCAGTTTCACTGTGTTTTTACAGAAAAGAAAAGTGACATATTTTAGGAGGACTTAATAGCAGTGCTATTCAAGTGTTTGTAAACAGCGTTTCTCTACAGCAGTCTTTTATTGGATTCTTTCATTTTATTTTTTTTTTTTTGTCCTAAAACTCTATAAATTCCTGCCTCTTCCACTAAGTTACTATTCAAAAAAACAGTTTCTGGCTGGTTGAGTATTCGGCCAAATGGTTAAACACATCCCCTACTCCTAAAACTCCCAATGAATTATCTGTAGAATTCCTCCAAAAAATTTCAGTGACAGAAAAAAAAAGTGCTCATTGTAATGTCTTCTTTTTTTTTGCCTGAAACACTTCATTATTCATAGTGGTATATGGTCTGCATATAGACCTTGGCTTAGGCGTGCTCCTTCCACACTTGAGTCTCTAGTGAGCTGTTAAAATGGTCTTAGCACATTCGCAAGGCTTTTCATTACAGTCTACTCCAGTAATAGGAATGATCAATCTATATCACGATCGAATGACAGGGCATGTAGAGCCTGCCTCTGTTTAACCAGTCAGTGTCACATGCAGGGTTTTATCTCCTAGCTACATCTTGAATAAGTTTGTGCTGGGGCACGCTGCATTCTTCTTGGACGTTTTTCAGAAGTTCTTTTCCAGGGCTGTGGTAATAGGAACAGTTGTGGTTTTTTTCCTCCCTTATGAAATGATGTTGGATTTTGCTTTTTCCCTGTTGGAACTTTAGAACATGGAGACTAAATGTGTATACAATGCCAGAGATATTTACAAAGCTATCATTTGCCATACTAAGTTGATTGGTTTGGTCAGTCGTGCCTATACTCTGCTTGTTGGCATGCACGTAACTATTTGTATTGACGTTTATGGTCTGCATTATATTAATGGCTTATGCTTACTTTCTAAGATTGTTATATGTAAGTGAGTTTGTCCTCCCAAGGTACTCCTTCTATAACTATGTTCATTTTGCAGATTCCTGTACTTGCTGAAAAAGACATGACTAATGACTCAGAATTATATATAACCTGATAAGCTGTCAGTGGCAGATATACATTACATGTGCTAGCAGTAGTCCAGATGTCAGTGTTATAGGATACCAGTCTCCCTTCAGCAGTCCTTAATTGAGATTCAGCTTTGTTTTCTAGATTTTATGAAAGTCTTCAAAATTACTAGAGCAGAGTTGTTTGAGTCAGGAGGTTGGATTTTTGATGTTGCACTTTCTCTTCTAGACCCATTTTATTGATATATGAGTTCTGTAAAATTATATAAGTGACTTGCAATTCTTCACCCTCTAGACAGGTATATTTTGATGAAAGGGGTGCAGCATCCCAGGACTATCATCATGATGGAGTATTTTTAATTTCTTAAAATTCACTCTGGGAAAGTATGAAGCCTCTGAAGAGAGAATTAAACCAAAACACATTCAAAATTGGCTTACTTAATATTTGACTAATGCATGACCTCTCTTTTTAGCTTTGTTTCTTCTTTCTTTTCCTCCATGTCCTTCTCATCTAAAAATACCAAAGGTCCTTAAAGTTAGGGTAGCTTTTCTGCTGGTGAAGGCACCGGAGTTAGGAAGACTGGCTTTCTTACCCTGTTCTTCCAGAGGCTTTGGAGATATTTGGGGAATAACAGTTAATTTGGTGTTTCCATCCCAGTATCCCAAACCCCAGACACTCATACAAGAATCATATTGTACATAAGCAACCAATAAGTACTAGCTGACTTTCATATCCAGTGATGAAATTTATGATACAAATGGAAAATATTATCCCCTTTTACAAATCATGGCCAAACACAAAGTATCGTTTGCTAACAAGAGGGCTTTGTCTGAGTTAAAAGAACTCAATAGTAATCTTATAATGTGATTTCTGTGTTACAATGCTGAACATGTGTAGCTGGTTCTACCATTTCCTATGAAGTGATTCTGTTTTCTGACAGTAAAAGTAACAAGACGCTTTACAGTCATGGAGAAAGAGAATTGATTCTGATTTATTAGACTTCATTGCCTTTTCACTGTAAAAACCCATCACAATGATAAGATTCCAAGATAATACACCCAGTACAATAATAGTTTATTCTGTACTCAAAAAGAGTTTATGTACTTTTTTGCATTTATTTGATTTTTCTGTTTGTGGATTTTTTTTTTCTTCTTTTATTATATGCTGCTGCTCAAGTTGAGTAGCGGTTGTCTTTGAAAGCTGGGGTGCCTTTAGGTAACCAAATGGGGTTTAAGGTAAAGTACAAGTTTGAAAATTATTTAGTTATAATAGTATGTTGTAACTCTAAATGTGGAGAAGCCAGCTTTGAATTGTATAAAGGCATAATTTCTTATGGCAGTAAGGCATCAAAGTGTGCTATATCTGCTATAAGATTCATTAAAGAAGCAGAAATTGTAGGATTAAAGTTGACACCTGTTTTTTCCTGTCAAGAGAATTCCCACAGACTTGAGTAGAAAGGGCACTGTTTGTCCTCAGTGTACAAAACCAACTGAGAATTTGAAATTTGGTCTCCTCTGCCTTTCATAGAAACAACACTTGCTAAGGAGTTTAGAGCTGCCCTGGAGAGACCACAGTGACAGGCACCCTGTAGGCAACCAGCTTTTCTTCCTCAGCTAACATTCCTCTGGAAAGACAAAGCTCACTTGATGTTTTAGATCATGAAAGCTAATATTGAAAAGCTTCCAGAGATGGTTTTTTCTCCTCCCAGGAGACCATTGGTGTTTTTTTGTTTTGTGTTGAGGTTTATGTGGGGGTTCTTTGCTTGTTTTAAACAGTATAATGCAAACCTGATTATGCCAAAAATAACGTTTCAAACTACCTGTGCAGTACTGATGAGCTATGCAGTGTAAAAAAAAATAATTAAAAAATCCTGACATTATTCAACTGCAAAGTTGATTCAAAAAGGTTCAGAGCAAGTAGCTTCTTGCACCCTTTGGTGAAGCATTTGAGGCACAGGCAAGTCAGCAACGGAGGGAACAATAACTTCTCCAGAGCAGTATAAACTCCAAAGACACCATCCAGAAACAAGCCGGCAACAAAAGTTGCATGTTCTGCATCTTGGTAGGGCCCTTTCATAGTGTTTAGTGGAGGCACTGAAAGAAGGTTAGTTTAATTTTAGTGATGTTTTGTTTCTAATGTGCTTTTGTATCTTTTACTAGGAACTTCTTTATACTGCTGTCTGTGTGGTATGTATGTGAGAAGATAAAATTCTATCATTTTTCACTCTCTAAAGCATGCCTAGAATAAATAAATGACCACACTTTGATTTGGCTTTTTTTTTATTGTCAAAGCTGATGCCAACAGAAATCTAAACTCAATATATGTTTACTGATTCACCTTGAAAAGTTTCATGAATTTGTCTCTGATCCTTATCCTTGGTGTACTTGGTAGAATTTTACTGGAAGAGAATTAATTCTGCCAAGTTGGGGAGTAAAGAAAAACACTAATTTTCCTTTCCTACAGTCTGCCTGCCATCATGATATCTGATTGGTTTTGCAGGCTAAAGCGAAGGAAGAAATTTAGTCACCTTTGCCGTGAGGTACATCAGAAGGGAAACATTTTGAAATGCAACTGTTGCTCTTGAAATGGAGAGCTGATGGTCTGTAATTTGAGTAAAAGTACAGTATAAGGGTAAAAACCCAAGTGTATTATGCTCTCCATAGATCTTGGAAGTTTCCCATTGAACAATAAGAGGAGCACTGGGACTAGATTTGGGGAGAAAAAAAAGAAAAAAAAATGCTCAAGGGGATAGACCTACCTCACTGTGATTCATTGATTTAGACACAGCTATATATGTCAGGTAACGATGAAATGTTGAGACAGCTGAGATTGTTCACTTAGTGAAGTCAATCCCTTAGTAAGTGTTAGTGGTATTGAAATGAAGTGTTAAAGAATTAGTTAGCTGACTGTGAAAAAAAATGAATAGGTCTTTCAAATTACCTAATGGAAAGCTAAAGGCATTAGCTCCCAACCAGGGAGTATTAAAGGCCTTGTGCTGCATTCATTGACACGAATGGCATGACTATGAATCAAGCTCTACTACAGAAGATAAACAGCTTTCTGGTAAATACATTTGGAGAGAATCCACTGTTGTGCATTTCAGGCTTCCCTAAAGCAGAAAGAGTTTGTGTACGCGTAGACTGCAAGGCGTATTGCTACTTTTATTAATCACTGCATTGTAATAATGAAAGATCATCAGTAGCATGTGTAGAATTTTAAGAGTAAAATGAGTTGGGTGCTCTTAAAAAGCTCAGAGCTTAATTGACTATTCCATTTCTCCAACACTTTGTAGCAATTAGACTTCGGATATGTTCATAGTTCTGAAGGATTTACTTACTAGGAAGTAGGGGAGCACTACTTAGAGTTCTTAACTTAGAGAGATTTACATCACACAGAGAAACTTTTTTTTCTCTTCCTCTTTTGGTGAAAGAGGTTGTCAGCTGGGGGCTGAAAGGCAAGTGTTGCTTTAGAGTCGCAGAACAGGTAGATTAGAGCCTTTATTAATGAATGGTTTCAGTGCGATCCGTTGATACAATTAGGAACTTGGCTCTGCCAGCTGAAAACTCAGGGAGAATAAAATATTGTCTGGAGTCATGGAAACTAATAAATCCTCCCATGACAATATTTAACAGGTTGGCAGAGGGGATAAAATTACCTTTCATAAAAATGCAGTACAGATGGTAAAGCTATGGGAATTAAGACTGGATCAAAATTCTCTAAAAAAATCAAATAATGGAAATCATAGTGGGGATTGATTAAGTTCGTGTGGAAATTGCTTCTGCCTTAAGATTCTCTAAGGAGTTGTTCAGATATTTTGGTTAGTTGATAAATCATCTAGTGATTTTCAACATGTGCCATGTTTTGACACTTTGACTTAAAACCACACATTTTAAGAGTTAGCTCTTTATAACGTACATTGCCTGATTTTGTATTATGTATTTCTAGGTATTATGTATCATGCATTCAACAACTGGGTGATTTCTTGGACTGTACCCTTTTGAGTAATTAGACATGAATTTGAACCCCTGCATTGGTATCAGGTCCACTTGCATGGAAGTGCTCTTGAGCCAGAAGCCTTGGTCTTTACCAGTAGTTGGTAAAGGAGATACCAGGAGATGGCATGCAGCATCTTCCTAGTTTCTGTAATAAGAGAGTAAGGGACATGGACAAAGGCTTTGGCTTCTCCCAAGGACACTTATGCCATCAAACAATAAATCCTTGACAAACTGCAATCCTAAATTATGCTATTTTATGTATAGTTCATATAAACTGTAATTGCATGTGTAAAATTCTTATTTGAACGTAAGTAAGATCCCTGGATTATTAGCAGATTTAGAGACTTTGACACTCTACGTGGCAGTGGTGCAGAGGAAAATGGCTTAAGGAAATAAGGGGCATTACGTTAAAATTGTATCAGAGGGGACCTTGCTGGTACTGTGATAGGTGCCCTAAAATTTTATCAGCTACTTCCTCAACGGTGCTTTCACATCTTATATTCACTCAGTTTTGTATTGAGTTGCAAAAATATGGCAATAGCTGAGGAAATTCAGTATCTAAATTTAGAAGACAAATCAGGTACAACTGTAGACCAAATTCATGTTCTTTTGACTCTGTACTCTTATTCTTCTCTTTCTTCAATACCTGCATAAACATATTTCAAATAGAATGTTGTGCCTTTTTAAAAGACCAAATATATATTGACATTTGATTTGGGGTGGAGTCAGTTTGGAATAGAAAAAAATTGGAACTGGAGGCATGGAGGCATTTTCATTACATTTCTTTAAAGTTTTGGCCACATAAAGGTCAGCAGAGAAAAATAATAGTTGGAAAACAGGACAGAAAAAGTTTATTTCAAGGAAAGTGAAAGAAAATGAATAATTTTCTCTAAAATATTGGCTTATTAAAAAATTGACTTTATTTTTAAAAAAAAAAACATTGCCTATTCTACCAAAATGTTTTATATTATTATCAGACATACTTTTACAAAACAAAGCTTTCATGATTTATGCTGTTTACTTTTTGCATATCTCAGCTCAACAATGAAAGGATTCTATGCAGTTGCTCTTGGGCTTAAAATCAGCTCTTATTTAGTATCAACAGTCTATCAACTAATAAAAGCTACAATGTTTGATTTACAAACCCTCTAGGAGAAAGATTTTGTTTGTTAAAAAGGACCTTTCCTAGTGGCGTTAAAAGAATCACAGAAATATTTGCTGTTTGTTTTAGGTTTATACATCTGGCCTCAGTTTCCTATCAAATATTTGCACTTTTGAGATAAAAATTGCTGGTTTCTGTCAGCAGTGCACATATCAACAAAGGAAAACAAGAACAGTAGTGGGAGTAGAAGACTTTGATCTTTCACATTTTTCTTTCCAACTGCTGATGGTGATTTGTGACCCCCATGTGTTAAAAAGGTCAAGGAATCTGCTGCTAAGTTCATTCCAGGTGTCCTCAGATTGACAACAGATTTGTTTTATGGGGCACTGAAGACAAAGAGACCAAAGACATTCGGTCTGAGGTAGCCCAGGAGGAGGAGAGTAAGAAAAAAATTCTTGTGTGGGCAGCACACTCGAAACAGCAGTGAAACACCAGAGTAATCTAGTAATAGCAGATATGATGGCCAGTGGTAGAGACCTTGTCAACTACGAAATCAGTTTTGTGAGTAGATATTATTTAATAAATACCAAATATTGTTCTTCATGATATTGCAGTTTGTTTACAAATTAAGCCAATTATAAGAAAAGAAGAAAAGAAAAAAAAGTTACAATAATGCATATTCTAGGTCAGGAATTACCCAGAGGCTAGAGACATATCACACGTTCGTTTTTCGTTAGTCTGAAAAATGTTCTTCATGTAAACACCTTTTCTTCTACTGCAGAAGCTGAATGATTCCTCCAGTGTATTATTTTTAACACATTAAATTAGTCATATCAATAAAATGAAGTGACAGTGTTTTAGCAATAATAACTACTTCAAATCTTACATTATAGAAAGCCTTTTTCTTCTAGAAAAAGGTGATTACACACAATGCTGACAGTTCAGCAGATGTAAATCTTCTAGGTTTTGCTATGCAAGGTACAGTTGTTGTTGCAAGACATTTTAGACTTGTTGAATTAATGATTTTTTGTCAGTTTCTAAGATATTACTTCTAGACCTATTAGAGCCTTGCTCCTGTATATTTAGAGCCCATGTAATGTTGGTACAGTATGTGAAACCATTGAAACTAAGCTCAAGAGTACTTTTAAAATTTCACAGTTCTCAGTTGTAATTCTATACTCCTTCTTCATATAATATAGCAATATCACTGGCATAAATATTTTAATAAGTTCTTTATAAAAACAAGCACACGATAACCATGAGGAGTATTGATAAGCAGGTGTTATTTATACATATCACAGTACTTTGGTGGCTTTGTTGTGGTAGGTGCTTTTCCCAGTGCAGCAGGTTGCCTTAAATGTGTGCAACAGTAAGTACATGGGTAATTCTGTTGAAGTGTGTGCACTTTAGGAGGACTGAAGTCAAAGTGGAAAAAACACGCCTTTCTGGAGAATACCCAAAGGCAATGCAGACAGAAAATAAAGGAAAAAAAATGTTATTATACTCATTTTAGTCATAGCAAGTAGATACACAGAGGTTAAACTACTTGCCTCAGGCCATAATGAAAGACGGTGAAATAGTCAGGAACTCAACCCGATTTCTTTTATCAATCCAATCTTAAGCATGAGATACTCTTCCTTTCTGAGCAAAATTGTCTTATGTAATTTTTGACAATGTCAGAGTAGGATATTTCCCAGCTGTAAAGACTTGTGACTGGTGGAAATTTTTAGAAAATCACTGCTACTCAGAAAATGTGGAAAAGTTGATGATTTAGTGTGTAACCAAAATAATTAAGCTAGAGCAATTACTAAGAAATAATAACTCAAAGCTATCAAGAAACTGTAGGTGTGTAGAAGTATGTGTGTATGTCTGCCTAGAAGAGGGAGGCAGCTTTCCAATTGTATGTTTTTTGTTATTTCTTTAGGACTATTTATTTGAGGTGCTTAAATGTAAATCTGGCTTGTGTAATGTATTGTATAAGAATGCAAATCCTACTGCTCACTGTCTTACGTGTTTCTTTACCTAATTTTTGTTGATAAGACTTAAATTTACCTAGGGCAAAATGCACTAAACTCAGAAATCCCTTCAAATTTAAGTTAAATGGGTCAAGCAGAAAGAGAAATAGGATTTTTTCTACCTGTAGGTAAAAGGGCTATACCAACTTGTATCCATTTTGGAACTTGGTGTGCCACGCTCTCTTTTCTGGCTTGTTCCCTGTGAAATGTTTGGTTTCTCTAAGGAAGGTTCTGTCTGTGTCATTACTGCAATAGTTTTTGTTCACCCTGAAGTGGTGTTTTTAAGGACAAAATAACTTCCTTCTGCTCACAACTGTCTACTCATGAGTTAGGTGCTCCTTCTCTTTCTAGAAGAACCAGAGAAGCTCTCCTTCTGGTATGCCACACAGTTAATTACATCCCCTTCAAATTCTGCATGTGTACTTAATGTTATGAATGTTTTATTAGCATTGTACGGAGAAAGAAAATGGAAGACAGGGATGTGTCCTGAAAAGTAACATTAAATTGTCATTAAAGCCTTTACAAGTTTGAATTCCTTAAATGTAATTACCAAAATTGTTTCTCTGTTTTAATCTCTTTGCTCAGCGCTCTGTTTTGGCATAATACGTATCTGCTGTCTGCCTGTCCGATTTTGAAAACTGAAGGTCAGACCAGCTTCATTAAAAGATATTCACCAACCTAGCTATTTAAAATGAAGGACTTGCTTTGTCACTAACTACTCCACTCTAATGACAACTAAAATTAAGTCTCTCATTGAAAAATCTGGCTTAGAATGTAAAGTAAAAATCTCCATCTGTACTTACCTTGACATTTGGTCAATAGACACATTCCATGGATTTTCCTTTAAAGAAAACAAATCCAGCATGTTAGACAAAGCTTCTCCTTCGATATAAGGAAGTGAAAGGCCTTTGAAGTCGATGACACGGTGTGTAGTTTCTGCTCAGCTATTAAAAACTTTTGCTAAGTATTCTCGGTCATGTGAGCAAAGGTATTTTGCCTCATGACAAATCTCTGAAATAAATTTGTGTTGCCCAGCTGGCTCAAGCTGCAATATTTAATTGTGCCTTTTCTCCTGAAATAAACATAAGCTAGTTTAGTTTGTGAGACTTAACAATGCCTATTAAATATATTAATGAAGTGATCTTTGGCAGCGACCCCAGGCTTTTGACAGTCAAAGGCTGTTTAGATAAAGGCAGCATTGGTGAGAAATAATCAATATGAATTTAATATGGAATTATGAATTAAGCCTGTTAAACTCGCCTATGATGTTAACTTTTCACTTTTAAAGTGCTTCAGATCTTTTCTCTTTTTCTCCATTAAAAAACAGTAGTCTGTCTTAGTAGCTTTATCAAACTGCACTCACGGTTTGTTTTCTTTTTTTTTAACTTTCTGCTGTCTTCCAGATATTAGCACTGATAAAGCTTTCAGGGCACAGGAGACCCTAAAATACATCACCGTCTCTCTTGGAAAACAAAGTGCTTGAGAGAAATATTGAGATCAATTTTAACTGCCTGTAAATAATGGAACATGGAGCTTCAATCTTTTTTTTTTTTCCCCTTAATTTCTTGTCCCCAAATAGTGTTTGTTTAAAGTACAGTTTCCTGCATGATACCCCACACTAAATAGGAATATTTTTTTTACTTCTTCTGAGAAAATAAAGCCAAACAACTTGCTGTCTCAGCTAAGGTTTGCATTCAAGTCATGTTTCAGATCAGTTCCAGAAATACCCTTATTTGGTTAAAATTGAGGCTTTGGCTGTAGAAACTGGGGGTCCTCTTATGCCTGTTGTGTCTTTGCCTTAACCTGAAGTGGAAATACTCCAGTTGACTTTAATGGAAATGACTTTAATTAGATCAGACCATACTAAATGTGCAGATGCATACTGAAAGGAGAATGTTTTCCTGTAATTGCTCTAGACTCAGCAGTTATAAATATGTTCATAAAGTAGCTTAGACTGATGGGAGCTTATGAGATTCTGAGCGATGTAATTATATACTTTTGCTATCTAATACAACCAAAAAATGTTTATCTGGGTTTTTTTTCTTGTCTATATTAATATGCTGTAGAAGTAAATAAAAATCCCCGCAGCAGTGGAAAGCATAATCATCCTGATTGTTTATTCCAAAAACCTTATTCACTTAAAGGGCAGGCAGTCTTTTCTTCAGTAGCAGCACTGAAGAGAGGCTTTTGTTGTAATAGCCAGAGAGGAGTTTGGACTGTAAACATGGTGATTATAATAGCAATGCAGCAATTTTGGCATAACAAACTTCACATGCCTGTGTATTCCTGGACAGCTCATGGTGCAATCATTAAAGGTACTGTTTTACAATGATCTAGGTGATATCTGGACATAATAATACTTCTGAGCCTTATGTGCAACCACATGCCCCTGCCCCCATTTTCGAATCACTGGTGCAGTCCCCACGACTGGTCCTATCAAGCATAACACCTAGTGATATTAATCATTCTTTTGTCTGTCTCCCTCTGGGGTTACTCCTCTGCATCTTGGCCTGCTTAGCCTCTGATTGTATCTGGGGATCCCAGATTTTCCTTGCATTTCTCAGTTTTAGTCATTAAATTGTTACTGCTCTGCAGACAGACTCGGCTTGCATTACCTCAGTTGGCTTTTTGCCAGCCATCTACTATTATTGTTTAGATAATGTTCAGGTAACCCATAAATACAACCCATACTGGTCTAAAAGCAGTTTTACAAACTCACTCAAGATCTCTGGCAAGGTAAATGGAAAAAAAACTTTAATAAACCATCACCTTCTATAAATAATTATAACTGTCTTTTGAAATTCACTGACAAATGTGGCAGCAGTTAGAAATAATGCAAAACCAGAAAAGCTCCGTAAATGACAGTCAGGAGTTGTCTAGTGGAGCAATGAGAATACACCTACTAACCTGGAAGTTTTGTGTAACTCCATCCACGAGACCACTCACCAATATGTATTGGGCAAGATGGATAAAAGAGAGGAAAAGGATGACTTAAAGAAATGGTAGATAAGGGATGACCTGTGGATGTGATCTATCTGGACTTCTCTAAGGCCTTTGACATGGTCCCCCACAACATCCTGCTTGACAAATTGGAGGGATACGGATTTGATGAGTGGACTGTTCAGCGGATAAGGAACTGCCTGGATGGTCACTTCCAGAGGGTGGTGCTGAGGTCCAGATGGAGAGCAATCACAAGTAGTGTTCCTCAAGGGTCTGTATTGGAACCAGTACTGTTCAACATTTGTATCAATATAGGCAGAGGGATCAAATGCACCATTAGCAAGTTTGCAGTTAACACCAAGCTGTGTGGTGTTGTCAATACACCAGAGGGATGGGACATCATCCAGGGGGACCTGGACAGGCTGAGGAAGTGGGCCAGGATGAANTGCGCACTTGCAGCCCAGAAGACCAATCACATCCTGGGCTGCATCAAAAGATGTCTTGCCAGCAGGTCCAGAGAGGTGATTCTGCTGCTTTACTCTGCTCTGGTGAGACCCAACCTGGAGCACTGTGTGCAGGGCTGGAGCCCTCAGTATAGAAAGGATATGGACCTGATGGAGCGGGTCCAGAGGAGGGCCATGAAAATGATCAGGGGGCTGGAGCACCTCTTCTATGAAGACCAGCTGAGAGAGCTGGGATTGTTCAGCCTGGAGAAGAGGAGGCTCCAAGGAGACCTAATTGCAGCCTTCCAGTACATGAAGGGGGCCTACAGGAAGGCTGGAGAGAGTCTGTTTACAAAGGTCTGCAGTGACAGGATGAGGGGCAATGGCTTTAAGTTGGAGAAAAGCAGATTTAGATTGGATATTAGAAACAAATTCTTTACTATGAGTGTGGTGGAACACTGGAACAGGTTGCCCAGGGAGGTTGTTGAGGCCCCTTCCCTGGAGATATTCAAGGTGAGGCTTGACAAGGCCCTGGGCAACCTGGTCTAGTTGGGGGTGTCCCTGTGACTGCAGGGAGGTCAGACCAGATGACCTTTGGAGGTCCCTTCAGGCCTGGACCATTCTATGATTTTTCCCCTAAACTTTGTGTGTGAGCCAAAAGACTTTTTACGTTCTGGCTGCTGAGAAGTGTCTTTCCTTTCTTATAGTCCATAGGGAAAAAGAACTGTGTTCCTCATGACAGATTATAAACAGTCTTTGAGAAATAAGTTTGCCCAGGCAGCCCTGTTGATGTGCCCACAGGGATAGGGGGCAGTCCCTGCTTGACAGAGAGGATGGCTAGAAGCATCACTGCAATCTTCTATCATTGCAGGCTACTGCTTTCCCAAAGAAGGATGGAAAAAAATCTTCCCTGCATCCCAGCAGCTATGGATCATGTCAGATAATAGAAATGGTTTATTCATGGATTATTATTGACCAGTTGCCAATTGTTACTGATTTTCTCATGCTAACTTAATTTATAGTGAACAACTATAACATAAGGAGGCTTTCATTAAACCAAACTGATAACCAACCAGTTTGCAAATGTATAAATTGTACCTCAGGTGAACTGCACAGAGCTGGTCACAGGGAGGCCACTGAGAGAGTGCAAGCAGCTTATAGGGCAACAGAGGCTTTTAGGAGATAGGGATTCCTCTTGTGTAATTCACACCTGCATGCAGCCTGCCTTTGATGGAATGTACTGGAATTTAGTATGTAAGTGTCCTCATGCCCGTTGTTTATGCCTGAGCTTTGAACTGCCATCTTCCACACTGACTCTCCCACCAATTCTGCTCTGTGTCTTATGGGACAGTGCTCAATCACCACTGCCAGGCAGGGATTCTCTGAAGATTATTAACCCCCAGAGGAGCATTAGCTGAAAACAAAAATAATAAACAGAGGTGATATTAAAACTAAGCCACTTCCCCATGCATTAAAATGAAAATGAAGAGACTTTTCTCTGTAATCTGTTCAAGCCTCCTCCTTATCCCTTGGATTTTATCTTGTGAAAGAGCCAAGCTCCAGATATTAAGATCTGGCTTCCTGAAGTTCAGTTTCTCAATTTGTGTGTGACTAAAAGTGATCTGACTTTCAATATGGCATTGAGTACCTGTAACTCCCACTAGCTTCACTGGGAACCCTTTGTACATATCATTAGGAATACATGTACCCTCGGAGGTTCTGGCATTGCATCAGGGCATATTTTCTTCCAAATTTGAAATGGTATTTACAGGCATGGCCAGGAGATGTCCCTGTCTGTGGCAGAGGGGTCTCAGCCTGTGATTTCAAGGGTTCTTACTAAGCCCCACAAACTCTGATGATGAATCCAAGAAGGAAAGCTGTACCCCAAAGATTTTGCTTGGTTTTGGGTTTTTTTTGCCTTTTTTTTTTTCCTTTTGTTTTCCAGTCAGGCACATATTTTTATGCAGCTATTTTCCCAAAGCATCTTCCTGCACTACAGAAACTGATCCTATAGATGAGCTTCCAAACTTTCCATGGTGGAGGAAGGAAAATCTGCAATCCTACAGATTCACAGCAGTTTCAGGCTGCTTCATTGTATCACAACCAAATCACATTGCCTGCTTATCTCACTCTTCTCTCACTTCATGCAGAATTTTTAAGCATTTTCCCAATGCAAGCCCTTAGCCAACTTATTTGTATTATGATGTTGGTATCTGTGGTTCACTTTTCATTTAGAGATATTATTCTTTCCATTTTCTTTCCTCCTCTAATTTAAGAATTTGGGAAATTAAACAAGCTTCCAAACACAGCTTGATTGATTTGCATTAACTTGAATATACAAGTTAAGAGAAAATTATTAAATTAACAATAACTAATATTTATTGTCACACCTGGGAGAGATTTTAAGTCTTTTAGAGGAACTCTTTAGTAGCATGGTGTTGAATGTTCTCAGCTGTCAAGGTATTTAACAGAAGATTTACCAGTATGACTTTAAATTATTGTAATGTTAGTGAAACAAGATTACTACACAGAGAAGTCTATTTCACATGCAGGAGGCTATGAAAAATGTACTGCTGTATTTAAGAGATGAATAAAAGGCCGCAAGCAGAGAGAAAAGAGGATATTTAATGTCACAGCTAAACAGCCATCAAAAGACAATAGGTACATGGACCCTCCTGTGTGCCAGAAAGCAGAAAATACATACACTTTGAAAAGTGTCATCCTGAGCTCTCAGAATTAGACCTCACTTCAAATAGCTGTTAAATATGATTCTGAACAACAGGGACATTGAGTTTAACTTATTTTGTCAGGAGAAGGTTAAGAGTGAGAATTCCTGTAGTCTGTGTATTCTCCTATTTTCTGTTACCATGACAGAGGATTTTGAAGATTAAGATGCATTATCCGTTATTTTTTTCCTCATGTGGAGGTCTCAGACTTAAAATCAGGACACTGACAGTGAATTCATCTGATTTTAGGGGAGGACAAGGAGCAATTTTGGATAAGAGCTGGAGCAAACATTAAGTGTGTTACAAGAATTGATGAATGAAATCCCTGCATTGAATGGGTTTGCAGTCAAAGGCTGTAGCTCCACAAGCTGCTCCAGTTCTGTGAACCATTGTATCTTTGTTAGACTCCACTGAGGTCCATGGAGAGACCAACCTCATTGGACCCTCAACAAAATTTCAGAAGACGGAGAGCGTGCCTTACCTCTCCTCTTTCCTTACAGGGAGTTAGATTTTTATTGCTGTACATTTTGGAAAAGGTATGTTTTAAGACAGGCTGGTGTAATAGTTCTGTATTGCATAGGTTCAATCGTTAGAAATGGTGTGTTGATTTTTCGGAGAATCCAAAGCACTGGCTGACATGAAAGGATCAATATCAGATGGTTGGATGATGAGGTTTTGACTATTGTTTTTATATCAACACTTTCCCTAAAGCCAAGGAGGGAAATTCTTTCTTCCTTGTCAAGGTCTGAATAATCCACCAGACACTTGTGGCAGATTGAATATTGATCCATGCTTTAATGTTATCCGTTGTTGATACTCTGAGGTGATGGAAGGCCCATCTACATATTCCCATCTCTTCCTTTTCTGCTAGAGTGCAAACACCTCTCAGCACGTCGGCTCAGCACCACAGTTTCTCTTCTAACTCACAGCGAAACGTATGGCTTTAAGTAGCGAGACAGAAATTGTAAGGCAGGGAATCTGGAATAGGCGGATTGAATATTACAGCCACCACAGGCCAAATTCTGGCTTTCACACAAGCTACTGTGGGAAGGGTGCAAGGGGGCACATGTCAGAGGGCTGCACCCATCTCCTGGTGACACTTGGTGATTTCGGAACAATTCACGTTGCTGTGTGTCTTAAAAAATGGAGACACGGGCTCGCTCTTCCAACATTACAGACAATTATATACAAAATGAAGTTACAATAGCAAGCAATGACTGACAGCCACTACTACTTCATTTCAGGTTCTGGTCAAGTTGTTAGGTTTACTGTTGTTTTTTTTTTTTTTTTAATATGGAAAGGACTGGCAGTAGCTTCACCTAGGCTGTAGGAAATGGCAGCAGACTGACAACTGACTGAGGTCAGAGTGAGGATGGCTGAGATGGAGGTGATGCTGGCTTGGTGGCAGGCCTTACTTTCACAAAAGCAGAAAGCAGTCT
The DNA here is from genome assembly GCA_013398155.1 of Pedionomus torquatus. Taxonomy (NCBI): domain Eukaryota; kingdom Metazoa; phylum Chordata; class Aves; order Charadriiformes; family Pedionomidae; genus Pedionomus; species Pedionomus torquatus. The sequence continues at coordinate 201,672 of VZRU01016411.1, forward strand.
AATAACTATGAGAACTAAGGGAGGTTCTGCAAGATCCTTCACAGTCTTGAGCTGAGGCAGGAAGTGTGGAGACAAAATAGCAAATAGCTTGAATAAAAATGAGCTACTGCTGCTGAGTAGGAAGATGGTGCCCACTCCACTGGAAATTTCACGTAAGACATAAAACTATGAAAATTAACTTTGGAAAATGTGAGACAAATAGAAATAGCCAGAAAATGTGACTACTTTAAAATTTCAATGTCATCTTCCTAACCAGAAGTAGAGTTAGAACAAGAATGAACTAACTGTTAATTTGAAAACTAGCGATTATGTAAATAGCTTTGGGGGGATTTAAATCTAAAATTATATTGTCCATACAATTTCAGGAGTTTATTTAAGATTGAGAAGCAAATAAATGAAAGAGAAAAGAATATGAAATACTAGTGTGATCAGTGATGTTTACGTTTAGAACTTCAATTAAGTTGGAGAATGGTTGTATTAAATTGTTAAAGTTTTGACAGGAACATTGCAAGAAAAGCAATTTCTGATCACTAGGAGGCAGCCTAAAGAATGAAAAAACAAACCAATAACTATAGAAAAATATACTTTTACTTATTTTTTAGTCAAAGTTTGTGTTAGAAAATATCTGAAAGGGAAAAAAAATAATGCAGAAATCCCTCAGACCTGGACAGCTGCAACAACCAGTGAAGATCAACTATGAAAGCTGTAGCATGGCTGAAAACAAGACTTCCATACATCAAAATACATAGAATGTAGACCATAACATTGAAACTAGAGCTGGACCTTAAAAATTGGAAAGTCTTTCTGTCTAACTATGGTAGGAATCTAAAAAGTGTTTCCATATGATTTTTTTTTTTTTTTTTTAACTTAAGATAGAAATGTCCTAAAGGTTGAAAGGAAACTTAAAATATTTGGAAGAATTTATTGAAGTTTATCAAGTTGTTACCTACTTAACTAAATATCCCATAGCACCTCTCCTATAAAGACAGGCTGAGGGAGATGGGGCTGTTCAGCCTGGAGAAGAGAAGGCTCCAGGGAGATCTTAGAGCAGCCTTCCAGTATCTGAAGGGAGCCTACAGGAGAGCTGGAGGAACTTTGTCCTTCCTTTGTCAGGAAGTGTAGTGATAGGACAAGGGGTAATGGTTTTAAATTGAAAGAGTGGAGATTTAGATTAGATATTAGGAAGAAATTCTTTACTGTGAGTGTGATGAGGCACTGGAACAGGTTGCCTAGAGAATGTGTGGATGTCCCATCCCTGGGAGTGTTCAAGGCCAGGCTGGATGGGTTTTTGAACAACTTGGTCTAGTGGGCAGTGTCCCTGTACATGGCAAGGGGGGTTGGAACTCAATGATCTTTAAGGTTCCTTCCACCTCTAACCATTCTGTGATTCTATGATTCTAGAAGCTTCTCTATTTTTTTAATAAGTAAAATTTTAATGAAGTAAAGCTTAGAAGTTTGACAAAGTATTAAGAAGTTTGTGGGACTTCTGTGGTGAACAAAATACATTGTATGTGTAAACTGTTGTATAGTATAAGGACTTTGCATCTAAATCCTTTTCTCTGAGTCAGAATATGTACTGAAAAAGATTCTAAATTTTTACCAAAAATAAAAAAGTAAAATAAATCACTGTCTAAGGTTTGCTTTAAATAGGGCTGTGACTGAAAGGATGATGATAGTTAGAAAAATAAATCTGGCTGATTTCTAGATTTTTTCCAGGATGCAATGTCCTTTTAATAAGGGGAGAATTTGACAGGGAGAAAAAGATTTGTAATACTGAGCTGGTTTCAGCTGAAGCCATGAAGAAACTACCAACACCTCATTATTAACTACCATTAGTCACATAACTTTTGAAAAAAGGCAGCTACTTGTAAGCAGGTAGCTAATTATGTGAGAATCCATAAACTGCAGTTTATAGATCTCTGTGTAGTGTATTTTTCAATTTAGCAGCTGAAGCAAAAAATGGTAAAACCCCAAATAAAACAGAAATAGATTCTTGGGGTGAACTTTTCCACTGATATTTCAGTAACACCTCAGCATGATGTGAGAGGCATAGACTTATTCTCTCTTTCCCTTCCCCTGGGAGCAGAAGAGGGAATTGAATTTCCTTTGTCCTAGAGAAGGCGACTAAGCCTGGATAACAGATGAGAAGGGATGATACAAAGCTCTGGATTGCCCAAAGATGGTGTCAAACACATCATCTGCAGTGCAACTGAAATCTCATTTTTAGTTAAATAATTTTAGGGTGCAGTTACCATCTCCAGGTAAGCAGGACGCATGGCTGCCTATCCTTCCTTAAAAAGGATAAATATAAAGATAAAACTAACCCAAATTCTAGCATTTTCTACAACTCGAAACTGTTTTTAGGCATATGGTAGCCAGTTACTGTCATGATTATCCTGACAGGTCAGGATTTGTAATGTTGTGCACAGTGTCAGTTTGGCATATAATATTTTTAAAAGAAATGTGGGAGGAGTGGGATAGAAAGAGGGAACAACACCTATTTTTAAGAGCTGTTCTTTATCATGTTTTTGCCAGGCTAAACATTCTCAGAGTTTACATCATCCTGAGCTCTCATAGCATTTGATTTCACATTGTTTGTTTTTCATGCTTGCCAATAAAATTGTGGAAATACATTGATCATCCTTCTGAAACACCTGCACTAGTCAGCAAGAGAAAATTCTGAATCTCTGCTGTCTCAGTAACATGGTTCATGCAGCCATGTATATTTGCAAGGAACAGGTTGTACCTCACAGACAATATTCCTAAAATTGCTTCCTCAGAGTTGGAACACAAGGATGTATGGCTGAGGAAGCTGTCATATTCCTGGTTTTATAGCAGATAGGTGTTAGGGAGCTATTCCCCTCTACTTGTCATATATACAATCAGCAAAGAATGGCCAATGACAGAAGTGAAGGACTGGAAAGGAGATGCAGAAGTCACCTATTCGATCTCATCCTCCTGCTCTCATGCAAGACTCTCTTGGGAGATGGTTGTCATACTGCTTCTTAAAAACCTGCCAGTAGCAAGGTTTTCAGGGCTTTCATAGATAAGCTGTTCCAGTGCTTAAATGTCCAATGCTTGACTATTGAGAGCAATTTCCTGATATATTACATCCCCACTGCTGTCAGTGAGTATTCATAATTCCTCAGGGAAGCAGTGAGAAAATCAGTCATTATATTCTTCATTGCAATATTTTATGTAATTGAAGAATTTACAGTCTACTCTTCTGATTTTTACACTCTAAATGGAGAAATTAACTTTTTTGAACCTTTCTCCAAAGCTTACTATTTCCAAACCTTTTAGCATTTTTGTTGTTCTAGTAATTTCTCTTAGCATTTTTGTTCTAGTAATTTCTCTAGCTCTTTCCTAATGAAGCACTTCAGCCTTGACTTCGTCAGAGGAGAGCAGAATTACTGCTTGTACTCAGAGGTGACCTCCCAGAAAATTTTCCTTTTCGTGCAGCACCTGCATATTATTAATTTGACTTATTTTGGTGCTGTGTTGTAACTTCCCAAACTCTCTTCAGTGCCGCTGCCAGCACAGTTATTCCCCAGTTTATGTTTATACATTTGCTACTTTTCCTTTCTAAATGAAGTACTTTGTACTTGTTCGATGCTGTTAATATACAAACATCTAGACTTACTAGAATTATGTCCTGCTCATGTAAGCTTCCCATAAAACATAACCTGATTCTTGGGTTTAAAGATCATTAATGTTTATTTACCAATACCTTGCAATTTTATTTATTAAATTTGTCACTATGCTCTGCTTTGCATACGCTTATGCTTGCTCATGCATACTTTATGAATATAGAAATTAGTATCTCATTAACTTGGTAATTAGGCCAATGATAAACAGCTGTTTGTTTACTGTGCAGGGCAAGTTTTCTACTGACGTTCCTTGCCTTTCATGCACAGTTGTTGTTTGGAATCTCTATCGTGATAAAGAAGTATAGTGATCTATAATATCTACTCTTAATTGTTATTGCCAGCTCAGTAGAATCTAATTTTTTAAGGCAGATAGAAATAAAAGAGAATTGCAGCATGCTTTAGATATCCAAGAAGCCATATTATGAAGTATATTAGTAATGCACTGCTTAGGTGTTCCTGCCATAGAGCAGGATCCCAGCATGCTACACACTGCGTGAACATGCACAAAGAGCATCCAAAAGGCAGCAAGGGGATACAGACAGAGGGATACAAAGCAATGATGGAACTATATTATTTACAATGGGGGTTCATGCTTTAAAAATAAAGCTTGCTATTACTTGTCCTTTCTGCAACTTGAGTTAGATTGAATTTTAATAGCATTTAGAAATGTGTAATAATTGAGGTTTTTAGAGTTTCTACTTGCCCTTAGATTTCAAGCTGCTTTTTTTGTAGCTTGGAGATTTCAAACCACTTTTGGCTTTGTTCCCTACTTCCTCAATCACGCACATTCCTGGGCTGGGGCAAGAGGGTGTTGCCTGTGGATTAGTGATGAATCAATCCCTATCAGAGAGGAGTTATTCAGAAGAATTAATTTTATGCCCTTGAATGAGACATGATTACGTGTTTTGTTTATAGATCAGAATAATGTTTGTACCCCATTGCTAGAACACCTGTAGAAATGGCAGCAGCAGATCTGTGCTGATATCCACAGTGCTCTGAAAAATCCTCCAGCTGGTGGATCTATTCCTATGTATCTGACTTCATGGATCAGAGTAGGGCACAGGGACCTGCAAAAGAAAAAACTTACCCTTACTGTCATCTCTCTGGTACAGCATCTGTCAGTTGAATTAACCTTATTTTCATTCTGTAGTGTTTGGTGATTATCAAATTAGGAGGGAAGCCTTGGATATGGAAGTGAATTCCTGCACAAAAATGTGGGGGTTACAGAGAGATCCTTTCCTTTCCTGCCTCACAGGAGGGTTCTGGGCAGAAGAGAAAGACAATGTAGGAAATCCTTGCAGAAAAGAATATGTAAATTAAATTACCTTCTTACGTTAGGCAATACAGGGGAAAGATCAACACTTAGCCAGTTGTGTCTCCACGTGGTTAACAGCAAAGACCCGAAATCTCACTTAGGTTGGGAGAAATTTTATCATGTGTTATTTGTTATGTTTTTTCATTATGAAAGATGGCAAGTGTTAGAAAGGAAGTAAGCATTATCCATAAGATTATTATTTGCTAAAAAGTTTATCAGAATCAGGTAATTAGCTGGCTCTCTCATTAGTCACATTGCCAAAATGTAATTGGTATTCTGTGTTTTTTGCTGTCTTAGCAGTGATACTTTTTTTCATTGATTTCTCTGGCCTTTTAGTTTATTTTTAGAAATAGAAAATGTGTCATTCTGGCTGCTTTTTTCATTCCTGAGAAAACAGAATGTCCCACAGTGGGAGAGTTTTCAGGTATTCATCAGCTATTCTTGAAAAAACATATGATCACACCATGGCTGCTCTGAATCTCAGTAGATGAAAGTGGGGAAATAAATTGCAGAATGCTTTAGGATGTGAGGAGTTGAGAAGAATACATATATTTGAGTCCATTTTTTATAAATGGTAGTTGTCTTCTCTGAAAAACTTTTATCGATAGTGTAGGAGTAATCTTTGCTGAGTGATGTAGGATATTTTTATGCAAAATAAAAATTGACTGAAAACTAGTTTTTCTAAATCTTAAAATGCTGCTGAGTATTCTCAAATATCAACAGAATAGAAAACATTTTCAGTATTGATATTTTTATTTAAATCTTGGAACAAGTCAGATACTTAGTAAGGTGGACTGTGATTGCAAGACTTTACATTTCTAAAGTGCTTGTGCTGTGGCACTATTGGCTACTGTGTATTTGACTTTTTCTTTGAAATCAGTGGAAGTCTTAGGCGTTATATGCTCTCTCCTGCCCTTCATTTTTTCCCCTTTGCAAGTCTAATGGATACTTTTCAGGCAAGTGTACTCATCTGCCCCTACCTCAGGGCAGATGGTACTTGGACTAAAGTCCAAATCTATGGATGGGACAGTCATTGAGGAGAAGACAGATAGGACTGAGACATGCATGTTCTCTGCTGAATGAGGTCTGCTAAGAAATGTAATGCAACATAAAGCTTTAATGGTTTTCCAAGTCCTGCCTGGAAGTATTTCTGTGGTTTCAGTATGACTAAACAGCAATGTTCAATTCAGTTACAAAATCTGTGGTGTGAATAGCTTGGGAATATGCTGTCAATTAGCAAATGATGGTGACCAAGAGCTGGCCTACAGATAAGGGGTTTCTCTGCAGTTGCCTCTGGCTTCCTGGTGATCTGTAGGACTCCTTGGCAGGACTTCAGAGGCTGGAAAAGACCTTGTAAACAGTAAACAATTGAGAAACACTATTTTGCAGGTATTTGCTTCCTTTGACAGTTTAATTTTTGTGCATCAGAATATGGCTGAAATTGGTATTATTATATGCAATCAAAATTTCCTCAGAATGTTCCTCAGTGTTTTATTGTATTGTTTTTTGTGCTATCATTCTGTTCTCTGTGCCTTTTCCCCAGTCACTCAAAATATGTGTGTGCAGATGTTCACAGAATGTATCTCGCAAGCTCCTGTTCTCCCAATAAACCCATTTAAAACTTGTATTCTATGGGAGTTGTTTATAACATACAAAGCAAAATTAAAAGAAAGATTTCTTAAATTATTTCTGTGACAAACCACAATTAATTAAAAAATTTCAACACTAGTTAGCTGGCAAGAAAGTATATGTTCTGTCAAATAATGAAAAATCATAAATTTCAGAGAGCAGTGACATTTGCAAAATATGTGGAACTCATCAGATTAATTCTTCGTTATGAGCTTCTTCCTCAATTCTAATTAATATTGATATTGGCTGGCTATGTTGTAAGTAGAGAGTTGCTACTATCTAACAGTTGATTACATGTAGCGGGAGATAGAGGGCTCATTTTCCTGAAAGTATGATTGTGTGGTAACTATCACTGATTTTTCTGTATTATAATATCTCATCTATTATTTTCAGGCAATGCCCCTATTTCCAAAGTAATATTTAATTCCAAACTCACAGACTTAAATTCATAAGTAGCTTAGAAGAAAGTCTAACTAGTATTCATGAGTGCATGTAAATTAGTTAAGTCCCTTAGCTTTCCTTGTCTATGATATGTGTCTCATAATTGCAGATGATGGAGTCCAGGATAATGAGCTTGGACAGGCTCCCTCATTTTGTGGTACTGACTTGTAAATAGTGGATATGTTGTCCCAGCAGCAGATAATGCACTGAGAAAGCCCCATCTCAGTAGAACTGCTGTAGGTGATATAGAGGCAGACATCTACCTACACTGGCGGAGGAAATTCTGGGAAATTCTAAGCTGGAACTGGCAGAGTTTGCTGAGCACAGCCACCAGGCTGGGAGAAGGATGTCCTAATTTAAGCTAGGAGAGAAGGAGCGGTGTTGCTGTCTGCCTGCTGCCTCACCTCAAAAACCATGATGGAGACAACTCTGTGAAGTCAGCTGTGCCACTAATTCTTGATTCAAAAAGCAGTCAACAGTCAAAAAGAGAAGGACATATTGACAGTGCTCTGCTGTATGTCAAAAGCAAGGTCAAATTAAATAAAATTTTACTATGAAATGGCACTTGCTACAACTGATTGTAGCAAGACTTCTGTCCTTATGGTCTTTGCACCATGAGCTGCAGAATTTAGTTAGATTCCTGCTTTCTTGTAAGAGGTGGGCGTGTGATGTCAGAATTCCTGCTATTACTTGGCTGTTGATGATAAGATCCTGCATACAACACTATGACCACTTGCCATTAATTCAGATAATTAGTGAAGAGGAAATCTCGTCATAGGGAACAGAGAGTGAATCAAACAAAAAAAAAATCCAAGAAAGGAGCATTGTGTAGTTATCGCATTAGGAGGTGAATGTTGGTCCAGAGAAGAGCACAGCATGCGAAAGAAAAGAAGATGCACGAGCTGTTAATGTGGTTTTTTGGACAGCTTGTCTTTGAAAGAAGTGCATAATTTATGTGCAATTATGAGGAAAGCTGTGAAAAGCCTCTGCTGGAGAGAAAGGGAAATTGGGACATTTTCACTGCAGGTCTCTCTTCTAGTTTAAAAGGTGGCAGGTCAAATTCCAGTGGGAGCATTGTGTTTTCTGCTACATGATCTATAAACACCCCAAAATGTTTATGGCCAAATGAAAGAACTTTGAAATTTTCCTCTATTCTCTCATTCCAAACTTGTGAGAATTGATCCTCTGTAGTGCTGTGAGTGAGATGAGTATTAAAGACAAGGGAGAAAGGTTTCACTTATTCCTCTGGATTGTGATTCTTTCACGTAATGATTCTCCATTTGACTATGACCATAAAAAAAAAAAAAAAAGGAATATTTATCTTTTGATCTTTGCTAGCTTGTCTAATGATTCTGTGTATTTTACATCCTGCACTAAGTCTGCCAGTGAAATTTGATAAGGCTCCCAAATGACTGAGTAGGAGGTGAGGGATCATGCATGATGCTCTTTTTCATATAATTCCTTTTTTCATTGGCCTGCATTTGGCTGCTAAAGAAATGCCTCTTGATGTGTGGACTCCATGGGAAAGTACTTTAACCATGGACTCCATGGTTAAAGTACTAGGTTGTTTTGTTGGGTCCTTGGACGTAAGTTTGAAAAGAGAAAATGATTAGTTTCTACTTGTGAAGCAGATTCAGTTTCAGAAAGAGTTGGGTGGCTTTAGAGAAAATCCAGGTTAGTGTCTTTGGCAGGGTCTACTTTTACAAAGGCACCCTGAAAAATAGGAGAAAGTCCCTAAAAAAATTAATTAGCTGCTCCATATTCCTAACAAGGATCGTCTCTTTATTTGCTGAGAGGGCATAATGGGAACCTGATTCTTGACTGAAATTTGAAGGCAGTATGAGAATATAAATAAAATATTAACACTTCTGTGTGAAAGGAATGTCAGTATTATTGTAGACCTTGGACAAAATAATTTATTCAGCAAATTAACCCTTTTTCTTTTTTGACAAGAACTGAATGAACTATTTTGACAAGAACTATTTTGTATGAAGAAATATCCTGATATGATCTAATATTACATATAAATAAACTTTCCCTAGGTGTTAATTTATTATTAATCCAGTGGTTTTGTACTTGTTAGATTTGCATTGTGCCTGATTCCATCCTGGAATGATCTGGTTCAAATGCCCAGATGGAAAAACAGTCCTGCCCTGAAGAGCTGGTGAGTTAGACCTTATTAATAAAAACACTTGTAGACCACATGCTCCAAGCTGCTGGGGGAATCTGCTGCTGTAGGTGGCCTCCATGGAAGATGAGGGGAGGTTCCAGGTGAAAAATGATGTGACTGCATGGCAGAAGTTACTTCAGCACCATGATGTTTGTCTGCATGAGAAGGGAAAAGGGATTTTTTATTTTTGCATTAACTGTCTCAAATTGTCAAATATTTGTAAAGAATGTTGAAAGGTCTTGAAAGTGGATTTATGGAAGAGAATGGGATAACAGCCTTGAAATATGCTTCACAAAAGGTGTTTGTATTGGGTACGCATTGTGGAGGGAGAAATGGAGGTTGCAGTGGAAGAATACAGCAAGTCCTTTCTTCTCTTGCAGCTAGCTGTGTGCCTTCTCAGGTATCACTCCTTTTCAGCAGCTGGTAAAGCTACTCCTGTATATATAGTTTTGAAAGAGCTTTAGAAAGTTTCAAGGTGAAAGGTATTAAAAATGAAAAAAGATTATTACTACTGCTATTGCTTCCCAATGTTCTTTGTTTGGAATTATCTTCTGGATTTTTTTTTTTCTTCTTTTTCACAGTAATTTTCAGTCCCAAACAAACCCCTGCTTTTTCTGCTTAGACTGAGACAGGACTGAGGGCTATTCTGGCTTGGAAAATGTTTACAAGCTCACTGTGACAATTACTATAGCACTGGAATGTGCTATAATCAGTGGGGAAAATCAACAAATTAGGGACTACTTGATTTCCCTTGTGAATTCTACAATCATTTATGTGAAATGTAATTAATTCATTGTTGAAAATCTATGCAGTGGAACCAGTGAAACTTGTATTACACTGTGCTTTCCATAGGATAAGGGAATCACAGCTTCGTGCAGAGTATTGTTTTGTTTTTCTGAGAATCAAAGCGTTCTCCTGAATTAAGTATTCTTCAGACAGGGAAACTAACCTTCATAGCACCAACAACAATCAATAGTTTATTTTGTGTATGAATATATTTATCACCATTCTTCCTAGAATAACCAAAAGGACTCAAAAAGCAGATGGGTATGTTTATAACCCATGTTCCAAGGTAGAGCTACTCTTCACCTGAGTCTTGTCCCTACGTTTTGCTCCATAGAGGGACAAAAGTACCAACTACCTGACAGAGATGGTGCAGAAAGGATACTTGTATGTGACTGGCTGAGCTCGTGTCCCTGCTTACCACTTATTTGCCCCGTGCTCGTCTTACTGCTAGAGATAGAGGGTAGTCCTGCTGTGCAATGACAATGGGTAGGAAGGCCACACCACCTGATTTTGTCTGTAGAGCGATGACAGAATTTTCTTTTCTTCCTATACTGGGAGCTTTCTCTTGCTTGCTGAGAGGCTGAGCAGGTAGCAGCACTTAGCCGTACAAGGGAAGGGGAGTTTTCTGTCTGTGCGAGAGTGAGAGGCAGAAGAATATTTCTAATACTGGTGAAAAGGTAATTAAAGAGAGTATCTGTGTCCATATGCACACAGGCATGTTCAGCTATCAATTAAGTGATACTATGAATCCCAGTTATTCAGAAATTGTTCATCAGATGATATAGAATTGTGGTTGTGGTTCTTATAATTTCCTTTTTCTTCAAGCTTTCTCTCTAACCACAAAGACTAAGAAATTATACACATGAAAAAAAATACCAATGTAAAGTTCCTAAGGTTTCGTTTCTGAGAAGAAAGTCAACAGTATTCAATCACAATGAATTTTTCTGGATAGCATTTGGTCAATCAGTTAGTACTTGCATATTGAAACTAGTCTCGGTAGTGGTGTCTCTTCCCTATTCATGTTTTCAGGTTTAAAGGGGAACCTGCAATTATTGTAGATTTTTGGGGGTAGGAATTAGACAAAAGTAGAAAACTGTAGGAAATCAGTTTTGTTTATAGTAGGTGGAAACTGGTATCATCCTGCGGTCACTCAGTTCTTGATGCTGGGGCTTTAATTAAAATAAATCATGTTATTGAAAATATAATATCAAGGCAAGGCAGAAAGAAGATGGGAAGGAGAAACAAAAAAAGGCAAAATAATATAGGCAAAATAAAATAATAATCCCATAAAGAAAAATCTATGCTATAAAATCCAATTTTAAAAAATAGGTGACACTTTTCAATCAAATACATGTAAATTAAAAATTGTTTCAGTAATATAATTACACAGTGTAGGTGGAGCAGAAAGGGTTTTGTTTTTTTTTTTTTTTGTTTTGTTTTGTTTTGTTGGCATCTGTTTCAATTTATCCTTTGCTCTGGATACAGGAGAGAAATTCCTTCAAAGGATCACTTAGTTCATAGATAGCACATACGTATTTTGTTGCTTTGTGCTCCAGACTGTACCAATAACTCTGTACTTCAAGAAAAATATGTCTCCAGAGAATTGCTCAGTCCCCTCCATCTCCTTCCTCAGAGGGCTTTATTTCCTTCTTAACTCTTCTCCTATTTTACTTGGTAGTTTATGGACTGCTAGAAAGTTGATGCCTAAGCTGTTTCCTTCTTGTAGTTCAGCCATTCTGACTGAAAGTGCATGGAAAAGTGTAGGTGAACAGAACAGTCATCTGCTTGTATACTAGCTAACATGCCAAAACAGACTTAAGAGTACTCCAGACAAGAGCAGTGGAAGATTTGATTTCACTGAAATTCACAAGGGAAAAATCGAGTCCTTTGCTAGAGCTTAGACATCATGTCAGAGAGCTGATGTTTCCAATAGCATGCTGCACCAAACTTTAGTCTGGCATATAATTTTCTTAAAGTCATTCCTAAAGTAAAGTCGTCAACTTCTGCACTCATGGAACAGTTGGCCAAGAATATTATACACTGGGCATTAAAACAAGATTGAAGGATTCTAGTGCAGAAATCTTTACCAAATCAGTTCCGTGGTAACTAACCATCATTAAACACCTTTCCATCTCTTTTAAAAAGTACAGAGAAAAAAAAAAAAAAAAAAAAAAAAAAAAAAAAAAAAAAAAAAAAAAAAAAAAGGTTATTGTTTAAAAACTTGTTTCAGGCACAGGTGCTACACAGTCTAGAGTCAACCACTAAATTAAGATAGGTAAGTTTAATTAAGGATAGCTGTTACTAATATGGATATTAACTTGAAGTTCACTACTTGTATTTCAACTCTGAAGAGTTTCTTGTATGTTCTCCTCAACTGCAGCAGTGAAACAGTGCTTTTTCTCACCATTAAAAATTCGTGTTACTTCTGTCCTTAGCCCGCCACAGCAACCATGCCAGTAACCGTGTTGCTATTACTGGGAGTGTATGTAGTAACCGAAATTGAAAGAACCTTTTTTTTCCCCCACTTTTTCCTTCAGCAGAAAGGGTCTTTGAAATGATGTTACGAATAATAGTTTTTTGGTTTTGAGGAAAAAGGTACATTTAATTGAGAAGAACAGAAGCTTTTTTGCTACCCATATTAATGTCTAATTCTCTTTCCTTGAGGACAAGGAAGTACAAAGAGACTGAAATGTAAACAGAGGAGCAGCATGGATTGAAAATCAGGAATGTGTGTTCCAGCTTTATGCGTGCTCTTGGAAAAAGGCAGCAGTGCACATAGCCTCTTTTCTGTTGGAAATGTGACAAGCTATGCTAGCATGCAGTTTAGCTGCCTCTGCTCACAGTGCTGTTTTGCATCAATGATAATGCAGACGAGCAATCGGTGTGATACAAAGATCTTTGTTGGCTAAGTGAGGCTCTTTTATTAACAGAAGGCAATGGAAGCCAGTGATCAAGAAAACGACAGAAGTAAAGAATGGAAAAGAGAGGCTGTATGCAGGAAGCTAGGCTGAAGCTGGTAAAGTTGCTGTGCTTCTTCAGTTCTCTCTGCCTCAATTGGAACATGTGCCAGGGCAGGTCAGTAACAGCTCAATATGACTGCTGTGGCCCGCAGCTTCTCTGGAAGGGATGGATGGATAGACTGCAGAAAATTGTGATAGAGCTAAAACTAAATGAAAGAGAAGTGTACCTTTGACATGTATTTGGTAGAAAATGATATGATAGTATGTGTGTGGAAGATTATGTCCAATAAATGGAATAGTGAAATGAAAACCCTTGGATATGGGTAGCTGTGAGAAATGAGCAGAGGCAGAGATGCTGTGTGTGTAAGCAGAGTGCAGGGAGAAGGTGGGAAACTATGATAGAGGCCAGCAGGAAGCCAAAGAGTCTTGGAATTTGATGTCACTGCAGTTACTAGTGATCCAGTCTTCTGAAATTTGGGAGCTGGGGCTGATTGCGGTCGGTGAGGATAAGCTATAAACATTCCTGATGCATTTTCTTTGTATGTTAAATACTGGGGAAAGTAGGTGGAATGGTTCAATGGATGTAGATTTGTCATGAGGCAGCGATTTCTCAGTTTGTTCTGGTCTATGTTCCAGAAATCTGAGTCACTGTGAACTTGAAGTTGAGGAAGGAAGAAGATATCAGCAGACAAGCTTACCTGTTAATAAACAGCTAAGCTGATTAACTTTTATTTAGTTTTTTCCCTTTTTGTTTTTACATGAATGTCTGTTCTTGTAAATCACTTAATCATCATGTAAGATCTCCTGCAAGCTCCCATGTTTATCCTCCCAGATCATGAGAAAACTAGGTGACTGGAAATCCTTTTAATTCCTCCTGCTTTTTTTTTTTTTTTTTAATTTTTTTTGTTTTTCATCACTTGTTTTCTTCAAAAAAG
>VZRU01016411.1:220214-234971 GCA_013398155.1 Pedionomus torquatus
CTCCCTCTCCCTCTCCCTCTCCCAGAAGTTCTTGATTTTGAGGTTACTAGTACCAAATTCATCGGTAAGTAAACAAATTTAGTTGATACTTTACATCTTTTTAGCTGGTAATACAGATGTACTTCTGGCATGTGAAAATGTGTGTGTTGGGTATGCTGTTACATCCAGGCTATTTCTGTTTGAAAATGGCAGGTCTGGTCAACCGGCTTCATTCTCTGAAACATATAAGCAGTCACCCTAGACTGGGAGCTCACAACCTATAGCTAGAAATCCAAGTTAATTCTGGCTCCTCAAAGGCAGGCAGAAGAATAGAATGAGACATTTCTAATCATAAAATGCTTCTGCATGACCACAATCTGACTTCTGCATTTGCCAAATGTTTCCTTTGCAGCAACATTTCATTTTTGGGTAACATTTCAGCTCAGTTAACTGCTCTGATCAGTATCTTGGCTCTCTTATTTCATGTAATAAAACATAGCACAAGTAACAGCTACTTAAAAGGGGGAGAGGAAGGAGAATAACTTTTACTCACATGAATTGGACAATTATCTCTTTAACAAAAAGAGGAATTTAGTGTTCAGTTTTACAAATATGGTAACAATTATTTATAATCATGAAACTGATTTGAAATGCTTACTGAGTGGTAGATGGCTTCATATTCATTGCCATTATTGTGCTGTCTCGCCCATGAATCAAAGCAGACTTTCAGTGCTGTCTTTTCTGCCTGGTTCATTATCTACAGACTGTGGCATATCAAGAGAATGTGCTTGCTTTCATGTAAAATATAAAGAAATCAAACTTCAAGCTGTTTCCATTTTGAGGATTTAAAAACAGGATCCAATTCTTAATTTTTCTCTATTTTTTTTTCTTTATGCAATGCATTTTACAACATTTAATAAGGGTTTCTGATAAGCAGCATTGCTACTTATATTGCCAGAAACAGCTGATGAAAAATATCACTAAATGCTTCATTAGATTTACTTTAGATTATTTCTATGTAAGAAATGGATTTAGGGAAGGACCAGCCTTCCACAAAAGGCGGTACTTGCTAGGGGATATTTTGTGTGTCTAGGCATGATCAAGGTTTCCTGCACAGAGGCTGCAGTGGTGTGCTATCAAGGAAAGAGTTAATCCTCATCTGAAATAGAGCATATGCTTTCCTTAATAGAGATAAAGGTTTATACTGGTGGTGCCTACTGCATTCCCTGACTACCATGGCAGAAATCTCCTCAAAGAATCCCAGCAAGTTAGCGAGCCATGAACCCTGATCTCCCTCCTCTTTCTACTCTTATACTGTCAATCCTTAATCAAGCTGTGCTTCTTCAAGTGTTTTCCCATTTGATATTCTAGGAGTTTCTCCCCACTTTATATCAAGCTAACTGGTCTATGGTTTCCTGTTATGTCTCCAGGCACTTTTAAAATAACTTTGTTATGTTAGCCACTTTCCAGTCCCCAGGGGTCTCTTCTAAACTAAATGAACTTGTGAATGTGCCTGCTAATTCCTTAGTTTCTCTCCCCACTTCCTTAGCACATTTGGATATTTGTCTGGCCATGGTTTTTAAGACTGTCTAACCATTTTAATAATGCTACCAGCATTACAGACTTAAAGGAAAAAAATATCTTACTCCCTCAAAAGCAAACTCCTGACCTCTTCATAGAAAATACAAGCACAATACATGCTTCACTTTTATTTTGTTTATACCTTGTACTATTAAAAAGGATTTGCACTCCTATACCTTCAGTCCTTGCCCCCTGCACAGTAAATCTGTTCTGTGCGAGCAAGGACTAGCTATAATAAGGAAGTATTTGCAGCATTCACTGTACTTTGTGGAAGTTAAATTTTGTTTTCCTCATTGTGAATGAGAAATGCTGTGAGGCAGGAGTGATTAGTGGCATCCTCAGTCACCACAACTGTATCCCTGCAACAGAGCCTCCATGCCACCCGCTTGACAGTCACACCAAGGCTCACCCCTGCCCAGGAAGGGCAAGGAAGCCTGGGTCCCTTCTCAGTGATGAGCAGGGACAAGGCCAGGCTCCTTCTGGGAGATCCAGCTGATGGGCACACCAGTGGGTGGCCTAATTCATTGATCCAGGCTTTCTTCTTAAGCTCTGTCTATTTTTATGTTTAAGCTCATTAATATTTTCTGTTCAGTTTTCTGTCGTCACTTGGTTCTTATTTAGATGTTCTTTTTACAAACACCTTTTTCCTCTTTGTGTTCCATATATAGTACATCTTGACCAATGTAAATGTCAAAATTATAGTGTAAAAATCAAAGCTACAGTTGCCTGTGAGAAGTGTACTGGCATAAGTCACTGTCACAGGTTCTTGTGATAAACAGCTGGGGTTTTTTTGGATTAAAATGTGGGGGAAGCAACATGTTGGTGAGAAACAACATAACTGGTGAGAAGGAGTAAATACAATCTGTCTGTAATTCAGGAGAAATCTGTTTTCTTTTACTGAATACCATTTAGATGTAAGGGAAAGATATATGCTGTCATGTGGCTATGGTCAAGATATTCTTAACTATGGTTTGTTTTCTGTAAGCTATTTCTCATACCCATTAAAAGCTGTTAATTCTTAAGTGCTCTTTTTACTGAGAGTTGTATGATTGTACTTTTGTAACATGATGACACTCATTCTTGCAAGAACATATTCAGTGTCTTTGTTCATCAAAGAGATGAGGGAATAAATCTACATTTTCTTATTCAATTTGAGGAGGATGCTAAAATGGAAAGAAGAAACAAATACCAGAAAGACAAGGAAATAATGAAAAAGCATCTACAGAGAATCAAACCATGCCCCGTAAATACCAAAATGAGTTTCAGCTTGGAAGTATGCAAGCAATATGTTTGCATAAAGTATTTTGAAAAGCAGAAGCTTTCCTACAGTACTGAAGGGGGGTGGGGGCGTGGAAAGGGGGTGCAATAATGAACAGAAGATCTTGTGTAAGTGTTCGGTGAGCCCCAGGAACAGAGAGTCCTTTGAGTTTTGGTCAGCATATCTAAAAACACTCCATCACAGAAGGAGTAAGTCATTCCTGCCTGTGGTGCAGCTACATCTGGAAAAGTGGTCTAGGCTCTGAAAAATGTAATGTATGAAAATGACTGAAAGATTAGAAATTGCGTATGTCTCTCATGTTATACCTTCCTATGTAAGTGGAGACTTCTGGGGGCATCTAAGAACTGAACTTGAATTTGCTTAGCATTGTTGTCTGGGCCCTGAAAAACTCTTGAATGTGTTCTAATTGATTGATGTTGTCATTGTGACAGCATGAAGGTCTTTGACCTGAAACGGACTTGAGTATACTGTCAATTTTCAAGTATATACCTTTTTTCTTTTTTTTGTCCCTATAGGGACAAATGGGCCACAAGTGTCTTGTTCTGCACATCAAGTAGTTATCTTGCCTCTCCATCCCATTTCCAGTGCAGGAGACAAGGCAGCAAGCTACCAGGACAGCCACCCACAAAGTTCTGCCTCATCCTGGATGGCTGAGTGCCTCCCAAAGCCCCATGCTCCCGTGCTACACCTAATGCCAGAGACCCCTGCACAGGCCAGCTTGTCTCCACCAGCTGCTGCAGGCAGGGCCTGGGGTGCCTTTATAGGATACCTGATTGCAGGACACACTGTCCCCCCCTCACCTTCACCCTGTCATGAGATGTCCCATGCTACCATCACGAGTGTCATCACAATGGTCGCCAGTAGCTCTTGTGCTGGCAGGGTGCCTCTGTAGCCCTGGCAGTGAGCCCAGGCTGGGCTCCCCCTGGGTTAATTTTATAATTTTTCTGACTGTCCGTGCATGGCTTGACTGTCCTTGCAGCAGGGATACGGCCCCTGAGCTGCCAAGTGAAAAGCCCTGACAGACCCATTTAAGCACACTTTACAGGATTTCAGGCAAAGGGAGATTGAGCCCCGGTTGCTTTAAATTACAAGATAAGATTTTTCCAGTAACTGCAAATGTATCACCACAACCCACGAGAACAAAATTTATCACTTCACTTTACCAAAACAAGAACGGAATTGGCCTTGAACTTTGAAAGGAGAATGACTTAAAAAATAAACCAGTTAAATTGTTTCACATCAATGCAGACTTAACCCTCTTTATTTTACTAGTTACAACTGTATTTTTTTTTACTTCTTACACCTGAATTACTTGATTTTCCAGCTTGGGATTTCTTTTGCTTGCCTAATTAAAAAAGATACATCGGATGTGTAGGCCTGGAGATCTGCAGCACTCTCCCTGTAATAGCCAGGTGTTCATTTGAACTTAAAATGAAACTCTGTACCTGAGTTGATGGCCTTGAATCAGTTTATGAAGTGAAGAAATTTGCCAGAGATGAAAGACTAGTGCATCAGCCAGAAAAAATGTTACTTAGTTCTTGATTTTTTTCTTTTCTCATTTCTGCTTGTCTTTTCTCCTTGGTGGGTTTCCTAGTCTGCCAGCTCACCTAGCAAGCAGCCAAACACCACAACAAAAGGATTGTCTTGTGATGAAGGTTTAGAGAGAAATGCATAGAGTTTATCTAAGCAGGGAATAAGAGATATAAATTAGTATCTATTCAAGTTAAATTTAAAATATGAACATTCAAAATGCTATTTGAGGCAATAGGATGAAGGGGAAAAGGAGCAACTGTGGTTGATAATTGTAGAAGACTTGTCAGTTGGGACTACCAGTTGTATTCAGCAGAAGTATTGCATCTTTGATTTGTGTCCAAATGTAGTATGATTCTGGAAAATTTGTGCAAGACTGATTTATCCAGGGTGGAGATGGGACAAGAGAAAGAGTGTGTGTGGAGTGCAGGAGGCTGAGTGAACAGTGGACGAAGTGTATGGAAAATTCTAGTGTATGTGTGAAATTCTTAGGGAAGAAGGGAGAAAGAGAATGTGATTTGAATCTCCTGGTACTGTTGATCTGAGGTTTAGAAGTATCTGTAAAGTGTAGACTGAGTTGAGAATCTTAACTTGAAGAGCTGAAAGAAATTATTGGTCCTTCCCTGCAATTTAACACCCCTCAACTTGGGTATTGCATTGCACAAATGCTCCTAATTCCCTTAGTGAGAGGTCAGCTAATTCAGTTTGTATTGTAACCTTGGGCTAAAATGCTAATGTATTATTTAGGATATTGTAAAGGTCAGTGCTTTCAGGAGCCTCTTGGAAATGTACAGACTGCATGAAGTTACACATTTAGTTTCTAAAGTACTGAGACGTTGGCAAAACAGCATCTTCCATTCATTTATTTTAGCATTGAAAGATTGGTAGCACAGCTGTAATCTTGCTAAAGAGTACAAGGTATTCACAGGGTTTTCAATGGCCATGTGTTGTTTCACATTTAAATAAAATACTGCATCAGGGATGAGTATAAATGAAAGCAAAGTACAAGTTATAAACCATCTTGTAGCTGAAGTGCACCCAGTTTCACTGATCTTGAAAGTAAACTTGACATTTGGATTGTTTTAAATTAGTTAATCTGCACATGTTTTTCCTATATTTTTTTATCTGTTAAAATTTTACTACTTACATACTCTTTAGTTTGAGGGTTTTTTAACTATGTATATTTGAAACTTTGTTCTCAACACTGAACTATAGATGTTTGCCCGTTTTCTTTGGTTTAATTGCTTAAACTAACTCCAGAATGGCTTTTGAAACCTGTTGACTCTGTCCCAACTCCAGGAAAATGAATGCTTTCTTTGTAATCTCCCTGTTGTGCCAATTGGAGAAGTAATTGAAACCTCTCATGGGCAATAGACCAGCCATTTTACATTCCTCCCTTATCTATGTAAACATTTCCTGATCTGCTTTCTTCTCCATCCCTTGGGGTCAATAATAGTTTCTTACGATCTCTTTATTTTAAAATGGTCAGCTCCCTTCCTCCCTTCCAAAACTGTGAGAAGAATTAATGAATATTTTCTTTAGTGTTCTTTTTTGACTCCCTTCCATTTCCTTATGTTGCTTTCCCACTCATAGGAATACTTGTGTGGGGGGAGGGGGTTCTGCTGAAGTTGGACAGCCCCTACCTTTGATTTGTGTAACCTGCAAGTATGCCTTCTAATTTCACAATGATTTTTTCATTGCCGTTTTTGTCATTTCTTCCCCTTTGCACATTTCAGACAATTAATGTAAAGAAAATGAAAGACCTTCACAGAAACCATCAAGTTAATTTGTTCTCAATCGCCATTTGCAACAGATTGAGATTTATGTTCTTCTGTGCTAAGGATGGGCTGGTGCCATGTGACATTGACTTTTGAGTGTTGAATTCGGCTGCACAGTTGCTTCTAGGCAAGCTATAGGTAACAGGAGTCCAACAGCAAAGGTGAATGAAATGTTTACCATACTGAGCTGTGTGCAAGCATTTCTGAACTGACAGAGATTAATATTTTGACAAAGATAAATTTAGCAGTTACTGGCTCAGCCTGTGGGTTTTTTTAGGATTTTTCATTCTTCTTGAAGGCACCATCAATTTAAGTTCAGATGGTTTGCATGGTGCTCTGAGCAGTTGCCTCCTTTGCTTGCACACGACTTCACACCTCCAGCTCCCCGTGGTGAAACTCACAGGGGTTTTGGTGCGTTTTGTTGATTTGCTGCTCCTTGTTCCTCTCCTCACCTCTTGCTTTCATGTGTGGGCGAGACTTGGGGTACCAAGGGGCTCTAGGGGAGCATGAAATCTCATGGCCAGCCTCCAAGTTCATGCAGTCCTGGTGACAGCGGGAGCCCACCAGTAGCTCTGCCTTCCTGCTGCAGGAAGAGCACCGAGGAAGGATAACTCCTGGGACCAAGCCAGTCTTTCTGCTGCTGCTGTTGCCATTCTCATGCATCGTTCAGATTAGTAGTGCACTAGAATAAAATACAGTTTCCTGTTTTATTGAGGCTGTAGGGATTATTTGTAAATCATGTTAATGGTTAAAACGATGAAACAGCTCTCCTCCTTCAGAATTGTCTGTTGGAAGCTATAGTGAAGCCATGTGTTACTAATACTTTTATGAACTTCAGATGCTTTCTCCAAAAATAAAATGGACAAGTCATTTACATATATTGATCATATCATATTTTATCTAAAAATATCAAAACATTTATGTTCCTCATTTAGTTAATTATAGATTTTATTAAATTAGTTAGAAAGTTATTGAAGTATATCCTGTACTTCTTATGGACATTGAGTTTTAAGGCAAGAGAGTTGATGGCTTTTGCAGCTTTCCAGTCTTAAGGTCTCATGTTGAACTGAAAGATGAGCTGGGATGAGCCAGTGCTTTGAGCTGATTTCTGTCGACATTTGTAGCTGTGCTGCATGGATGTAAACACTGCCACATCTGAACAGCAGCTTTACACCTGCCTTGTGCAGGTGCGAAAACCAGCAAAAGCTAGGGAGATTGAGACTGAGTGAGGATCAGGCTCCAAGAGTTCTGAACTTGAGCATTTGAAGAATTCAAATTGAATATTCAACTTCAGCCTGAAGACGTTTGTCAGATGCCTAGTGCAGATTGCATTAACCACCTCAGGAGGCTTTTTTTACATTCTCTAAGTTTAACCTGCTACATAATTACTTCTACTAGTCCTTTTGTATATATAGATCATTTTTCTTGGATGCAACATTTCAGTGCCAGTTCAGTTGACAGCAGGAATACTGAATCATAGACATCAGGCATTTTATTTTCAACATTTTCATGCAGGTAGGAAATAATGCTGGGCTGCGAGGAGCACTAGAAGAGATTCTCTCCCCAGCCATGGGCTTTAAATTTGATTTTGTAACTGTTTGTGATGCTGGTATGGTGTTTTGATGGGGTGATTTTTATGCCCAATTCTTTAAAATCCTGTTAGGGCTGTTGCTGGTACGAGAGGCACTGTATTAAGATTTGCTGCAAATTCATAGTGAGCACGAAAAGACTGTGCATTTCTGTTAAAGAAAGGTGGGAAGCTGTCTGGGTTATAAAGACCTAAGAAAAACTCAATGGTTCAACCATACGGAGCTGAGACTGTCTTCTTCAAGGTGGGAGTGGAAGGGAAGATGTAAAATGTGCATGTTGGCCCTAAATGATACATGGAATAGCTTCCATGCCAAAAGCTGTAAGATTAATTTTGTAATTATTTATTTGCATTTTGTAAAATTTACCCTTATTTCACCATAATAAAATGGAGAGTTGTTTCAGCATGATCTGCTCCAGTTACAGTTCTCCACTTATTCACCTCTCCAATTATTCACTATTTTAACTTTACCAAAGAATTCTAATATATTAGACAAAGGTTACCCTTTCAGAAAGCTATGCTGGTTTGGGTCTCTCAGCAATTTTCTTAGGTACTTACTTGAGGGTTCTCTGTTTATATTTACTATCTTTCCCACCTCAATATGAACAACATTGGAAATCTTAAAGATTCTCCTTATTGTAGCTGTAATGATAAATTAAATCACATTTATTTGGGTTTTTTTGTGTGTGTTTTTTTTGTTTTTTTTTTTGTGTTGTGTGGGTTTTTTTTTTTTTGTTTTTTTTTTTTTTTTTTTTTTTTTTTTCTTGGAAGGTAGTGCAGCTAATACGAATGGAATAGCATATTATATTTTAGTTGGAAGGGACTTAGAATGATCATCTAGTCCAAATGCTTGACCAGTTCAAATTTGCAGACTCTACATGTTATTGTAAAATGAGTTATTTCTTCAGCTGCCGTTTAGTTTTGCATCAAACATGGAATAACTAGGAGAAAATGTTGTGAATATAAAGCTGAAATTCTGATTTATTCAGCCATTAAGAAAAAAAGCCCCATGCCATTTCAATGATAATAAAATGAAAATCCAACTGGTGTTTTCTTTCTCAAACTTGTTTTCCACAGAGATTGCTGCTCTTAGGCAAACACCTATTTAAACCTTTGAAATGTATAATCTTAACCTCATGCAGCTCTAGTAGCCTAGATTTGTTACTGTTTCATCCCTACTTGCAACAGTATTACAATTTAAGTTTCAGTAATATAAAAAGCATTTGTGGAGCAAACACTAGGAAAATATCTTTCTGGGAATGACGTTACAGGTATGAAATAAGGGTTAGGTTTTTTTTTTTTTATTATTATTATCATCAAAGCTTTTCTTTGCTGCTGCTTTTTAGCCTGTTAATAAAAGTACAGGATATAAATCTTATGAGATATAGCAGTAGGTGGTCAAAAATCATTCCAATGTGTTGGTTCTACATGCAATTAAGAAAAAAGGAAATCAGACATTCAAGCTGCAGCCGTGGATTAGTTAACCTCGAGAAAGAGCTGCAATTATTGAGAGCAAAAACAATCAACACTGTAAGCTTAGTGTAATAATGAATGTTGATATACTTGTGAAATATTACTAGTCCAGGAATATAGCATGGCTGCTTGAGGATGGTCTAGCTAGGGTTGACCTGGATACAGGGTGACATGCAAAGTCTCATTTTCTCTTTTTCCTCTTTCACATAGGACAAGCCTGCAATAGTTGTTTGTGTTTTCCCCTAAGATTTTGCTCAGACCTGGTGGTTTTACTGAAGCTTTTATGCATTTAATTAGGCTAGTATTTCCCAACAGTGGCTCATAAAAAGTGTCAGAAGAGATGGAGAAAACCTTCCCAGTGGATTATAAAGCAAATGTGCAAAAGCTGGTGTCACTTGCAAGGTGGAGGACGGAGAGAGGCCACTGCCCAAATGGCTCCTTGCTTCTGCGTGTCTGGGTAATGCCTGCTGCTTTCTGTCCTGCTATGTGCTGCCACACACTTCTCTTGCCAGCAGTCAAGTTGTTTGCTCCAGGATAAGCAGGCTGTTGGAAAATTCAATTTTGTGTAGGCTGAGATTTTTCAGATCTTGTTTTTTATGCAGGTCTCTTCTTCAGCTAACTTTACCACAATTTATGATCACATACCTTACCCCTTATTAAGAAGCACCTCAACCTTTTCCCCGGAGTGGTAGCCACATGCACGATGTAGAGTTAGTTGACCAGCCTGTTGACTACCTGAGGTGTCACTGGACAGGAGAGACACCATACTACACTGGGCTGAGGAATTTCCCTAGCTGGCGAAGTCCCCATGTCCACACTCCCTTAGCACTATGACCCACGGGCATACAATTTCTAAGCCCTTCAGAAGGCTATCCTGTTGCTAAAAAAATGATAAATAAGAGGGAACTTTTGTTTATTAAGACTGAGACAAATGAGAAGGCAGTCAGCATCATGAGCCACAGCTGACATTTTAGGTGACTATCCATGCTCTTTAGGATGGAATCAATATAATGATCTACAAAAGGAAAAAAAAATAATCCAACCCCTGACCCTTATGTAGACAGGTTTAACCATGGATGGCATTTATTTTATTTGGGGTTTTTATGACTGTGTTTGTACTGTGATGTTTTTACACTAGCAATATATTATTATAAAATTCCCATATTCTGAATAAATCTTGGCCTAAAATAACACTAGAATTTTGATTTATTTCTGTGTGATTATTTTTCAAGTACTGTAAATCATATTTTGGTGTTCATTTACCTTTGCATTCTTTTTTGAGCCACTGGCACTGAAGCTGACGGATGGGAATCAAATGAAGTGTGCTAAGTGTTGCTGCTGTAGGCTTTCATCTCCCTACATTTTGTGTTATGATTTATCCTGGTAATACATCATGTGCCTCATTTTCTTTTGCTTATTTTATTTAGTGTTGTCACAAATAATATCATTTGACCATCTACCATGAGCACTAAGCAGTTGTAAATTAATGAAATAAACTGAATCTATGGAACTCATCTGTCCCAAATTTGATTAGAGACGCCAGTGTTGTACCAAGCTATTTACTACAGATGAACCTCATTTATTAAGGACACAGCTATGCAAGGTCTTAGCTAACTATGGTAAATTGTTATGTATAGTATTTGTAATTATTTTAATGAAACAGTTAAAAGTGACTTTTTTATATCTTAATCATGATTGGTGTTTCATGTTTCTAAAACTGGCATTTTTAGTTACTCTGTTACTTTGTCATGAGTCACTGGCATATGTCTGCGTAAGTGCCTCTCCCCCCTCCGTCCCCTAAATGGGGTACTTTGTGAATAGGAAGTTCACAGAGTCATCATGGTTGGAAAGGACCTCTGATATCGGGTCCAACAATAGACACAAAAAACCCCTACAATCTCAGCCACTGGAGTATGCTCTGAAGTGCCACATCTACACGTTTGAAAGGTAATTTTAAACTGGCTTAATAACTAGGATTCAATGTCCCCCATCATGATTTTCGAGATTCCTTTAGTTTTTATTTACTACTATTTTTATTTACTGCATAAGGTTTTTTCATTGTTTTTTTCCTGTCTTGTTATGGCACCTGTGTTACAGTGTAATATAATATTGAAGTGCATGCTTGAGCTGAATCCCGAGATGCAATTATTCTGGAATAGTGGGGGCTATTCTTACTCTTAGAGTTAGTGAGAAGACAGCAAAAACTACAACTCATATGGAATATAGTTTGAAAAACTGGTGCACTCAGATAAAGAAAGTTAATAGGATAGTATGGTATTTTAATGGTACATAAACCATTTGATACGTATTGAGACTTATGTCCTGGCAGTAAATGCTGAACAAAGATTAAAAATTACTCCAAGAAATTCTGAAATGCTTATGCCGGGAAGTGGCAGAGTTAGATATAAAACACCCAAGTCTTCTGGACTAGCAATCACACTTAGAAAGAGTAGTTGAATGAACACATTGCTGGAACACACAGGACAAAGCAGGAAAAGGTTGGGAAAACAATGAAAATTTAGAGGAGGAAAATAAAGTAGATGAAGAGAGAAGTCTAGGCAGGTAGAAATAATGTTCCTTGGAAATGTGAAGTATATGAGCACAAGAAGAAATAACATCTAAACCAAACTCTTTTTGTAATATGGATTGGCAAGGAACGGTGATGACTATCCAGTATTCTGCATCCGTGATTCACAAGCCCATTTCATTATTTCATTGTGATCAGAATACGCAGGTAATGGGAAGGCACGATGGAAATCATTGTATCAAAGCAAAATGAAAATACAATGCTTTAGATGAACAAATATATCATTGATGTCTAACCCCAAACCTGTCATTCACCCCCTGCCTTCTTCCCCAAGCCTTTTTTCCTTTTATTAAATTATCAGTTTAAGCCATTTTGATGTAGACTTCTATACTTGCTCTGGATGGGCTGGATTCATTCTCCAAACACACTGTCGTCTTGTAGTTCTAATGTTTTTTCTCCTATCTAAATGTGTGTTAAATGAACTGGAGAGAACACTGGTACATGTAGGTTGTAAATAGCACATGCAAATAAAACCACATTCAGCACAGTTGCCTAATGGAATATTAAGAGGAATTATATGTGCAACTCATTTTAATGTTTCATCTTAAAAAAAATAAAAAAGCATGTACATTTATGAATGCCAGAAAGCTCTAATTTTGGCTTCCAAGCAAAACAGAAAAAGGAATATTTTCTTTATTTCTTTTCTTGAACTAGTTTAAATTTACACTTTTCAGTTCAAGAACAAAAGCAAAATTGTTTTTCTCATAGCTGGGTAAGATCAAGATTATCCTAAGCAAACTGAATTATTTTGCATTTCACCATAAAAGGTTTAGGAATCAAAAGTAACTCAAAAATGTATGAATGTCGTAGGAAGCAGAGTAGAGGTGCTTGCTTTTTGACAGAGCACTAACAGCTCTTGTGTATGGATGGCATACATGAAACTTTAAGCTTAAGTCAGTATATGAACAACTGAGGACTAAATGACACAAAGAAACACCAAACTGTAATTCAGAAAAAGTCTCCTGGCAAATTTGACATCCTACTGATGATGGTTCACAATGAATCATAATTTTGGATTTTTGCTGTTCTGTGGAATTTCTGCTCATGAGTCCACGGGGCCTGATATCTGTATGTGCAGATGTAGACATGTTTATGTGTGTATGTGTATATATACACAGAAAGACCATGTGACTCGTGATTGTATATGTATACCTAGGTAGATCTAGAAAGCATCTGTGTTATGTAAATCAAATTGTCATAAAATGCCTTAACCATTGTTTTCATGGTTCTGAGCTCAATACTGCTGCATCCCCAGACACAATCTCCACCCAGAAGACCTCATGTTTTGGTTTGATGAGGTGTAATGACAGACTGAAGTCAAATAACTGGAAGGAAAAGGCTGGCTTTTTCCCTTGTGTAACACTGAAATGATGAGGTAGCAGTTATGATGAGGTAGCACTGGGCATGATGAGTCTCACAAGACAAGTTTCAGCTCTCAACAAGGGTTTCTCTTTTATGAAGAGTAACTCCAGGCCTACAATCTGTTAGGTCTTAGGTTGCAGTACAAGGGTCTGGAGCAATATCGCCAGACTGATTTTGAGTAAAACAGAAATGGTTTTAGCAGATTATACTGGTTTTATGCAGGCCCTATGTTTATAAGAGGCAGTTGTTTCCTCTGTGGTATATTTTTCCCAGCATGTTTATATCCCAGCACAGTTTTGACATTTTCTTAAATTAAAAAAACAAACCGGAAGAAGAACAATTATTTTAGTTTTGGGATCTGAGATTTAGATTTTCTTTCAGACACTTGGCATAATTCTGTATAAAGTACAAGCAAAATTTTAAATTTAACATGTAAACTTAGCTAATGAGCCTTACATGAAAAATTTAATGCCACCTGCTATCAAATATATGGCATCTGAAAGCATTGTATCCCATAAAACACCTTGCTGAAAATAGTTAGAGAATTATAATGCATACTCAGCGGGCTTGCACTAAAGCACAATTTTCTTTACTGTATAAGCAGTGCAGTCTTTTGCATAACACCCCAGAGACAGCTCTAATACAGACTCTGCCACCTATGGTTCAAATCAAGATGGAGGTCAAGGTGTAGAACCATTTAACTTAAATCCCTACTCCAGGTTATTAGCTAGGAAGAGAAAAGGAGGAAATGTGCAATGGAGATGTGTTCTACATGACCAGCATAAAAGAACTTTTTACTTTTAAGCGGTGATAGGTAAAACAGAAAACGACAGCATCTACAAGCCATTAGACTGTTTTAGCAGAGCTTCAGTTCTTTTCCGTATATCCTGGATGAAATCACATAATTGAAGGAGGGGAAAAAAAGTTGTTAAAGATACTGCAAAAAGGGACATGTGTCTAGTCTACTAGTAACTACAGATAAGGGTCTGTGAAGGTTTTTACATTAACCTGTTAATTTCATGGGTTTCTTTATCAAAGAATCATAGAATGGTTAGAGTTGGAAGGGACCTTAAAGATTATCGAGTTCCCAACCCCCCTGCCATGGGTGATGCACGGAACAGCAGCTTCACAACCTTAGAGGGTTATAAAGGAGGTATGTTTATTCAGTGCTGGACACACACAGGATCACTCCCAAAGGTGTGTGCACCAAGCATGGTCATTTTCTGGGGTTATATGTCCTAAATATTACATATTCATGAGATTACATAATACACCTATACATATTCAGTAGGTATCCCCGCTTTGTATTAAAATTAGTTCTCCACCCCTTTGCGTCTGCACCATACTTCTTGATAGTGGTCGTTAGGGGTCTCAGGGATAAAGTCAGGAGTCTTCTTCACCATAAACTTTTCACCCCTGGTGTCTTGCGCAAGCTCAGATCATCCCTGGAGCTCATCCAGGCCTCAGGTCTTGTTTCAGCGAGTTTCATGGCCTTGGCTTCTGTTTTGCTCCTGTTCTGCTCATAGGAGGGTTAGCTCTTTGAGATAAGCAAACATCCAAAAGGTTTAAAACTAGACAAAACTGTTCTAAGGTTTCACGT
>VZRU01016411.1:235467-247404 GCA_013398155.1 Pedionomus torquatus
TCTGGATGGCATCCCTTCCCTCCAGCATGTCAACTGCGCCACTGAGCTTGGTGTCGTCAGCAAACTTGCTGAGGGTGCATTCTGTCCCACTCTCCATGTCTCCGACAAAGATGTTAAATAGTATTAGTCCCAGTACTTGTGGAACCCTCGTGGAACATCACTCGTCACCAGCCACCATTTGGACATTGAGCCATTGACCACAACCGTTTGAGTGTGGCCATTCTGCCAGTTCCTTATCCACCGAGTGGTCCATCCATTGAATCCATGATTTTCCAATTTGGAGTCTGGAATGTGAATGTGAATTCACTAGGATGTGGATTTATGTGAATGTTAAATTCACATCTGTGGGTTTAGTGCAGTGTAGTGGTGCGATACCTGTCCCCTAAATTGCTTACTTTTGTAACTCCCTTACTAATATTGTTATTGTGTTGTGTAACCTTTCTTTACTTCTCTCTATAACTAATAATAAATAGAAAATTAAAAGGGCAGTGTGGATAATGGAGGATGATGGTGTAGTGAAGGGAAACGGGAGCAATTATCCTTTTCTTGCACACTTACAAATCAAGCAATTGTAAGGTAGGTATTCCAAATTAGCAAAATAAATAGTTTGCTGGTAGAGGTGAAGCATAAAAAAATTTGTTGCCCTCTCTGCCTCTACTCCTCCCCCCAACTACCCATATAATTTTCAGCAGAAAATTATGAGTGAAAGCAGAATTTTTAAATGGAACTCTATATGTGACCATAATGATAGCGCTGCCTACCCTGAAAACTAGAATAATGCTTCCAATTTAGCTGCATTGCTGTACACCAGTATGGCATCCAACATGGTAAAGTGGTCAAGCTGCAACTTAAGTACCACTGCTAGGCAATTCCCATTTCAAAGCTAACATATTTTTGAAAAGTTCAGTGCCTCTAAATAATCAATTGAAAAGATCTTGTATACGTCAGTCTGCTTGAACATTCACCTTCAGTGAAATTCTTGATTAGTAACGTATACTCTTATGTATGGCTATAATTTTATATTTGAGTTCTTTCAGTGGCAGCCTCATTTATGAAACAGAGTTTCCAGGCACAAGTCAGCTGGTGATTTGGGAAAGCTCTCAAGTTTCATTAAGAGAGTTTTCCCAGAATCTCTTTCTGTTTCCTCCAGAGTACGTAGTATTGGCATAGAGGAATCGAGGCTGCTGGGCACTCCTCTTCAGATATAAGAAGAAAGCTCCTAAAACCTCAGGATGAAACTCCATTTTCTCCCAGAAGGATAGAGTAACTTGCCTTCAAGGAAAGGCATGGAGATGTGTGTGGTGGTTGTGCAGATGTCCTGTGTGTATGCAAGCAAAGGCCCAGGCAGACGATGAGCAGTGAGAATCCATGTGACTGGCAGGATGATCTGATCTTACTGGGAATGTGAGCACTTTTCTGAGTCTGTAGAAGTGATATAAGCCATAGGGTCATAACCAATATACTGCATTTTCTTACTTGTCTCAATAAACTTGTTGATGTACAAGATACTCTCCATGTATGGGAGCCTTCTAGATACTTGCCACTGCATCTTTTGTCTAAAGGAAATGGAGGGAGAATAGGCAATTGGGGATGTAAAGTCCGTTTGGGGTAAAAAAGAAGACTTGAAGAGATGATTTTGCAATAGCCCCTGATGGATACAAGAGGGGGCTGACATAGTTACTTTAGGCTCACGACTGTTACCATTTCTGGTGGTACAGCAACAGCAAGGCTCTGGCACAGGCAAAATAAGAGAACCATTGCCAGTTTGCCTCCCTGATGAACTCCTAGCCTAAAAATCTGCTGTTTTGCAGACAGACTATTTTTTGTTGTTAGTGGAGCATTCTCATCCCGAAAATTGGGCCAGGAGTAATGAATCCTATGTTAAATTAAAATTCTGTGTCCCTCTGTGCAGCCTACTTCTCTGCTCCTTCTGTCATTTGGTGCAGGTATACTGGACCAGTTACTCTGTGTCCATCACTGCATATTCTTCCATGGCAGCTCCAGTGTGAACTCCTGATTACAGCTGATCATATCAAACCTCAATGCCAATAAATACAGTGCACTAGGCCTTTCTCTGGCCTAGAGATGCGCCACTGTGAATATTACTCTATTGATCCATCTTTTCACTGCTATGGGAACTGTCATTCTGGGCTAGAATTATCACAGGGCCAAGAACAGTGAGGGGTTCATAGTATTAATCTCAGTCAGGGGTGACAAGAATTTTTTATTTTTACTCGACTGATAAAATTTGTCCAAAATTGGCAAGTTTGCACAGTCAAATGACTGAAATAAAACTCCAGACTGCACCCTAGTCCAGCAAGGGCATATGCATGTATTTTCATACACAGGGAGCAGTGTTTTCATAAAGATGAATGGGTTTTCTTATGGCACAGAAAGCTAAGCACATGTCTAAGTCTTTGCAGAATCTGGGCTTCAGTGTCTTTCCACTCCTGAGACGTAATTGCAACCTTGCGCTGCAGTCACTGTTGAAAGCTCACTTACTGAAATCAAACTAAATGAAGACATGCTGCTAGTGCCTAAAGGAACCCAGTTGTCTAGTTAGGGATGCTTTTTGTCTGTCCTTAGGCAGCAACAACCATAGGTATGAACTATGCACACCACTGACTTCTGCGCTCTATAATTTTCTAAACAGATGTGCAAAGGGATGGATTGTTTGCAGTCTTATGTTGGACACTGCAAAGGTCACTGCATGTTGTGTGCAGTGCTCGTTCAAGCTATGTCTATATATATATGAGGCAAGTTGTATAACTTGCTTGCAAAAATTGACCAAAATTAAATGGCTGAAAATGTTAAGTTGTTAGGATTTTTTTATTTATTTAATAGCTATGATTTACTGAACATGATGGGTTTCCTTTAAAATACTTGGAATGATGCATCAGGTCAGTTGCCTTGATCATATCATGACTCATGATTGATACTCTGAGATGATCTGTCAGTGTTATAAATTTGCTGATTATATCACTGTTTAACTTATTAAATTTTAACTTCATTCTGTTTTTTTGTCTTGCTTAAAAATAGTGCCTTCAGTATGTGACAGAACTGTGCCTGCAGTTGCGAAACCGTCTCAACAGTCCAAATGAATATGGAATTTGTTTAAATTTGAAGAAAGTAGCTTTCCAAAAGACATGACATGTCTTGTTGCACATAAAAGTGTCTTTTCAGTTGAGAAGAGTGAACTGTTCCCATCTTACAGTCAATAGATGGCTGCAAACTTAGAAAACAATAGAAGTGTAGAGGAGAGGCAAAAATGAATGAGCTGCATCCCATCTGTTTGTCCTTTTGCTACATGTGGTAATGGTCACTTATCTGACTACCTGTGGATATGAAAATGCATTTGAAATGATGAAGAACTCTCTGTTCCATGGTAATGACAACAGCCCGTGACATTTCTAACCTTACCAGCAGGTTAGAAACTATTTGTGTTCTCTTCCATTAAGAATTTTACCCCTTCTGACACATCTATTTAGTTCTGTTTGAAAGAGAAAATCACATTACTATGACCTAAAACCACAAATAAAGACTATCTTCTCCTAACTAATCTGCATATGTTTAAGTATTTATGAGCCACCTGCTGGGGATATGAGCTGGTTATCAATCTAATAACACCCAACGTTCCTTGGAACCCTCTTTGTAAGCACCAAAGCATATATGTATTAACACTAAATGAAACCAAGAAGCTGAGAGTAAAATATTGAATACCTGATGTTTGTCTCTTGATTTTATCCCCCCCACATACTCCCACCAGCTTTTAATTTGAGTTCTTTAAAGAATCTGAAAAACACAAAGAATAAACATTCTTTATGGATCTCAAACTGGAACAGGTGTGTAATATATTTCACTCAGCATGTTTTAATATTTTGCATCACAAGTATTGTTCTTCCTTTATAAGTAGGGCTACAGCCTAGCTGTATTTTGAAGGCTTATAGTTTTTCATTTAAGCATTTCAGTAGACTCACGAACACTTATCCATATCCTCTGGAATTGCTGAGTTAATTTTGGGCATGTTGTTCTTTCTTTACTTTGATTTTGTGCTATTGTTTTCAATTTCAAAGACTAAGAGGTATTGCTTGATAACAAAGGCAGAAGTTAATACTGTTGTATTTAATATCCCTTCAGTACCCACAATGTAAAGACTGCAATCTAGATGAAATTACTGTTGATGCTAGTGAATAAGCTATTCATAGTTTTCAAGAAGGAGTTGTGCTTCCAACTTGAATGCCTTGTGAGTTGTTTATTTTACATCTTTGGATGTAAATTACCAGGTATTTTAATTTAGGAATATATCAGAAACAGAGCAGCAGAGCAGTCTGTTTTACTGCAGCTTTGTCAAATTTACTGGTGTTCAGCCTATTTTCTGAAATTACATGGGTCAAATAGCAAGAAGATTGTTTAGAATATCTACAGAAAATATATTGGGAGATTTAATTTAGTTTCTGACCACTAATGACAAGTGGGGTCTGTAGTTCACCAAAATACTGTTACAGTTGTCCTTAGCAATCAGCCTTTACTTTTCTGTTAGGAAAAGTATAATGGATTTAGGGCTTTATTTCAGAATCCTATAAATTCTCTTATATACAGAAAGACACTGATTGTGGTAACAATAAGACACTTTTCAGTGCATTATTAAACCTGAATTTACATTACTGTGCATGAGATTTCCTGCACTCTGTATTTAGTTATAAACAGCCTGGGATTGAAATATGAGGCCAAAAGCAAAAGAGCCATTTCAAACCGTTTTATACAAGTTCTTATTTTTGGATTTTTATTTTTTGTTAGCCTTTTTCATTCCTGTGGCCCTGACATGAGATTGCCCAAGTTATCTCATAGGCTATCCATGGACTATATTCTAGTCTTCCATGCTTCTAGCTTTGATTGCAAATAACTGCAGATGGCAAATAACTGAGAAGCTTATATTGCAGTAACTGCTTAGTTTTTGCTACTTGACCCATTGTCCTCCAACAGATAAAAATGTCCTGGAAAAAAACAAGGATGATCACAGATTCTAAACCCTTATGGAACAGATTTACATGTGTAGTACTGTATCATATAACAGCTTTGCAAATCTTGCTAATAGAATAGTATTATCTAGTTTCTGAAAGGAGTATTTGTCTTAAAAACTGCAGAATTGGGACTTAAAAATAATGCAAATTTTAATATCTTCTATATTTAGCAGAGGTCTGGCAAAGGTCAAACAGAAATAATAATATTAAAATATAGATAGATTATAGAAATTCATTACAGTTTAAAACTGGTAGTAACCTGGTAGAATCTGGCAGCGAAGCATACAGAAAGTCTCTGAGTGGTTCAATATCCAACATTGCTCTAAAGTCTAAATTGTATTTACAGTCCTTCATTATCCTACTTAAAAGGTAGAAGAGGTATTGATAAAGAAATGTTTTTTCATAGTTTACATCTGTTATTTTTTGAGATTTTGTTTTGTATCCTTGAAAAATTGTATTAAAATAAAAATAGTTGAGCCAGTAAGAGAACAGAGTAGCTGTTTTGTATTGTGTCAGTGTTAATTCTTAGATGTCTATATCTTTCTGTATGTGTTTATATATTTATTTACATGTATTTACATGTATACAAAGAAAAGTAAAAATATTTATCGTCCACTGGAGTAGGATGTACATAAGATTTATTTTTGCCTTTCAGAGAACTACTGTGCTTTTGGAGACAAAATGGAAATTTAGCTTTTTAGAATTCATGATATTTAGTTATGCCTTAGTTCAACAAAGCATTTACACAAGTACTTTAGTTCACTGATTGCAGCAGAACCAAATTTAAGTAGTTAAGTGCTTTGCAGAATAGGACCACAGTTTCTTTAAATGCCAACATACCAGAGAAATGTCACAAAAAATGCTATTAGCGGAAGGAAGCTATCAGTAACAACAAACAATGAACAGTAGAGAAATCAATATTTTTCTTTATGAAAAATAGCATGGAGTATTACACAAGAAAAGAGAAGAATAATAAGTAGTATAATACTTTAGTAGGAAAGGATATAAAGAAGGTCAAGATGCTATTTTGGTGTCAAATTAGGTATGTTCAAAACCGTGGGCCCTGTGAAATGAAATTTTCTTCAGGTCTTGTATCAACTCCTTGTAAAAAGAACCAGTCTTAATTGTAAATAACCACCCTGTGTTATGAGCCAGTGCCTGCTGTTAATAAGTGGAGAGGCTTTGTGCTGCCTCGAGCTGCTTACACTCCAGAGTCCAGAACACAAACACGGTGCTGAGTGGCTGTGGGGTAACTTTGTGAGTAATTAGCAGCCTGCCAGCTGCTCTGACCTCAGTGCACAAGCTGCACATAATTTTGCCCACCTGTATTTGCAGAATAACTTAGTTCCCTTTCATCAGCAGGTAGGCAAGCTCACATCAAGTTTACTAGGGAGTAATATCACGTATGTGGGCAAATCAGCTCTGTGAGTTGCTCATTCAGACTGTAATTTGTCTCATGTTAACATTTTTGTGTATTCATCATCTGGAGTCACTCACTGTTTTGTTTTCTTTTATGACAAGTGATAAATAGGTTGACATTTTGTTCTATTTAATTTTAAAAATCATCATAAATGCATGTATTTAGGTGTTTAGAGGTGTTTTTATACAGTAGAAGGTGCATACAACTAGTCAAAACTTTTAGTACTTTCCTGCCACACTTGTTTGTGGAGTATGGGGCTGGCTATGAAGACATAAATAAAATGAATATTCGTAAGCAATAAATATTAATTGCATAAGGCTTATGTTCCAGTGTGCTGTTGCTCCTAACAGGTCCCACCTGCATGGCAGAGTGCAGTTGTTAAATGAGCACTGCTATTGGAAAAACACCTAGTGGGATTTCACTAGAGAAAATGCTTTCATCTGTGGTAGATGTGTACAGCTTTTTGGCTCCAACTTGAACCAAAGAGAATTTTTAAGTCTGAGTTTCCTCCTCAAAGTCTGGTACAACTTAACTGATTTCTTCGATTCAAGGTATTCAGTATGCAAGTGCATTAACAAATTACCTGCTGGTTAGTATTTAAGCCAGACTCATAAAAGAAAGTTAATACAAGAAGAGGTCATTCATGGTTATTTCTTCTAATGTATGCTCGTGTCCTCTCACGTAGCCATATCTTTCATTTGGCCTCTGTGGCTCTCACACTGTACATATTATGGTATAGCTGGGACTGGATGTGGTCCTTGGCTTCATGGGGAGTTGTGAGAAGGCTAAAAGGGCTATAGTGCCCCATTAGCATGTGCCTGGTCATCAGGACTAGACCTAGGTCATCTGTGGGTATACTCCACCATGTATCTCTTTCTCTCAGACCTTCTCTTATATTACAGAAAATAGTCTGGTAATTAAAAAAAAAAAAAAAAAAGTAATTGTTAAAAGTACTTGTTTCAGATTTCCAGAGCTGTGGTGTGCAGCTGTAGGATTCAAACACTAATACACACTTCTGGTTTACCAGATTACCTGTGAGCTCACAAATACTCCTAGGCAGGGGACAAATTGCAGACTTTTTCTGGATCTACACTGAGCACTTGCAGGTTTACTGTGGTGTCCTATCTCCAACCTGCAGTGCAAAGAATGGGACTCTGCTCTGAGAAGGACTGGTGTTGATTTTGTCCCTTGGCCAAAACAAATTGCAGGACTATGAAGTTATGAGGACGAAAAGCCAATAAGACCACAAGAAGAGGCAAAAAGGTTTTAAAAAAACCCGAACCCCAAACCAGTAAAGGGTCCAAGAACAACTATGTGTAATTGAAACAGTTTGAGGAACTAACTAAAATTAAAGCAAGAGAAATTGAAATCTTAAAAAATTATGCTTTCACCCAGGAAAACAGCCATTTTAGGCACGTAGACATGGCACAAAACAGAAGACATAATACTGTCTTCTATAACAATATAGGCAGTCTAAAGGATGCTTCATCCAACCCTGCTTGGTACCTGGCAAGTTTTCTAACTCCTGTAATGCTCCTTTATTTTAATATTTGTCAAAAATGAGAGCATGCCTGCCAATCTGTTTTCTTCCCAAAGCTCTCACGGCTCTACCTTTTTCAAACCTTTGTACTTTGATTAATACTTGCTTATTTCTGGTAAAGTACTAAGGATCATAATTCAATAAAGATGGCATTTACTGCCATCTGTCTTGACAGTCTTTGAATAGAAAATGTGAAAGGTGAAAGGTTTACTGGTAGGGCTTATTGCCTCAAGCATACAGATGAAGTAAGAAGCGCTAGATATGGTACACAGTAATCTGAAATCAAAATGATCATCTTATACTCCCCACCTTCTCCATTGCAATCGTACCTTCTCTAGGTAGTTCTTTTACCAAAACAGCTTTTTCTAGAGCAACAAAACACATCAACATCAGGCTGTAGTCACTGCTTGTTAAAACAAGTGCCATAATCAGGTCTTGCAGAGTGCTCAAAGACTCTGAGAGTGTAGTGTGTTCGGTTATGAGGAAAGAGAGAATGCTTAAAGTCCTTTATTAGCGCTCCTTGATACTTAACTGCTTTATTGCTTTGAGATCTTTAAAATGGTTAAATTTTTCAAGGCTCAAATGAGCCTGCTTTAGGACAGAGTGAAGCTTAGAGTGAAGCAAAGATGGACATTTGTTTTGCATTACTCATCTTTTCTGAGTAGCTTGTGTATCTTGATTTCTGGATTAGATCTAGACAATTATCATTAAATTACAAAGACTTCTCTGGTAAGAATATTACAAAGACTTCTCTGGTAAGAATAGGCAATGTATAAAGCATAAGCAGCAGTGTTAGACCATGATGAGGCCTGATGCAAGTAAGTGCAGCTTTGCTGATGTCAGTGGAGTTACATCTGCTTGCACTGGGTCTTAATATAGTCTTCAGACTGCAGGAAGCCTTCTGGATGTACTGAATGCTGCATGGTAGCAATAAATAATGGAATTCACTCATACAAAGTGTCTTCCATCTGAGGATCCTAAAGCACTTGGCAAGCCTCATTTTCTTCTGTGAGAGGGGAAAGAATCTAAATGGCTATGCAGATGTGTATCCTTTATCCATTTGAGAACAGGAAAGATTAAGTATTGGGGGGGAGGTATTTTCTTTTAAAAAGGAATGGTATATTTAGACATTAATGTTATAATTTTATATCATCAAGAGCTGGAAATTTTCTGTCCTGCCCAAATGTATTTTGGAAAGATGATCTGTGGTATACATCAGTTTGCAAACAGCATGAATATGTTAGCCTTTGCTGCTTTATCCTCTGCCAAAAATGTAGAGACGATAGCATCTGTTTCCACTACCCACGCTATCCAAATCATTAAAAACTCACAAGAGCTGGAAAAGAAGTTCTGAGAGCTTTCACATGTCTGTCTCTGCTAGGAAAATCACTCTCTTGTAATGATGTGTTCAGACAGTCTTCCTTGCTTGTGGTCCTGAATTGCAGGTGGTAATGAGCGATGCCTGGAAAGGTAGGATTCAAATTTAGGAAATGACAGATTTAAAATACAAATAAGTCCTGAATGCATAATTTAATAATTGCTACTTCAGCAAATTTTGAAATCATAATGACACTTTTCTTTCTTTGATGATGTGAGCTATGGAAAATACTTCAGAAACATGGGTAGCTGAGGGTGGGTAACAGAATTCGCACTTGGGTCTTGGTCATATGGATATCTAAATGAGAGACTAGTTCTCCCCAGGACCGAAAACCTTCTATTACAAGTTGGCTTTAGAACTTATGAAGGTTTGGAACTGGTTCACTTTTTTTTCCAGATAGTTTGCTAGCAGCTATTAAGAGCCTTCTAAAATAACCAATGTACATATCCCTTTCTTGTCTATTTCCCACACTCCCTTTATTTCTCCCATACACCACTGGTGAATTATAGGTAGAATTCTGTGTACTGAATTGACCAAACTACAGGAAAAAGTGGTCTTTTACTTGTCTTTTCTTATTATTTTTTAAACCATATTGTTCCTGCCCTATACAGAACAGTTTGAAGATGTAAAGAAACCAAATCTAAAGTGATATGCAGTCATTTCACTTTCTTCCATCTCTTTCTGC
The DNA here is from genome assembly GCA_013398155.1 of Pedionomus torquatus. Taxonomy (NCBI): domain Eukaryota; kingdom Metazoa; phylum Chordata; class Aves; order Charadriiformes; family Pedionomidae; genus Pedionomus; species Pedionomus torquatus. The sequence continues at coordinate 245,512 of VZRU01016411.1, forward strand.
CACAAATTTTGTGTTCTGCTGTTGCAGATTCTGGTCCCTTATTGCTGGTATCAATAACAGCACAGATAATGATTTCTGAGCAAGCAGAAGTGGCTTGCTTTTTGTGGTCTAAAGCATAGAATTTGAAGATATTAAACTAAAAAGTAACACACTGTTAGTGCTTGTGCAATTAGGTGTACAATTTTTTTTAAGTTGCCTCAGTTCAGTAGAATGGGAAGTAGGAAGTTAGTGAAAAAAGCTACCAGAATTTGAGGAGTGTGGAGCCAAATCAGGAATAATGACATTAAACAAAAGCTTGAAAAAGTCAGCCAAACTTGGGGAGATCAGGAGATTATAAAACTTAAAATTCTGCTATGTAGTATATGTAGTATATGTATATGTAGTATTTGCCTCTTTTTAAATGTCAAAGATTTTGGTTTTGTTCTTCTTGACTTTTATGCCCAAAGTAAGGTTTAAACCCCTTTGTAATGCTTAATGCTATTTCATCCTGTCCTTTTCCAAAACTGTCAAAATTTGCAGTTACATATAAACTTGTGCATGGCTTCCTCCTGCATCTGAAGATTGGTAACAGAAATAGGTTACACGGACATGTTTTGTTATAGTAAGCTCTTGTTTTGTGGTCTCTTATCTTTTGATTGAACAAGATTTCATCAAATGACTTTCTGGGACAATTAACATGAGGTTCCTTCCAATCTGGACAGAAAAAAAATACCAACAAACATCTCCTCTCCCCCCAGCCCCCACCTTATTTTTGCAGAGCAGTGTGGCCTAGAATGTGCATATATGCTGACTCCTGCCATTAGAGCCATTGCTTAATATTATAAACAAGTATGTTTTGTCAGGTCAGAAATAACTTCTGGTGTGAGGGTTTAAAGCTCCCAGTATCTGTCTTGGGGCTGAGCTCATTTCCGTACAGTGTGAGAAATTCATTGTTTTTTCGGTTCCAATTTCATGAGTAAGAGGAAAATACTGCAAGGCTGCTCATGATTCTTAGTGGGAAAGCAGAAACAGTCTGTTGTACAATGTGCATATGTGGCCTCAGGGCTTCCAGACTTTCTATTCAATTAAAAAGTTATAAGTTGAGCAAGTTCTGCCCCTATCAGTGACAGTGCAGGAGATCCCTGAATATTCAAAGAAGAACATCTTTCCAGATGAGTTCATTTTTAATATATTTGTTAGGTATGTTTTCTCTAACGTAGGGAAAAGTGCTGGTTACTGGTGTGATTCTAAGTCACACGACCGAAAAATGTATTTTACTTGCTGAGCCCGTGTTATAAGGCAGAGCCATAGGAAGGATGTGGTGCTGACCTAGCAGCAGCCCTCCAGTAGTGGAACTTCTCAGTCCTCTATAACTGTCTTCTAGGTCATTTCCTGGACTATATAGTCAACTTGCCTGATTTTCATCTACCCTCAAATTTTTGAGCTTTTAATGTTGAGACATGGTAAGAAGCTGGTTGGAATTTTGGTGTCCTTGTTATCTTGCAAAGGAGGGGTTTTGCTGTGAAAAATGGTTGTATCTCTTTATCACCCATATGTTGCACAGCAGAGCAGGAGCCTTAAATCTGGCAATGATGGTTCCTGCTCTTCCTCCCTGTCTCAAGAAATCTTCAAGCAATGTCCTGCTGTGGTATCTTCTACTATGTTTAAAAAAGTTGTAATGATAGAAGTTTAACATCTTGGTGTTTCTGCTGATTGTATTGTAATTGTAGCCAACAGTAGTGATATTTTATTTGTCACAGGTAGGTTCCAGGGTTAATTTTCCTTTGATGAAAGAGAAAGAAAGAAAGAAAGAAAGAAAGAAAGAAAGAAAGAAAGAAAGAAAGAAAGAAAGAAAGAAAGAAAGAAAGAAAGAAAGAAAGAAAGAAAGAAAGAAAGAAAGAAAGAAAGAAAGAA
>VZRU01016411.1:247450-330802 GCA_013398155.1 Pedionomus torquatus
AAGGAAGGAAGGAAGGAAGGAAGGAAGGAAGGAAGGAAGGAAGGAAGGAAGGAAGGAAATTCACTTTTTAAAGTGAACAAAATGTCTGAAGTTGTTATATTGATTAAATTAGAAACTGCAGACTGTTTATCTGTGTTTTCTTCAGCTGTACCACTGAACAGATGTTAGTTCACAGATTTCAGAGCTGTTATTGTATGCAGTGTACAGATACTCTTGCATAGTTTATTCTGAATTTCTACCTGTGGAGACTATGTACAGACACCCATTTGTTTAGGCTCATGGCAAACCATTTCTTTTGATTGTTCCCATTCTCAAAGGGAAAATTCATTTTGTGTGGTTTTAACCCTTTAAGATAGTTATGACTGACAGAGAATGTAGCATTAGATAGAAATATGGAAGCAATTGGGTCAACAAACTTTACTTGCTCAATGGCTTAGGTAAGATGTACAGTATCTTACAATGTGTAACTGATAGAGTGAAGGATGGAGATGGACCTGCGGCTGACCCTCACAGTGAGAGTCTTTGCAGGGAATTTCTGTTGCAAACAAGCATAACTCCCTGCAAAGTATCCGGAAAAATCAGTGTTACAGAAATGCAGAAAAGAATTAAGTAGGCAGTTCTAAATTGAGATGAAATAATTCCACAAATTCCTCTTCAACTTGTAAATAGCTTGTGGATACTTAGAGAGGTAAAATAATGCTTGAAAAGAAAGTTTTTCCTGCTATTGTGAGTTGCCATTATGAGCACATGTTGCTATCTGCCAAAACAATAAGAGAAATAACGAGGACACGTTATTTTCCTTTTTCACATTGAGACATTCAGTTGAATAGTGTGTATGCAGAGTAATGGGTTAAGGCCGAGAAAATATGTGTATGTTGTTTTTTCATAAAATACCAGACATGCCCATGACTTATTGGTGTGAAGCGCTGTGTGTGTCTAGTATGATGATGTAGTAGTCTCAGAGATAGCATGCAATCTGGTAGTTACTATGGTAACAAGATGTTTTTCATTGAAAAGCCATTAAAATGGTGGCATATAAATAACATATGTACAGTACATTGTCTTTGAAAGAGCAGTTCTTGTCCAGGGATTGTAAGCACATGCTTTCATTCTCCTTTCTTTTTTTTCCCTTCACCTCCTTACCCAAAATCTTGTATATTTTTTATGTCATATGATCAGCCTGCTTCATTTTTACCACTTTGCGTCTTTGAAGCTGTAGTACTTGCAGACCTGATGTGGTGCGATAAGATGTGACTGAATAATGTGCTTGTTGTTAAGAACTCAAGACAAAAGGAAGTAAAGCAGGTGAGACTCTCATTCCACAACTCTTAAGTGTGATACTCAGTTAAGACTTAGTTAAGAGTAGAAGCTTCAAAAGTGCAGAGCAGTTTGTCTCAGTGCATGCTAAATGCTTTATTGTGCTTAACTTTAGGCATCAAAGTAATTCACTGGACTTCAGTTAGTTAAATTATTGAATTAAACCTAAACAAGGGTTGAAATAGTTTCCTGAGATGGAGCTTGCTAGTTAAGATATGTGTATGATCAAGTCAATATATTTCTGGAGAGCAAACATTGCAAAGACTCTGTTCCTGCTTCCCCACCTGTTTGGAGAAGTCAGCAGGGCCAAGACAGCAAAGAAAGTAGATGATTCCACTGCAGTGCAAACAGCGGTGAAAGCAAATGTCTCTCTTTTCTGGGTGTCTTGCTATCCAGAGTCATGTAGTGCAGGAGATGCAGTTTGTGTACTGAAAAGTGAAGAATTGTGATTTACATGGGAAATTTGTGGAGCTGTACAGTTTACAACAGCGAATGAAAATTTCCTGAGGTTACTGTGACATGCATTAACTAAAACCACTGTTGCTTGCTTGGGTGAGATAGCTGGTACTGGGAAAGGGGGATTTTAGACCTTTCAGTATTGCTTGCTACCCTGAAAAAGGAATGAAATACACTGAGGGAGGAGATGCATTTCAGCATTAGTACACAATTGCAAAGGAAACTATAAAACTCCCTCTAACTGTTGGAAGGGAACTGTTGTAACAAGAATGACATCCCAGTTCTTCATCAAGGCGTTGCTGTATAAGGGGAAGAATAGTGTAATTGAAGCATGTATTTGCTAAGACTGGCATCCCATCAATCAGAAGGGCGGTAGCAGGATGTTTTGTCGTACTATGACATATGTTCAGGCAAGTGCCTTACACCATAGAGATATGTTAATAGAGGTAGATGTAGTGATCCTGCTTGGTAAAGGCATACACTGTACCAACTCCTCTACCATCTGGTGGCTAATTTACCCTTTCTTTCCAAAAGGAAAGCCAGTGGAATTCTCCTGTGGGAGTTTAGCAGAAAGTGAAATTTGATGCAGAGTAATAGCACGGTCCTTGAACTCAGTAGTGCATGTAGCCAAATACCAACCTACTGCTTCCTCTAATTCTCTTACTACCATAAGAATTCTTGTGCTTACTGTTTGTTGTTATTTTTTTCCTTTGTTTTGTCTTCTTTCCAACCACTCTTTTTCAAAGGAAATAGCGTATCTGAAGAATAAATACTTTAAATACTTGCATGGGCAGTCACCAATGTGCAAAAGGAACATTCAGAAATCTAAGAAAACTCAATCCCAAAGTTTGTGTTAGCAGAATTTCCACTGCCAGTTATCCCAAGTCACTTCAGTGCAGCAGAGAACATAAATGAAAGAAATGAAAGAGCTGTGGCAGAATCTTGTATGGGTGAGCTGTGGCACCCGGGAAGACAGCATCTGGGTGATGTTCATTGGTCTCTTACAGAGAGCACTGAGGAATAAATGGTTGTCTTTCAGCTCCAAAGAAGATTTGTCCTCTGCTAGTACATAGTTCCCAGAGGACAGCATTTGCTGGGGATGGCAACCTGCTGTTGTGATTTCCTGTCCTGTGTTAGAAATTAAAGCCAAGTTGAATAATAATCAGATATGGAGTTGACTTGAAATGGCTGTTTAGCTTCATTGATTCAAGGGCAGGATTGGCATTTTTTATTCCAAGGAATGATCAGTTTTAGTATTCCTATAGGAAGTAGTTTTGATTGAAAATTATATTCTTAGCAATAGTTTTATTTCCAATTCTAAGAACAGAAGGCTGGGAATCTTCTGTGACAGTGTGTGATAAATACGGGCAAATGCTGAATTTCTATGACAGTTCTATGTATATGCAGTCAAAACAAAGCTATACGTTGAAAATCTCAGGCATTATTAAGGTGGTAAATTCAGTAATTTAAAAGTTGGAATTCAAGGTTTGGAGAACAACCTTAATTTGGTACCATTCTTGTATCAGAATGAAGGTAATCTGATAGTGTTTTTAATAACTTGATGACTATTTTTCCTCAGATTCCTTTTTTGGATATACATATTGCATTCCTGGACTAATGAAGAAGCTAAAGCTGCGCAGCCCTTTAGTCATCTTTTCACAGCGAGGTGGATAATTTTCATCAACCTCTGTCTCAGAAAAGTCTGGATGACTGATATGCGTATAAGGTATGTCTGCTTCCCTCATAGATGAAGAAATATACGTCAACTGTGACAGAAGAGTGAGTCAGTAGGATTCAAGTGAACTGGGTTAACTCTTGAATCTGCCACAGCATCGCTCTGTGACAATGGCTCATTCAGTTGGCTCCTGTCTTGCTTTCAGATGGATGGTAGGCAATAAGAAATATTGGGAAAACAGTTTTCCTATGCAAAAGGTGGTTCAGGATGATGGCAGTAGAAGTCATTAAATGGTGAAGTTACATTGTGTCAATGTTGTTCCTTTTCTGTAATGACATGCAACAGAAAACAAAATAAAACCAAAATATTCATTAGCCTCATTAGGAGCACATCTTCATAATCCCCTATAAAATCTAGTAATGATTAAAAAAAAAAAATTAAACCTTTTTAAATTGTTGAAAACAGAATATTTTTCTAATCACTGTCTTTGTGTCTTTGACTGTAACATCTGTGCAAATCAAATTACAGTTACCCAACCTGTAGCTGAGATCAGCAGCTATGAGATCCCAACCTACTCATTCCCACACACCCCATTGTAAAGTCAAAATGGACAAGTAACAGGAAGCAGAAATAGATGTGTAAGATTCAAATAAACAGAACAGCCTAAGCAAGTGACTAGCTACAAGCTAGTGATGTGTCAGTTACCTGGGCCAGCTCGGGGGACTGTGCTGCTGCAGCCAGCTCTCTCTGCCGGCTTTGCTGTGGGGTTGGGGCTGAATTTGAAGTGCCACAAAAGCAACAGCTGAAGGCAGAGTAGAGGAGGTAAAAAGTGGTGGTTGGGAGTTGTTTGGTGAATGGTACTGCCCTCATGGTCCGTGGTGTGATGTGGCTGAGCTGCTCACTTTCTGAGAGCATCCCCTGCACTAGATTCCTCTTCTGCTGGTTGGGGATGTCTTTCATTGATGTCAATAGCAGTAATATATGTATATGGAACATCATCACCTGGAGCTGTGATATTGTCCTTTCTCAGTCGTTGCTACACACTCCTGCTACTATTGTAATGTCAAAACTATCCTAGGATTCGGCTGCTGGTTTCATTTCTGCTCTCAGGCTTTCTCTTTCTAAAGGCACATTTGTATTGATCCTTCCAACTTACTTATAAGAATACTGTATAAATAATTTCCCTTCCTTCCACAAGCTTTTTCTTATAACCAAGAGAAAAGCAGCATTGTATTTTCCGGATGAGGGAAGCTTGTCATTTATTTTGAAGTGTGCACATCATACTTTCCATATGACTCCAATAACTAGCGTTAAAAATTTCATTTTGGAGGAGGCTCTTTAGGCTCCCCAGAAAATGCATAGACTTCATAGGTGTTTGTCTTCAGAACTGATGCAGTTTGTGTGCGGAGAGCTTTCATTTGCCTATCATCTAAACATATGATGTCCATTTATAGTTGCACAAAGCAATGAAGAATGAAAAATATGCTCTTCATTTCTAACAGATTGCATTCAATTTTAACACAAAACTTATTTTGTATAATGAATACATGTTTTACATGTCCATGGTGGCTGAAGAAATGGGAAAGCTACCTTGGAGAAAGGATAAAAAAATACGTATAAACATGCTTAAAAAACCCACTACGTACAATTACACGTCCTATGAATAGGAAAGCACAGGTAAGATGGTTGACTGTATTACAATTCCTGAACTTGATATACACAGGCAAAACAACTTCAAGTTACATCTTTAGAGCAAGGCAGAAAAGGTGTTTCTCTGTGACATGGCTCTGCTTAATGGAGCAATTTAAATTTAACTTTAACTTCATATATTCCAGTTATTTCAGAGATGGATGAGAGAAATTTATCTTTTTATGTTTGCTGCTGCTGGTTACGGAAAAAAATTATATGCTGTTTATATAAATAGATAGTATTTAACTTTATTTTCCTTAGTTCTTTTATTTCTTTATTGCCAACAGAAATATATGGTGTACTAGCCTTTTTCTGGTCTAAATTGGACTTTTTCTTTAGCTGCATGCTCCTTGTAATGCAAAACAGTAGGCAGTGATCCATGCAGGCTTCCATTTATAATATTAATACAAGCCATGTTCCATACTAATACATCTCATTAATATTAAAGCAAGAAGTGTAAGACTAGTGAGTGCTTAATCATTTGCAATTAGCACCTAACAGCTAATTCAGTAGAGGGCTTTTAGAAGGAAAAAAGTGTGTATGTGAATGGAGAAAGAGGGGGGAGCAGCAGTTTGCTAAATGCTGGTTGATTTAACCTAAAGTATTTAATACTGTGAAAACTTAGTAATTAGAAGAATTCTTGTCACCAGACAACTTTCCCTTAATTGATTATTTAAAAATAAATAAAAGAAAACCTTATTCTTCTGAGGAGAGCAACGGCAGCGTAAACCATAAAGTTCTTTACTCATTTAGTTGAAGATTGTTCTTACTGATAATTCAATCATTTACTATTATCTGAAGTTTACTCTGCTCAAGGCAGGAATCTTGTCTTTACTGAAAAGCAGAGCACTGTACTCAACTTGTTGGGTTGTTTATGGGTGTAGAAAATTAATCTAATCAGCCTGCAGCTGAAATCTCCAAATCAGATCGTTAAAATACTCATCTACAAAATCTAGAGAGAAAAAGAGGTTGTTGGATATTAAGTTGAGCAGGTTCCTGGTATTCCTCACATGAATCTATTTAGCATTTTGTTGCATTGCTATTCTGGTATCTCAGCAACCTGGAATTGCTTGTCAATTAGAGCTTGTCTGTTTGGGAAACAGCTTTTCCAGACAGGGACGCCCATGGTTAACCACACAGTTAAGGTTCAGAGTGCCTAAAACTTTGGTATAGAGAAAAATTATTTCCAATAATTATCAAGTAAATATCTCTTTGTCTTGTCTCCCATCCCAGTTCCATTTCAGGACCTCCCTGATGCTACTTGTCCAGTTGAGTAAGTGCTGATACTACTTGTCCAGTTGCGTTAGTGTCTGCTACAACTTGAGTCTTTTCTTCAAAACGTCTTTTTTGAAAAAGGGTGAATGGTGCTCAGAGCCAGGCTTTGAAAGCAGGACACTTATCTCTGCTCCTGGCTTTGCTTTTGATTTTCTGTGCTGCTTTGTCTGAGGCTTAACACTTTCAGTTGAAAGAACCCGTGTATGTAATGAGAGAAAAAAATATGTTGCCTCTAACAGGGGATTTGAGAGTTTGTGTTTAGGAAGAGTTTATGGGGTTTTTTTTGGATAAGGTTGCTATATACATATATATATTACAATATGCTTATATGAATCATAGACAGAAATTATTGCTACACACCGATGTCTGTAAAGAGCAAGCCACATCGTTGAGGTAGAAGTAGCTTTACTGACAACAACTTTGAAGAGAAATATGTACAATTTCATGTATTAGGAGTAATCTGAGGAGATTTACTGTGTGGATAGGAGCTAAAATGTCTTACCTCCCACCTCTCTGCTCGTTTTCTCTCTATCCATTGTGATGGCCTGGCCTGGTACTCTGCATGTTGTTCTTATTTTATGTTCTGTACTCTTTTCCTTTTGTTATGGCAGTTTGCATTTCATTCTTTTTTTCCAATTGCTTATGCCTCATCTGTATAATATCCTCGGGACTCTCTACCAATTTTTCTTCATGCACCGCTCTCCACATGCACAATCTGACCAGAGAACAAACAACCTGTCGCAGCTCATTGACTCTGGCAGGTATGAAGCAGAGGCTACATGGGAGCTTACTGTCCAGAATGGAACCCATTCCCTCTCTGATCCCATTTATGCTGGCAATTTCCAAAAAGTTTTTATGTATTGGCCAACTTTCACCCGTATTGTAACAGCTGAAGAAACCCAATGGCTCTCAGATGTTCTGTGGGCTGCTCATCAAGGAATAGGAATGCTTTCAGGAGGGTCTGTACTTCCCTTTTGTTCACAGGTCTTCCAGTGTAGAGACAGTGAGTAGTATTTTCAAATACACTGTCCCAAGCTTCCACAGTTAATAAGTTAAATAACACCTAAAAATCTGAAAGGGATGGGGAGAGAGAAGCTTACAAATAATAGTCTGCAGAATATATTTCGAGATTGTTACTACAAAAAGACTGAAGAGCAGTAAAATAATAGAGAACAGTGAAAGGTTGTAATCTGGCTCATTTGGAGGCTTAAAGGAGAAGGCTTTTGCAATTGCAGCAAGGGATAATAGATATAAAAATTAGCAAATGGCTCCAGGAAGCACTATGAGAGCTTCAGAAGAGAGTGCTCATGATCTTTTTCTCTGTCTGGCCATGACCAGCAAAAGCTGCCTATCTTTGCTTGAAGAAAAGCAAGAGGTAGCAGGATGCTCAAGAAAAGAACAATGCTGAGGAGGTGCTAGATTAAATTAAAAAAAAAAAAAGGACATAATTTGCTTGTGTTACTGTGCCTCATAGAAAGATTGGATAAAATGGTTTTTTTTGGGGAGGGGAATCAGAAAAAGGAGAACAAAGAGTTTTCCGAGAACAGTTTTCAGATTTGGGAAAAGAAAGTAAGTCAAGTCAGCAACACACAAAATAAGCAACTGTTTGGAGGGAAAGGAGTAACAGAAGATGCAACAAATAATAGGAGAGCTGACTAGAGAGAAGAAGAAACAGAAGAAAGCACAAGAGAATCAAAGCAAGAGAAAGTATTGAAGAAGGACACACTAGAGGAAAAGATTCAAAGACACTGTTAGGAATATCTCAGTGACATGAAGAGAGGGGTGAGTGTGGGCTTTTACTGGAAGTGAAAGGGAGGAAGGAAGAACAGAGAATGGATGAGTGTACTAAAAAGATGAGTAGTGTTTAAATTTGTCTGTGTATGTTATCTCTTTGCACCTCTGCAAACCTTTGCCTAGGCACTCTTCTGTTCCAACCTCTTTCTGTCAGCAGAGAAGGCAGTAATGACACCCAGTGCCTGGGCCATGCTGATAGGAGAGGTGAAAAAAAATCTGTTTGGAAAGGAAAGGACAAACCTCTCAAAAAGAAGTCATTCACTTGTCAAATTAGTGGCTTTAATGAAAGTGGAAAGAGACTAATGAAAGGTTAAACCTGTAAATTGCAATCTAACAAACGGGTTCACAGAAGACTGATCTCTTTTTATAGTAAGAAAAGAAATAATACTGACAAAATATTATTACCTTGGAGAGACCATGACCGAGCCGCGATTCCCTCAGACAGCGGTGTGCTCTCCTGCTGTTCTGCTGAGCCGGGCACTCCTGCTTCTCTTGAAGGATTGACAGACAAACAGTTCTTCATTGATCACTGTACTTTGAGAGTGCTTTGATCCTTACACTGAGTCTTCAGGAATATATACTATAATGATATCTCTGCCAGAAGCCAGGCAGTTCAAAATAGAATCATTAAGTTCAGTCAAAAGTCTTGTGTTTACATATTGTGAAGGGTTTGGGAATTATATAGAAGGTAAACTTATACAGTGAAGTGCTTATGACAGAATTACAAGACAACCATAAATAAAAATAAGATTGGGATTTGGGTTCTGTCATCTCTTCTATCCTCTTTCTGGCATTTTTTATGGCTTTTCTTTTTAGGGAGAGGCAAGAGAGGGCCTGCTCAATCTGAACCTGAGAGATGTGTGTATGACAGCATCAGAAAGTTAACAGGGTATGTACCACATTTTGGTTTAGCTGAACTTTTCCCTTGCAACTTACCTTTTGTCCCTTTTAGAGATTTCTTTCCTGTGTTTTGTTTTCCCTTTGTTCTTCCAGGCTTCTTTCCTGCAAATTCTTTCTATCTAATGTGTTACTTCTTACAAGGACTAGTGCCACCAACTTTGGGGCACTGAACTTTTGCGCTTACCATACTTGAAAGGCACTTTAAATAATTAGGAATAATAAAAATGAAATTGTTCAGGTGGGAAAGACTGGCTTCAAGATGTTACACTCTGCTTTGTAATTATTTAATTTCTCCGTACACCACCAACTGCTTGCGCATGATGCGCCTTCCTTAAGGTTTGCTTATGTTGCTGTTCAGAAGTTTCAGACAAATCAAGAAACTTCCTTTCCAATCTGTAGAAGAGAGATCATGAATATTCTTCCCTTCCAAATAAGATGCATTTTGAAGTAGGACATGAATATAATAAATATGTTGTGCAAGGGTTATACTTCTAATTTTTCAGCAGTTCGGATATTTAGTGATTCGGTGTCACATCAGGAAGTTTTAATTTGAGTGTTTTATTGTGCCATACATTTAGTAGCAATCTGATACTGGGTAGAGGAAATTGCTGCAGTCCCTATTTTTCATGGTTTGTTTGAATGAATAATTAACTATCACACATGATTAATTTAAAATATTTAATAATAAAGCATTTCAGTACACCTCATGTAACATCCTGTATCACTTTCGCATTGTGGTGTATATAAGAAATATGGTACTAAAAAGTGGATGCAGAAGAGCACAAGTGCTGGAAATTTGGAACACGGCAGTCGAGGCATGGAGGGTAGTGCACCACCCTTCTTGTATCTGCCTGGGGGACTGACAGATCTAATGGTGGGGTAGAAGAAGGAATAGGGTGAGAAGAGCTGCAGCAGTTGCAAATAAATCTTTTAGAAGGAAAAAAAAAACACCACTATTTTCAAACTGAACCGGAAAGAATTATGTGATTAGTCAAATTTTGTGAGGAAGGAAAGATTGATCTGGTTACTTCAGGAGTGTCAGATGATCCAGTGGATTACCAGCTGGGTGACCAGTGTGTAGTTTTGTCACTGCCTGGGTGTATACTCTAAGTAATTTCATGTACTTATGCCCCAGATTTTTCTATGAGCAGAAGAAATATTGATACTTCTAAGCATTTTGAAAGCACAAGAAAAAAGCTCTAAGAATTCAGTGTATTGAGTAGCATTACTAGTTTGTACCTGAGGGATTGCAGATTTCTGCGTGTTTTAGAGAATGGGGCTTGAAGCTGGTGCCAAACACAGAACAACAGCAATAATAAGAGGTGGTGTATGGTTTAGCAGACATGGATGGTCTGATGTTCTCCACTTGTTGTGATGGAATAGCCAAAAAGAGAGCATCACTTCTTAAAAACAGAATCCTCTTACACGGTACCTTGAAAACAAAGAGGAGAAAGTAATTGAGAATGAAAAAGTGGAGTAGGAAGGAGTACAAAGAGGAAGAAAAATATACTTCTTCTGCAGAAACTGCCTGGAAGACTCGGTTTTGTGGCATTTTCTGTGCAGTCCCTGGGAGGAGGGCTGTAGGGAAGAGCCCAGTAAGAGCTTTTTGGCAGCCCGTCAGGCCCCTCTCTCCCATGAGCTCTCAGCCATGCAGGGACTCCCACCTTCTTTCTAAGATGTGTGTTTCCAGCAGCCAGGGGAAGTGTCATCTCAAAACTTCATAGAAGCTGAGATTATACCATGTCCCTCCACTAATGATGAGTACTTCCTGAAAACTTACTGAAGATCAAATTTATCACAGGATTTCTGGGCAAGAAAACAGACGTTTTAAACATAATCCACATTAATAACCAAAAATCTGATGCTGTAACAGCCTGAGTCACTAAAACTCCCACTGGTTTCTGTGTAGGGCTGAGTGTTTCTCAAGAGGTGCACAGCAGCTTGCAGCAGTGAACCAAAGCTGGGCTCTATTTCAGTCTTGTTCCCTGTGTGGAATTTGTCTCCTTGGCACTTGCTGCTGGCAAGTTGGTGACTTTTAAGCAGATATGGAAAAAACAGTTGCAGTTTTCTTTTCTCATGATAGTTTTCTCATTAAACCTTTTCCTCTCTGTATCCCTGGAATTTGTTTTCAATCGGTCATCTTAAATCAGGCATTAAATTCAGTTTTCTTTTTACAAGAGGGTTCTGTGTTCTAGCCAATGTGATTTCTCCTAAACCCTTTTTTGCCCCTGGCTTGTAAGCAGCAAGTTATTATGTCCGAAAAAAAAGTTGCTCCATTGTTTTGGCTGCAGTTTCTGAGTAATATTATTTTTAAATATCTGTGACACTTCTAAATAGGTCAACAAGAAGCATAAACAAAGTTAGCAAAGCCAGAGACATTTGTCCAGTTACATGCAGTTTGCCTTTTCTTTCCCATTGAATTCAAACTAGAGTCGAGTCTCCCTTCCCACATGTGTGGTCAGGACAGAGTCCAATGTGGGGACTAGCCTGGAAACAATCTTTGCTTTATGAGAAGATCATGCAAAATGTGGAGCTGATCTAAAGCTTGAGGTCTTGGGGAGTCTTTCCATTTACTTTAGTCAAGTTTGGAGCGGGCACTGTGTGGAGGAGGGAGAAGGTATCTGAACTGTTGCTGGAGGGAAGTTCTTCAAAGACAAGTAGTCCATAAAAACTGAATTTTGCTATCAGGCAGGCAGAATGGCCAGAATCACTGGGAAGTGTGCTGAACAAGTTCTTGGCAGCCTGTGTTAATAGAGTTTCTTTAGATTTCTGCTCATATTTAGAAGTTTACTGTGGTGTCTTTTGAACACAAACTACCCACTCTTGACTGTCTGTTAATGTAATGAGTATAACTGTCATTTTGTCACAGAGAAACCTAGGTTGAAATAATTGTAGTATTTTTGGGGGTAAGGTATGGTAATGATAGGTACAAGGTCTGAAAAAAGAAACCCATTGATATGAGCAAGGGCAAGGATGAACCTCAAATAAAACATCAGCTTCTTATGAAGATTCCACATTGGCTAGAGGTAATATGCATTGTATTGTAATTAAAGTGCAATTTTCTCCTTTTCTGCCAAATTTTCTTTTTCTTAGTGCGTGTTAAGAATAACATGCTATGTCATTATGAATTTCTGAACTGCAGTGCTCCTTGTTGCATGGAGTACAGTTTGTTTTCCTAATGTGTAGCAAAGTCTTGATGAGTCTCAAGAAAAAAGATCTCTAAAAGGCAAAGTGCAATTTCTGTCATAGTGCTCATTGTTTTTCCATGTTACCGGTTTATGCAGTGTGGAATTTAAAAAAAAAAAATAAAAATTTATGCAAATGTTGATTTATTATTCAGTAATCAATCTTTGTTGGATACATTATAGCATAATCAGTTGTATGTTAAAAAGCATTTAATTTCATGCCTAGTTAACATATTATAAATTGAGGAGAGAAAATTAAATTATTATGGACAGTTTGCAAAGGTAATACATACAGTGTTCTTCAATAATTGCATGAATATTGGATGTTATGTGATGTGTTACTTCCACTCGCTTTTGTGCTCCCTCTTTCCTGAGAGGAGGATGAATAGGCTCCAAGGGACGGGCACCGCACTGCCCTGCAGCACCAGCAGATTCCCATTAACATCAAAGAGAAGTGTGTGCGGAGGCAGAGAACAGTATATGGCCCAGTGTGTGTGTAAATTAGATCAGCTCTGTGTAGGCATCTGGAATTTTGAAACACGTATACCTTTTGAGGAGCAATTTCCTGTAACTTGATTATTTTGGCAAATAGCTGCACAGTTTGGGCCCAATCCTCCTCTTTTGTTTAGGCAGTGGCAAAATTCCCACTGACTTCAATGAGAACGGGACAAGATGCCAAAAAACGCTTGTGTAGCTTGTGGAGTTTGGCTATGCCTAATTTCATAGCGCTGTGAATTCTGCAGAAATTCTTGCCATGGAATGTTGTTGCCTCATTTTGTGCTATCTTTGCATTTCACGTAGCAAATTTCTGCTTTCTGTAAAGGGAGTAATGATTTCTTGAGCAACTGCAGAGACAGTATGTATTGGTTCGTAATATTTTCTTTGGGATCCCTGACTCCCTGGGAATTTGAAGCCAGCTGTTTGCATTGCATTTACAGTGCTTAAGACATAGGATCTCTGAAGATGGTAGAAGCTTGACTTTTGTCTAATTAAATGTACTTTGTAATGGAAAATTTGATACAATATACAGAGCTGGGGTCAAAAAAATGAAGGGCAGAACAGGCCTGCTTAGCTTTCTCCAGCTGAACCATGCAAATTGGCTCCCAAATGAATTGTTACTGTTAGCTGAATAACTGAGTAATCTTTGTTGTTTAGAGATAAATAATAATACATGATACTAAATTCCACTGACAAATAAATCATTTAATGATTGAGATTATATAAACATGCATATTGAAAAAAAACCCTTGAAAAGTAAAGCTCCCTTCAGTCGATAACAGGACAGTTTTGTAAACCACTTAAAGCTGTGATAAAATCCTACTTGACTGGCCCACGAGCAGATGTGACAAGTCGAATTTATTTCCTCTCTTACCAGGAAGCTTTGCAGGAAACTCTTAACATATGGTGCTTTTCACTTCCATCTAGAGCTATAAATGTTATTGGAAAAGGATGTTCCCAGGAGCAGCAAGTTTCTGACGTTTCTGCCAAATGGACTCCAAATGATCCTTCTGCGGTTCTGAATTCCCTGAGTTCTTAGGAGCTGGCAGCCAAGAATCTCTGATCTAAACACAACTCACTAATTTAATTATTTTATTATAGATCTGTGGAAGGCTCTTGCAGACCAGTGACTTTGCATCTGTATTGGATCTAGCTAGGCAGGAAGCACAAGTTAGAAGAGTATAAATATTTTGTTTCTTAACTGCCTTTTGCTTGAAAACTTGGAAACCATTTCACACACAAATCAGTCACACAAGTGTGAATGCAGAGGAATGAGAAATAAAGATAAAAGTAACATCAACTTGTATTTGCTTTATAGTTTGAATGTCTGTATTTCCTAGGGAGAATGAGTGGTGTGTGTCCAGTAGGTAGGAGTAGTAATGAAAATCACAAGGTAACATTGCACAGCTGCACTTGAGCTCCCCCCTTCCCTCCTCCCCCAAAAGGTAAATTAAGTACTTGTATGGAGAGTAAGTCATCGAATCCCCTGTATCTAGTTTATGATAGCACAAAAAGTTCAGATGAAGCACCAGAGTATATGTTTTTGTTTAATGTAGTTCCAGAATATTTCACTTCAAGAAACTAAATGGCTAAATTCTGTCTTTTCTTCTGGAAGATTAGCTACTGGCTACAAAATAACATTTATTCTAAGATTATGAACATATCTTGCAGGAGAGTTTTACTTGTAGGTTTAGCTGTAGGATTGAAAGAGAAGGGAAACAGCTGTGTTTCAGCCAGGACCTGCCTTGGAGCAGCATCAAAAGAGGAGGAATAAAAGCTGGATCTGGTAACTCAGGAAACCATGAACAAAACCCCACACTATTACCAGAGCCTGGGCATCCCTGGTGGCAGTGCTTGGTGTGACACAGAGTAAGTCCTCCACCTCTGAGGGTGGACCAGGGGATTATCTTTTTTGTCAGTCAACTCAGCTGTGAATGAAAATTTAGACACAGGCTGATGCTGACAGGAAGGTTTTGAGTTCCTTGGACATGGGCACTTTGCCATGAATGAAAAAGGATAAAGGTATGTCTGTCTGACATAGATACAGTGTTTGATGAAAGGAAGGGTATTGATTTAAAGTCTAGCTTTGGCTTGGGTGTGATGGTGTGATTTAGCCTTTTGTGATTTAGCCATTCCTCCCCAGACCCCTGTAATGGGGGTTTGTACTAGATGAGTTGGGGGAGGGGAGGTGCCATCCAGATGTTTACTCTGTGATTGCTATCCATGAGCTTATGTTTATGTGAGCATACTGGGGAGAAAAAATAATGGATTTCACTGTCAAATACCTTTTTTTCGCATAAGTGCATTTTAATACAAAATAAGAAATAGGAGTCCATACACCAAAGAAAATGGTGATCTATCTGATCTCACGAGTCTTGCGAATAGGTCCAAGGATTGGAAAGATAAACTCTTGAAGAATATTTCTGGTTCATGAAGGATGGAAAGCAAAAATGGCAATGAGCAGTGTTGCTGAAATTTCTGCTGGTGCTCTATAGACCAGCAAGAGTTGGAACTGCTGAAAGGCAGCAGATAAAACAGGGGATGAGCAGGGGTGATAAAAGCATTGAAATCAGGAATAAAAAACTTAAAATGACTTGTTAGAATAACATTTAAAAATCCCCAAAAGCTCCAAGGAATCATAATGAAAAGGGGAATTTTACCCACATGCACACTGGAAAAATCAGGACATTTTGTTATTGTTTCAAGAGAAGAGCTATCTTAAGAGGGAAGAACTGCATGAGAATCTAAGATGGGATGAAATTGTTTAAAAAAAATCACAGTCCTGCTTTTACTGTGTGGCTAGATAAAGCTTTAAAATGTTTGTTTTCTGCTCCTTGAAGGTGCCATCCTCTTAAACAGTGATAGAAATATGCAGAAAAAAAACATCTACCTGTGCAAGAATAGATTCTGACAGGGCACTGTTAATACAACTGTAGCGTTTTACCCTGCCCTTCTAATTTGGCACAGATCTCGATTGATTATGTTAATTAGTAGTGAATATTCCACAAGCAAATTATGGCATCTCCCTTTGGGCTGCCTCAGCTGCAGAGGGAGAACCCAGGCTATGCTAACGCACGTCCCAATTTCGGCATCAAGTGGATAAGAAGTTGATGGCAGCACCTGCTTAGTGTTGTGTGCCCAGACACCACACAACAGCACGAGAGAGTACTTACCTCTCCAAGCTTTCCTGGTGGGTTACTGAGTTCACTTCAGTCCTGGCTTTCAAGTTCAGATTCCCACATTGTTGTTAACATAAGTGTATTATGACCATAATAGCTTGCATTGCTATACATCACATTAATTTATACCTTATATGTCTGGTGCTAGGCTTTTGTATGGAGATATCAACAGTATTTGATATCTTTCTGAAGATTATTTTGGCAAATAATAAATACTGTTACACATTTACTGTCATGTTTTACAGCTTCAAAACAGATGACATAATCAATAATATTTCTTAACATTTTAACTGTCCTAAATATCTGTAGCTAAGTACTTGATTTACACTTGAAGAGTTCCTCTGTGTTAAATAAACACTAACTCAAGAGAAAACAACTATTTAATCAAATATTGTTTCATTTGCATCTGTGCAACCTCACTGAATTCACTGCAGTACATCTAAAGACACAATTTGGACAGTAATTTAGCAAATCTTCTTATGTAGTGGAGCTGTTAAACCTCAGTAAAAATATTTTAATAATCAATTTTTATTTAATTAACATGCAATTGCTGTCTTAGTAAATCTAAATTAAATCCCCATTTTAGGCATTTAATTCAAAGTGTGAATTAACATTCTCTATTGATAAGTAGTATTTTAATAGGCTTTCAGTCCTGAGTTGAAGAAAAAAATCAATTGTAACGTTAATTTGGATTCAATAAAAATAAATCACATATTTCTAGTCCAATGTGAATTCTGTCTTGCACCTTCTCTCAGTGCAGTATATCTATTTTTGGTCAGGACATCACGGTAAGGGCACAGATTGCGTTTCCCCTTCCTAGCTTTCACAGGGAGGACTGCAGTACCTCTTAATTCCCTTCAAAATTCAGGAGGACTGTAGAAAAGATGGAGTAATAGAGTTGACAGATTCTTTTGGCAGAATTTGAACTTTGTGCTGCTTTGGGCAGACATTCTGGGAGAGATCTTCCACCTTGGCTTCTCTATCTTTGAGGGAGTAAAGGAGATCTGGTGGGGATTGGTGAGGGAAAAAGAGGCTAAGATGTGAGGCAGGGACAGAAAAGAAAACGAAGTGCACTTAGGCAGACAGAAAAGAAAGATGTGTGAAAGGCATGACAATAATTAAGGAAGTATGAGATGTTAGAGGATTTTTGGAGAATAAAGGGCCAGGATAGATTTGCACAGGGTAATCTGAGATTAGTGTATGCAGTGAGAAGGTAGAAACACCATGTGTGTTACCTCACCGATGGAGCTCATGATGTAAACTACTCATTGACTCTCAGGAGTGCATTGACCATGGTTCCTGTGTCCTATTCACCCCCATGGATTTCAACCAGAGCCTAAGTAACATTAAAGAGTCACATATTTCAGCTGTAGCCAATACTTTCTGCTAAATCTGTCTCTCATAATGATGTCTCAGCAGGACTGGGCCTCGTTCTTCTGTCACTGATCGGAGCAAATCCAATCGAAGCAAATTGGAGCCAATTGGTGTTTCCATTATGCAGTGGCAGGAGAATTGAACTCATTGTCACTAAGAATATATCAGTACTTCCTATTAATGTCAGTTTTCAGTTTTATAACATTTTGTTAAAAGTTCCCTCGGGCTGTATTCACTATACAGATTTTCAGAGAAGGAAGACATATTTTATATTGAGAGCTCATTTGGTTTATTGTTAGAGGATGCTTGTGTTCAGAACTTAAATGGATATTACTTTCAACAGGTGAAGACGTGGCCTCCTTTATTGTAGCTATTGGTCTACAAATGGACAATTCACCCAAATTTTGGAGCTTTATTTAGAGCTTTATTGGGTTTTGGACCAATTTAAGCAGAATTAATATTTCTTTGCTAAGCTCAATACTCGGCAATGTAGTCATGCCTTAGATTTTATAATAGATGACTTTTTAAATATTACATACTCTGTATTAATACCAAACTTCCATGTTTTGCTAGAAAAGGACTATATTTTGCCATCGGGTATGAACATGCAACTTTTGCTATTTTAAATAAAGGTTAAAAGGACAATTTCAAGCAGTATAATAGATTTTCTAGTGCCATTTTTTCTCTTTATTATTCTAAATGGATCTTTAAATGTCCAACCTAGTTTTATTTTTTAAGTTTGAAGATGTATTACTTAGCCACAGCTCTGCTTTGGTTTTATTTTTTTATACCTGTCTTGATCGCTGTCATTATTACCATTTCTTGCACTGTTTATTTATTATGTCATTTTAGCTTAAGGCTAGTGCAGTGTAATCATTCTGCCTTAAGCATCATTTTTCCCTATGGCATGAAGATGAACATAGTGAACAGTAGGAATTACAGATTGGAAATGTTGTTGTTGACATTCTGTTTAGCAACAATAGAAATAAGCTTATGGCTCCTCTCATGGTGAGCTCTTCCAGGTGTTTTTCTCCTCTCAGACATGCTGATGTAAATCAGGAGTAATACTGCTTATTCCAGTTGAATATGGTGTTTCACAGTGAGGAGAATCTGCTGTCTAGAACATCAGTTTGTCCAGACCTTCACAAGGCTTGTGCCATATTTTAGTCACACAGAAATGTAATTGCTGGAAATGTTCCTCTGTGCCTACCAGTTTGCCACTGTTTGAATGTATTTGGCCTGTTGCAGAGTCCTTTTTCTTCCCAGGGAAGCAGGAGCCCAGCCAAGAGTGTAGAACACAAGGGAAACAAAGCACTCTTGTTTATTGTCTTTGCAACCTTCTTTTTTGTCTGCCTTTAAAGGCTAAGACCATAAGCCATAATGTCTTTGTTATTAAAATATGAGCAGAATTTGAGTTTGTTTCATGTATTTACACATGAAAGGCCATCAGCTCCGCTCTGTAGTTATACCCACATAGTTCTTGTTTTCAACTTGCAGCAAAACCGCTCAGCTTTCAGAAGCTGATTTTCCGTTTTTTGTGACGAGTTTCACCCTGTTTTGATTGCATTCTTTTAGAAATTGGGAGATCTGTTGCAGAGAATCCAAAATTGCATTGAAGATTATATGAAATTCAGAAGAGCAGCTGATACTCCAGGAGATTGTGCTGTCATTTAGAGAGACCTCAGCCTGGAGAAATGGACCACTAGAAACCTCACAAAATTAAAAAAACGGTAATTGCCAAGTCCAGCATCTGTAAAGGAATTACTCCATGCCTCAGAACAAACTGGATCTGACCAACTGAGAGGTGCTATGTAGCAAAAGCCTGGGGGTCCTGGTGGACACCATGTTTACCATTAGCCAGCACCATTCTCTAGTGGCAAAGAAGGTTGACAGCCTCCTGAGATGTATTACACAGCACCTTGCCAGCACATCGAGGGAGAGCATCCTTCCCCTTTACTCAGTCTTGGTGAGACACGTCTGGAGTTATGTGTCCAGTTCTCCCTCCTCAGTACAAGAGAGATTGGTGTGGACATACTGGAGAGAGCTCAGCAAATGGCTAGGATGACGATGTTGAAGGCCAGGCTGGATGTAGCTTTGAGTGGCCTGGTCTAGTGGAGGTGTCCCTGCCCATGGCAGTGGGGTTGAAACTCGATGATCTTTATGGTCCCTTCCAACTCTAACCATTCTATGATTCTATGAAATGTCAGTATGAAATAATATAGTCCTTCTTCCTCATAGTCCTAGTGAGAGTCCTAGCTTTGCAGGTTTTTTTTTCTTTATGTCAACCTTTTACCAAAATGTTGTTCTACGCTTACATATTTTGTCAGCGTACACCAGACACCTTCACCGGAGGTACTTTTGCAAGATGTCCGTATTTATTCAAACACCCTTTTGGGGGAACATGAGCCCAGTAAATTCTTCTACTAGATTTTGTAGCCTCTGGTACGGCAGTGTGATTTTTATCCCCTGGCCGTATTGCCAGAATGACTTCACAACTTCACACACCAGTCTTTGTTCCAATTCTGCAAAGACTTAAATTATCCATTCTTACTTCCAACAGGCCTCAGTTTGTCCCATATATTAAATTAATAAGACATCACATATTTTTATGGAGTCTTTTTCTGTTTAACTCTGTTTAACTTGTAAACTGGTTTTCTTTGAGTATTTTTTGTAAATAGCTGTGACTCTGCAGCTTTCTTGAAAACACTTCATTTGTTAACATCTGATTCAAAAAATATACCGGGCTCAGAGACCACAAGGAACATATTTTAATGTATTTAGTTGAATAAGCAGAATCCTGAAAATTAGCTTGTTTTTCCAGTGCAAATACTTGTCTTCATAAATTCAGGATTTGGTATCTGTGAATCTGTAGATACATCTACAGAAAAATCTACCTGAAAATATGTAGATACATCTTTAATTTCACAAACATCTTTCCTCCTAGACTTGTTTGTTAAGATACTAAGAAGGTGATAAACATAAAGAAGTTTAAGCATACTAATTTTAAAATATGAAATAATTTTTGCAGAGATACTTCTTCATTATCTGCTCAGTTCTAATTTGGACTCTTTACCACCAAGACGCAAGCCGGACCCCTAACTCATTTTAAATAAATTACCGAACAAATGATAATGACTTTTGGTCATTATCAGCATGGGCTAAATTCATGCTGGTTTTCATCAGATGAAAGACTGTGTCACACTACGATTCCCTTGAGCCATCCAGTCCCTCAGCTATCAGCAGCACTTTAATTTTCTCTTAGAGACAGTATAATGTGAGCACTCAGCCTGGTTCACTCAGAAAATGTGGTAATTTTTCATACTTTCAAACACAGATGTTCTACCAAGTTTCATCCAGAGAGGCTAAATCTACATTTTAAAGCAAGGACACCCTAGATGTTACTTTTGAAATAACATACAACATGGCACAAAGAAATAAATGAATATAATTGTGTAACAAAAGTTATAAATCAGACCCAGGAGACAGGAATAACAAAATAAAAGTGAAAAATTCACCTTTTAATTACAGCTGTGAAGCCTCTGAGATTGTGAAAATATTCATTTATATAATTTTGATTTACATAGTCCTTACAGGAGAATTTGCTAAATATGTCTCTTGAATATAATCTTGCAGATGGGGAAAAGTTTGTGTTTTTTTCTAATTCTCACAAATTGTATGATAAAATTTTAAGAAAACACTTACTGCCATGAATACCTTTTATGTGCAGAAATCAGATGCCAGGACTTGAAAGAAGAACATTTATGGATAAATACTTTCTTTTAAAGGTCAATCTTAAATCTTTCCATTTTCTTTTTTTTTTTAATAGTCAGAACACAATATTTCTTCCTTGTCTAGACTTAGATTATTATTATTATTCCACAAACTGTCAAAATGTGTGTTCCTAGTCTCAGGAAAATTTGAGAATTTCCTGAAGACTTTTATACTGTTAATATTTTTGTGCATGTGGAGTTCAGCACATACAGAAATGTCAAGCTGTTTGTATGACAGTTGCCAACAAAACCAAGCAGAGAGACATTCCCAGGGCCATTTCACCATTGCCCTGCAACCTGTAGGGGCAAACAGTAGGCACAGCGATTGTAGAGAGCGAGCTGAAATTTTTTTTTCATGAAGAAACAGAGAAGTTAAGTAAAACCATAGGGGACAAACCTGACCTAAGAATATTTGGGTCTCCTACTGCAGACTCGCAGGAATAGGTCTATAGATAATGAATGTGCCTCCCAGCTTAAGGGGTTGTGTTTAAACATCATGCAGTTTCCTGATTGATGTAGACAGAGACTTAATGGGGAAGTTTGGCTCTTTATGTTCGTGTTTAGCCTCCTCGCTATTCTACATAATGCCACTGTTAAACTTGTCACAATTCTTTGTAGATACGCCTCTGAAATGTTGCCAGCACTTACAAAAAGATTAATCTCTCCTTCCTCTCTGCATGGGTTTTCTTGAGAAAAACAGTTAACATATTTGCTCTTCTTTCAAGTAGATTTTATCTTGCCCTATATAGAAATATCATGAGACATCAAAAAAGGATATCTACATACTATGTAACAAACACATATCAATTTAATATTGTGCTTGTGAATATATGACACTTTAGAAGTCATAGAACCGCAATTCAGTTTCACAAAAGAAAATGACTCAAGGTAGCAGGCCCTAATATATTCTTCTGTGAAGAAATACCTGCAGGTGAGGATAATATACAGATTGTCATGTAAATCCTGACATCCCAGCTCAGCGAGTTTGGTTTGCATGCTGTCCTTAGAAGCTGGGGAGTGCAGAGGAAGCTAAAGTTTGATACAACCTGGAAAACCCAGTGGGCTCCTCGTGGCTTCTCCCGCATATCCCTCGAGGAACTGTGGACGGTACCCTCTACAGAAACAGTGTGCCTATCTCTGGCAAACCCGGTTACCAGAGCATCCCTAGGTGTTTCATCTAAATCAGAGATTGGCCTGCAGAGACCCCTTAACAGCACACATGTGATGTTTAAAGCCTTAACGAGCTCACTCTGACTCCTTCTCTGTAATTACAGCAGAGGTAGCTAATAGCTGTAGGATATGTAGGGGAGCAGCTGATCCAATAATATGCTTAATAGTATTTTAAAGCTAGAATCAGAAGTTCCTGTGCTACTTTGATTGTACAAAACCCATATGGAAGCTTCTATGTTGGTTTTAGGTAGGATGGGATGGAAGAACCATAAAATCAAGAGAAATCTAGACGTTAAAATTCCTTTTGAAGGATGTCATGCTAAAGGAACATGTAGAAAACATGTCCAGTTACTTTTTTCTTACATTTTATGTAGCTTTTCTTTTTATATTGAACTTTACTGAAGCCTGTCATTACAGATGAAAATGTTTTATTTTTTTTCAAAATGAAGATGATGGAATGTTCTATTGTTTATACCAACGATTATTGCTAATAGTTTTTCAGCATGCTTTTAGAATACTTACTTGGCTGTGGATAAAGGTAATAACTGAAGGAAATATATCAGAGCATTCAGTTAGTCAGATGAGGTATATTTATGTCTTCCATTAAACTTAAATTGGGAAGGAAAAAATATCAAACATCTCTGGTAAGGTTTTGACTCCACCAGAGTAATTTCTGTAACTTCATTGGATTCATCAAGATATTACCGCCTGTGTACGTTTGCCTATTTAGGACTGAAGTCAATCAGATAGGGAAGGTGGATTGCTAATTAAAAAAAAAAAATTGTGCGTTTTAGACCTCTTCTAAGAAAATGAAAATTTGCAATATATTATGGATTAATCTCACTTTGTAGAAGCACTATAATTTCCTGGTTTAGCTTTAGATTTTTCAGTTTGCTTTCAAAAAATGTGAAAAAAATGTCATTTTGTAATTACTTTAGTACTTCTTTCAAAGTTAAAACTATTAAGCCAGATGACAATGTACCTTGAATATAGGAAGTAAGATTATGATTTCTTTAGTATGCAATTGTTTTATTATTAGTATGCTTTCCTTGTCTGAAAATGCAGAAAATTCTAGGGTTGGTTTTTTTTTTTTAAAGTAAACTACATTATTTAAATGCATAAATTTGCTTAAGCCTCAATGGGTTACTCTGACTTGTAAGGCTATTACTGTTTCAGTTGCAAGCAATAATGATACTGCAAAGATATTCCATTCGAGAAAATATTTAAATAAACTTTCTTCATCCAAAAATGAGATGCAGCATATTTACATTTTTATTTGATGAAGCCTGTTCCTGCTATCTTTGTTCTTAATTTGGTCTCAAAAGAATTAGTAGTAAGAGGAAAAATAGTCTGTAAATATGTATGAAATCAAATTTAGAGGGTAGGCTAAAAGGTATTGACTGCCAGCAGTGCTAAACGGCAGGAGGCAAAATTTCCTCCATAGTTTTCTTCTTGGCTGGAAACACATTGCCTTCCATCTAGATTATTTAATCCTCAAAATGCACATCAAAGCTTCTCATCGGGTGGTGTATGTCTTTATAGGCAGTTGAATGTCAAAGATCTGGCTTAAAGATTTTTGAAAAATGTAAAACATAATAGATCCCAGATAATAACACAGCAGTGAAGCTCCTGTACTATTCCTTCCAGCAAAGTACTGGTATCACAGGTTGTAACTAATCTTTGTGGCAAAAGGAAGAACAAATTTCCTACATGAGAATTTATGACATCCATCCAACAGATAGAAATAAAATGATCAAGTCATGTTACTGGACTAATATTAGCTTGTTAACAATTCCCTTCTGTCTTTACACTTGTGGCTTGCCAGAACAATAGTCTATGAGTTATCTCACTCCTCCAGCCCAATTAGACAGTAGAAAAATGTATGCAAAATATGTATGAAACATTTTCCTCTTGTATATTCTTAAGAGGATGCAGGCTTCAACACTGTCCCTCTAATTTAATTCAGTCTTTGGCAAGTGCTGATTACTGGTAAGGATTGCATCAATTCTCATGAATGATTATGTCATTCTCAGGGAGTATCTTAAAAAGCTTTTAAACAATTTTGTTTTGTATTTCTGAGCTTGAATTTTGCCTTGACATGAGTACATAAAATAGCCAGGCATTTGTAAGGAGCCCTGCAAGAAGACTGCAGAAATGTGGTAGCTGAAGAGTGTTTTGCTTTTTGGTGTTATCCCTGTCACAGGAGCAGGGCTTACCCCACAGCAGCTGCCAAAATAGAAGGGGAAGAAATAAAGAGGAGTGAGAAATAAGAACCCCTCCTCATTCTCCAATGAAGATTTGCTGTTCTTCATTTTTACATTACATTCTCCTTCCTTTTTGTTTGTTTAAATACCAGTGATACGGTATTTCCTATAGATGGCTCAGCTGTGACACAGAAATAAGGTAGTAGCTGTGCTGAATACTCAGGGGTTTCATTTCACAGCTGTTTAAGACAGCCTTATTTTTTAAATCCTGAGTAGTCTTGTTCCCATCTCTATCCATGACCTTCCCTTTCTTCTTTGTAGTTATCCTCGTCTTGTAACATCTTTTTCTTTCCAGCAATCTTATCTCTAGTGGTGTAAAAGCTCGTGCTCTGTTTCTGATACCTGGAATTACTAATTTATCACCTTTCTGTCTTTCCAAACCTCATTATTGTTTTGCGTAACTTTTAATTTCTGGGCATGCTTTATGACACCGGGTATATTTTCTTCTCTAAAGTTACTCATCCATTCACCATGCCCTTAGTGTCTCCCTTCTCCTGTTGTGTTTGAAATAATACTCTCCTGCTAACTGCCATACTCAAACACAATTTCTATCTCTATTAAAGTAGCAAAGATTTTGCCTAGCTTTAGATCTGATCAGAATTTGGCTGGTCTTTTGGTGGCTGTAGGTCTTTAGTGATATTTCTGAGGGAAAGTTAAAACCCTCCAGAGAGAACTATTTGACAGTCAAAGCCCTTCTCCCTTCCTTGCCCCAATCTTAATTGCTTTCATTGTGATATGAGTTTGGGGAACAACCATGTACCCCTTCCATCCCTAGTAGACCTTCTTCCTGCCTAACTTTTGTTAATGCTTTTTCATCCTACTTCTCCATCTGAGAAATAGTAAGTCAGGAGTTTAAGAGGATTTACAAACAAGAGTTCCATCTGTTCCACTTCTGCATTTCTCGTCCTCTTTATTTTCGCCTGTGGTCTTCAGAAACATCCAGCATTGTGCCATGAGGTGTTTCAGGAACATCCATGTACATCCCAACAGTTAACGACTGTTGGCTTTCTCTGCATAGTTTATGGGATTCAGATTGATCAGCTGTTAGCTTTCCTCTTCTGGATTATTCTCTTTCCCATTTGTTTCTGCTTAGCGAATGATACCGTTTCAGTTGACTGGAGAGGTGAGACATTATCTAAAACACATAAAATCAAAAGTGTGGATGACTGAAATGGCAGGTTTGCATAGGCAGCCTGGCTGTACGCTGGGGCTCAGAGCTTGGGGCAGCCTTGCAAATCTGTGCCCAACAGAGGTAATGTTGTCAAGGTGTGTCTTTACTACTGCTTCTGCCTTTGCTTCTCATTCGGTAGGCAAATGAATTGACATTCGCTCAGCTTCCAGAGTACAGACTAGTCAAACATCATCCTGAATACACAACCTTTGACTTGAATGTGAGACAGGCTCATTAAAGTCAAAGAATGATTTAGTGCAATATGTGGCCTTTCACTTCTAATTGAAAACTGATTATATGAGATGCAAAGAAGCCACAAGTTATGTTTAACTCACTGGCTGATGTAAGGTCTCATTGTGCCTTAGGAGGTGCTTGGTGCTACTCTGGGAGAGATTGTAATAGGGATATTACTTTATTGTCAAGTCAGTGTAGTAAGTGTGTAAAATCAACAGCAGTGCCCAATGAACTCAACACTCATGAAATAGCAGTCCATTTTGTAAGTAATCCAGCCCTAATTATTTACAATAAAAGGAAGATATAACATCAAAGAAATGCCTCACAGAAGACAAAGAAGACACAGAAGCAATGGAGAATGTGCATTTATCACCTTGAAGCATTATTTTTTTATNTTTTTTTTTTTTTTCCTCTCTTTTGCTCATTTGACTTATAAAACCCATAGTAGCTTTTTATTTTTTTAAATGATTTTTAGAAACTGGGCAAAGCTTCCAAGAAAAAGTATAAATAATTATAAATGTAGTGTATAAGTTTACTTTTATTATTATTTTTGCCCACTGAAAAAAATGCTTTATAGTTCAAAAACTTTTGTTTGGTGATCTCAAGGTTATAGTTATATGAATTGTATTTTTATTAATTAGTGTTGTGTCTTGGTTTCTACACTGTACACAATACCTCAGTTTCATTTTAAGGACTAAAAGGTTGCAAACTGATGCATCTTTATCATTCTTCAATGATTTTGACGTGTAGCAATCAAACAACCCACTGTTTATAGTGATAATACATATATGATCTACTGAAAACACAGTAAGCAGGCTGTAGGAGCGAGTTGCTTATAGTAATCACATTAAGCACACAGAAAGCAACGTTTTCCTACACAGCCCAGGACTTCTTCAGGGCTCATTTTAAGTGTTTGGGGTTTGTTTCTGTACTACTATATGGTGCATGAGTACCATATTATTCTATTTATTTTAGATTTTTTTGGTAAAGTTTGGAGAAAAGAGAAAATAAAAGTAATTTTGGTTTGTTTCAGGTTAAATGTTCTTAACAAGGGGAGGGGAACAGCAAACGAGGGAGCACTGGAAGAAAAGAGCAACTAACAATTACTTTATTGAAATAATTTTCTGGAGAAAATTCTCATCTAAATGATCAGCTGCACCTGCCAAGGTTAGAACATTACTTGTTTAACTAAATTTGTTTGATTGTGGAGGACTGCACTTGCAAGTAGCTGCCTGTAATTCAAAACAGAAATCTTGCTGCTTATATTCACATTCTCTGTTTCTTTGCATAAGTCTGATTGCTTAGTCATAGAAGTGATTAGTTTAGAAAAGTCTCTTTTAACACTAAATAAAGAATAAGCGTAGAGCTTGTAGAAACTTACAGAAGATCTTTTTCTATGAAAAACAATGACAAAGAAGTGTAATGCCTTGAAACACGATAGAAAGGAAGAGGGCTTTCTACTAAATGGCAAATTCAGGTTGATTTCAGTAGGAAAATAGAGCTCTCGAATCTTTTTTGTTGCATCCTCTGTGAAAAGATTTTGCAAC
Organism: Pedionomus torquatus; assembly: GCA_013398155.1. Lineage (NCBI taxonomy): Eukaryota > Metazoa > Chordata > Aves > Charadriiformes > Pedionomidae > Pedionomus > Pedionomus torquatus. The sequence goes on from VZRU01016411.1 coordinate 274,949, forward strand.
AATTCTGTATATTCTGAAGATAGAAACTGGATGTCAGGGTCTTGTCATCTCTGGTCAGCAGAGTAGTTTGTCAAGAGAGTTTTCAACTATAAAAGCACCAGTAACGCATTAGAATATATGTTGAGCTTTTCTGACAAAAGAAGCAAGTGTCTGTCAAGAAGAATCTGGAGTTTTCCTTGACTTCCCCTAGGAACCCATAACCTAGTTCCCCTAGGCCAGTTCCCAAAACCTTCTGTGCAAAATGAATAGGCTGTTCCTCTAGACTCTGGCTGTTTGCAGCACAGACCAACAGACTTTGCCTGTTTCTTCCCGTGTGTGAAACTGAGTGAGCGACATCCATTAATGAAGCACATACAGAGGCTTCTCATGGAGTGCGGCAAAAAGAAATTCCTAAAATAAAAATGCTCAAATGGTGTCCCGGATTTGAAATCTAGTTTTAGAAGCCGTTAAATACCAATAGGCTATGAACTCATATGGGGATGTGAGGAATAACACCTAGATACCTAGTAGATCATAACCATGCACATAAACAAACAATCCAGTTGCTTAAGGGTTATAGAAATTTAAATGCAAATAGCACTTGGTAATGATACCCTGGAGACTGACGTTGTAGTCAATTTCTGGAGGATGCAGCATTGTAAACTTAGTTTTTGCTGCTGGTTTCCTTAGAAACTGGAACGAGATATTGTTCAGGACACAAAATAATATCCTGTTTCAGTGACTGAGGATCTTGAACTAAAAAGTAATTGATTTTGCATGAGACACTGGATTGTCATGTATTCTTTCTAGGAAATATTATCACACAAAATGTACATCTGTTGAAATGGGTTCAAATATGCCATTTTAATTGTGGTGATCTCTATGTGTAAGTACTAAAATTGTTGAAAAATTAGCTTTTAAGCCATTCAGCAGGTCAGTTCATTCACAGAGCTTGTGAGTTTTAAATACTTTACTATTAATCTAATCACTGCCTAAGCACACCTGGCATTCTACGTCTTACCAAGAAATAAACCTTGCTCATGAAAGGAAGAATTCAATATGTTTATCAAATGAATGTGTATTAAGTACATCATAGATTAAGCATTCTCATCATCTCATCATAGATGTGTGTATGAACATTATTTTTATATCTTACATTTTTTTCAGTTTTGTTCATGAAAGGACTAGTAATTTGAGTGGAGGTACTCTTGTTTTTGACTTCTAAGTGAGCCATAACTTCTTTAAAGATATGAACACTCATTTTCTGAAAACCAGGTCCATGGTAGCCTTGACTGGGCACCCAGAACAAAAGTTGACTGTTTAAAACATAATGGTGTGTTTTATAAAGCGGATTTTATGAAATACTAGTTTCTCTTTTTTTCCCACATCAGGTTTTAAAAAATGTTTTAATAATTCCCTACGCTTTCATTCCACATTTTACAAATCCTGTCAGAGATACTGGTGGCAAGCATGCGTCACTTTCTAGTCAGGTTTCTAAAGAGCTACTTGTTAAAAAATGTTCTTGATTTTTTATATTCTTAAAATATGTGATACATTTCTGTTTTGTCTGTTCTTGATAAAACAGATACAAGACAGTTATTGTTGGCAAAATGAAATTCTATGCTTCATATGAACCTTTTTGTCACTGTGTTTTTGTGGAAATCATTATTTTATGGATGTTAAATACAGAGGAAAGATTATTCACAATTCATTCTGCAAAATAAGATTTGTAAAAGGCACTTTCCCAAATTTTTTTAAAATATATTACAGTTCATCTTTTGTTTATGTGAACACACTATCATGTCAGCTTGGAACAGTGTCTCTTACCACTCTCTCCTTCCACGCATATGCGACTTCTATCAAAGAATATTCCTTTTTTTATCTCAAATGTTCTCTGCACCTGGAAGTTCATTGTCCAACAGTCTTCTTACAAAGACATTGCAAAAGAATCAATAAGCTGCAAATACACTATTTTACATTCAGATCCTGTTCAGGTATTAATGTTATGGCAAAGTAAAGTTGGAGCATTCATGAATTTAAATATTTTTCATATAAACTATGTAAATATAATGATTAACAATCAGCTACATTCACTATTCAAGACATGCAATGTAGCATTTTCCTAATTACACTTACCAGTGTGGGAGGATACGACTGCAGAGGAAGATTAAACTATTTGTATTTATTCAGTGTTGCTTTATAGCATTAACCAGGAAACTCGCCTTTGCAGTATTGAATGCAAGAATCTAGAATAACCTGAAGAATTTGATTAGGGTGGCAGCAGGCTGTGCCAGGCTTGCGTAAGGATGGCAGGCTCAACTCATTCGGCATCAACAGTCATTTTAACTACCTCTCCCATCTGTAATTTCACTCTTGATAAGGTGATTTAAAACACAGGCAAAATTACTGCTTAATATTATGGCTTTATCTAAAGCTCTTCAAGTAAAGCAAACAAACAAACAAAAACCCCACCTGGCAGGCAGGCTTCTGTTTTCATTTTTTCATGTTTTATTAAAATAAACAAGTAGTTTGCAAGCAGTGCAACTAATGAAACCTGGTGTGCTGTAGCTCTGCCTCTAGTGATGGGATTCTGTGAAGACTAATAAAGTGCAACTCAAACTAAAGATTTCCCTGAAATTAGGACATGTGTAATGTCCCTTCTGTCCCATGGAATCTCTGGTGCCTATGGAAAGATGAGATCATATTTCAGTCTTTCCCAGAGCTGATGCCCTAATTGGTTTCTTTTCTTTTTTTTTTCTTTTTTTTTTTAAATCAGCAGCCTATTCACACAACATTTAAAGAAGCTTAGTATCTATATAGATACATCAGATTTTGTGGAAATAGGAAAAAAAAAATTGACAAGTTACTGGGGACAGGAAAATGATGTAAAAAAAGAGGCACTCCTTTACCTTGCCTGCTAAACAAGGCTAAAGTTTTCCAGGATGCCTGCAGCGATGGCCTAGGGAAAGGCTGTCTCACTCTAGTAGGTCTTTGTAGGGCCCCTCCTAGCAACGCCAGAGTTGGGATTGTCCCTCCATGGTTTTAACAGCCACTGAAGTACGGAAGTTGATGGCAAGATTTGTGGTGTCTGAGGGGTTGTAATTTTGTCCAACTCTGGGGATCATTCCACCTCATTACCCACGTCGTTCTGTACTCTGATGTCGTAGGTATCAGTCTGGCACTGTTTGTCTGCCATGCTTTGAGAAATTTGGTGATTATAATGCATTATGATCTTGAGAAGCTGTGGCGGTACGCTCTCCCTGTCCTTCCCTCCTTCCCCGCTGTCCTGGTTTGAGGACAAACCAGGACACCCGCCCTGTGCTTAGGCCTTGGCCATCAGAACATCGGATGTGATAAGTTGTACCCGGACTTTGGGGGATGACTGGTAACATAGCCAAAACACCATCTGGACTGGGGACCTAGATACTTTGTTCCCATGAGAATATGACTATAGATCAATTATCTTGCTCTATAAATAGTGGACAGCCCAAGAGCCCTTTGAGCTCTCCAGTATGGCAGCGGGCTGCACGCCGGGATCTCCCCTTTTGTGAGGACGCTCTCTTAAGGTTACTCCTCGAGTTTGAGAGATTCCTTGCCGCAACAGATTCTCGGTAAGTGACTAATAGCATGCTAAAACTTGAAAATCTTAGCTAAGTAATAGAAAGGATTGATTGTGCACACATATATATAATCCTTTAAACATAAACCGTTGACCAAGTCTGGGACTAGGATTGGATCCAGCTGCACATAGACTCCTTTCTGAGAAGGAGTTTAGAAACCAAGGGGGTCCTTTCTGAACCTCATGACTCAACGGGAGGGTCTCCCTGACAGTTTGTCTGACCCTGTCCTCTGTGTAGTAAATACACAAGTGTACCTTGGCATCGACCCTCGTAAAATACTGTTGCATTTACTACTAATTTGTTAAATCTGTTTCATCTTAATAAATAGTTTATTACTTCTCTCTCTTATGAGTGAAGTCAATCACTCCGCCCGCGACAGAAGCTTAGTGAAACTATTTTGTTAGTTTCTGTAACAGACCAAGGTGTTGCAGTTTTTCAGAAATGTATTGGAATTTGGATGTAAGAGTGTAATGGTTTACCTTCACAGGAAAGGGATATGTATTTTCTGTTTACAGTGTAAAAAACAGCAATAGATTTTGTAGTGTATTAATTTGTTAATTTGTAGTGTATATACAGAATTTAAGAAGGATGCTTTAGTTCAAATACACTGATGAATTGTTAATGCAGTCAGACTGTATTATGCTATATCCAAAATTAATGTTTGACAATGTTGACACTTTGGTGCTGTGGTGATGTTTACATCACAGGCAAACATGGCTTTAATAACCGAGTGCAATGGTTTGAGAATACTACATTGAATAGATGGGTTTAGATGCTAAAGAGAGAGCCCTGGTATCCCTGATACCAGTTATTTGTTGTGTACTGGCCACCCTGGGAAAGCGTGGGAATCATGGGGCAGTAGTTCCAGTAGGACCTGGTGAGAATGCCTATTTGACTTCACAGTGAGGACTACTAAATATTCATCTAGTTGTTTATTCTAGTCCCTGATATTCACTATATGCAGATACAGTATTTTCTGTGAAAACTGAAACAGCTTGAATATAACTTTTCAGAAGGGCAGTTAATAGCAATGTGCTTTATTACCTGGCTTCACTCAGCAGTCATAGCTTCAGATGGGAGAAAAAAATGTGACAGAGACAGAAGATTGCAAAAATGAGAGTATGTGATAAGTGTTTGGACGCAACTATCTGCTGCAATTCCACTTTTGCTGTTTAAGGGAGTGTGGTTTTTTAATGCTTTGATTGTTTATTTAAAGCCCTTTCCTCTGTTAAGAAGGCTGCCCATGTCATATTCTGCCTTATTTGTTTGGAGTTTGACTTTATTCTAAAAGCAGGCTCAGTGTTTTTGGCACCACAGATTCACCAACTGAATTCTCAGAGGCACTAGTGTAAAGACAAAGAAGAAAGGAAAACAAAGCCAGAATAAGAACAATACTTGGAAATTACATATAAAACAATATAGCAAGACCTTCAAAGTGCTTAAAAGCCTACACAAATGTAAAAGGAGAAGTGTTATATTTGTGTAGTCTAGCATATTTTTCTCTGGGACAAGGGCTGAACTTGCAATCATCGTATGCAGAACTTATTTCTGCATATTTGAACATTACTGTTCCCTTGTGATTCAGTCTTTTTCTTCTTTTGCTTCATTTCTTGCATTTAGATTGTAAGTTGTTTGGACTATGGACTTTCTAAACTTAAAACATCAGGGCAGTTTTTAAAAACTGTGTTAAGTTTTTCATGCAATTATTAAATGCTAAGTGGAGATGTTATTTAGCTGCTACTACCCTGTATTTTGCTCCTATATTGTGGCCCCATCAGAGCGTTACAAGATACAACAAAAATGCTTCTACGTCACTGTGGTTAGATCAGCTCCTCTCTGGTGTTCATGTGTTTGCTGTGATTCATGGTGTCCTGGTTGGAGGTAAAACAAACCAATTTTCTGCTTTACAATTTTACTTTTTTAGCTGGCCCTCTTCTAACTAACTAAACTCTGAAATTAACAGCATATTGTCCAGAAAACTGTTCACTCTCACAGTGATGAGACATGATAATACCAAGGAATGGTCTATAGAGGCCCTGCTTATGCTTATTGCTAGAACAATCAAGGGCAGGTAATTTTGTTATTTGCCCCATTGGAGGGTCAGAAGCAAAAAAGCGTAGGGTGGTCACACCAATAGGGAGGAGTGGACAGAACAGGTGACCCAGAATTGACCAACTAAGGTATTACATCCCATCTGCATCATGCTCAGTATAAAATCTGAGGGATCAAAGGGTCAATTCTCTTCAATGGCCAATGTCCATGAAGGACTCTATCTGTCTGTCTTTGACCCCAATCCATACATTCCTGACTCCAGATCTGGAATACAGCTCCTGTCAAACACTGAGTCCAGTCTGGGACTTTCTCCCATGCCTGCTGGTGACATTATTGTAATCTTGGGAGCTTGATACATTTTTGTATATATTGTATCTTATTTAATGATCTTCTTGTTTTTTACTATTTTAATTTTAGTATTAATATTCATTAAAGTAGTTTAGTTCATTCTAAACTCATAAATCTCCTTATCTCCTTATCTTTTCCTCTCCTTTCTTTTTTGGAGGATGAAGGGCCATCTGTCAGTCTGGTTTTGGTAATTTTGGGTGAAACTATGACACCTGGTCCTGGACATCTTTATTACTATACTCTACTCTTACAGTTGAGAAAATCACATTCCATCAAGATGCTGTTTTGCTGGTAATTTGTAGATGGGTAAGGTCTTAAACCTAAAGAGTGTTCTGAATGTCTAAATGGGTACAAATTTTATGACTCTGCATGCAAAAATTTTCATCAATGTCAATACTTAAGAAGAATAATGCACTTACAGCTTCAGATGATACATGACACAGGTTGCTTGTAACAACTCATCTTATATTTTCTGTGTTCCTCCATTTCCTTCACTAGCAAGCGTTGTAGATCTCAGCAGGTGTTGGGTTGGAAATTCTTAATGATAGCTGCTCTATATTGCATAATGATGTGGAAAAGGGAGTTATATCTGGGACTATATTACATTGAAAATAAACGAAGTTAGGAATAGCTACTGAAAGAAGAATTGTGGTAATGAGAAATTTATTAAATTGTGAGCGTAGGGCTGCATAATATTCTCTGGGATGGTGGAATTTATTGTTGTGATTCACAAGTTTCTATTAATGATAAAGGGGGTCAGAGAATCCGCAAAAGGCTTGTGTCTGTCTCTACTAGAGAAGATAGTTTTAGAAATTAATTACAGTGCAACATCTCGTTTTGGTGAATAATCTAGTGGTGTTTTTAAAGTGAGTGTCAGTAGAGCCTGTGCTTCCATGCAGTATTTTGTATAAAAAATATGATGTGGGGTGAAACAGCGTTGTTTTTTTATTTTAAACTATGGCATAGTGATCAAGTTATCTTTGGCCATGAACAGAAGTTTGGGTTTATCTGAGTTTGTTAATTCAACCTTTCTTGTAGGGCATGTACTAGAGAGTTTGTCTATCAAAGCCTTAACTGTGGCTCAAAAGATGTTTTTTTCCATTAATGTTGATTAGTCACAAGATTAACTGGAGAGGGACAGAAGATTTTTCATTATTTTATTGAATATTCTGCTTTACTTCCAATTATGTTATGCAAGAAAAAAAAACACCATTCTGCCTTGTGACTTGTTCTTACAGCTACTTCTGCAGCTCGTCAGACACTGTTCAGCATTTCATTGCTTGAACTTGGACAAAGATGTCGTAAGTGGAATTAATCTCTTGTGGCCTAAATGAGTTTATGTCTATGCCAGGTCACAGTGAGAGAAGCCTGTCTAGGTCCAGAGCATCAGTTCCTTACTTTCAAGAGTATCATCACGTGAAACTCTGGTTTGTGAAAGTCTGCTAAGAAAAAACCTCATTTTACATCTTTATCTGAAGTTTCAAAGCAGAAGGCCTGTTAGAGACTGAAGCATACCACCAAAGACATTTTTCTGTCTTTCCAGTATGGTGAACTACCTTTTATTTTTTCCTCTCTTTTCCCCCCTTTTTTTTTTTTCACCATGAGACTGGGATCCTGTGCAGATAAATTAGAGGAAGTTTACCTGATGAAAAGTCTCTGCAAGAAAAAAGCCTGTAGCTGAGCTCTTCACCCCAGAAATGCTTAGATACCTGTCAAAATATGGATTGCACTACTGGAATTCACTATATTGCTCAACAGCTCTCCTGCAGCAGTGTGGTATCTACCTGGGTCAGGGCTGGCCCTACTGTCAACCAAAACTATTGACATATTTCGTAGTAATTACTTATATAAAAAGATTATATCCTCACATATGTGTTTGGAGAGTGCATTTAAAAATATTCCATGCAATAGTCTCCAAAACAGTCATGCTTTGAGGAATATAAATCCCAGATTTCCTGCCAAGAAAGAGTGTTGCAATAACAGACCCACTGAGCTATTGGTAAACTATGCTAAAGGCATCTGCATAAGTACCGAGTGTTTTATTGAGGCTGTAGAAAAGCATCTGCTTTTTTTGCTGTGTCCTGGAATACTTTTCTATATAAGCCTGCATGGCTGTTCCTGGAGGACAGGAGAGAAAAGGTTGAGGGAGTTTGTAAATATGTGGCATCTTTAATTCTGAATTTCCTATTTGCTTCTGGTATTTTAACACCTTCTGTAATATTTTAATATAGGCTCTTTCCCCCTGAAGTTATATACTGTTTCCAATATGATTCTTTATTCACTGCTTTCATAGATCTCTTCTGCACAGATAAATACAGAAATACCTTCAAATGTATTTCTGACTTACTCCATCTGCAGCTCCTTACTGCATGCTCTTTACTGCAGCTCCTGATGTAGCGATGGCACGTTGATTTCCTTTTTGGCCTCAGGATAATTCAGCTCTTCTCAACTCTTAGTTTTTCCCAGTCATTACTATGTAATACAATATTTTGCTGGTCCACTGTCTATCAGGCCCATGCTATATAATCTGCATCTACCTCTAGCAAAGTTTCATGCTCAGTTTGCTGAACAGCTTGTTCATGTATTTGTCACTGCATATCTTGAGTCCTCCCTAATCTTTCAAATTCATTCACTTATATAACTGCTGAGCAGCCTGTCTGAACATGTAAGTACACCCTTGTTACCCTGAAAGTCTTTCTTATCCTTCTGATAGCCACTGACTTTAAAAGACTATTCTTCCCAAATTCACTGAATTTTCTTGGTTTCAGTCCTTGCTTTTAGTGTGGCATCCTCTCCCCTCCTTCCTGGTTTCTCTGTAACATCTGCTGATCCTGTTTCCTGGAAAAAGTATCCATCATTCCTATTGGAGAAATGCTTCCTCTTATTCTTTTTCAAAAATACGGTAAGGTTTTACCCACTTTCCAATCAAATAAGTTGCCCTTTCCTATCACAGACAGTGAGCCTTATATCCCCTACTTCTCCTTGTTTAAGACCCCTGTTGGAGCAAACCAGTCTACAGCAAATTAAATTATCCTCCACAGTCCAGTTAGACAGAGTTAATGTGCATCACTTGAGTTTTCTCAGACAGCAGGCAGTTGTCAGACCACAAAGTAAAATCCTTCATATACTCTGAAATAAATCAAGTTAATTTAATTTAACACCTCAAACCTACAAAACCTGAATTTCTGTTCCACTTCAAGGAATAAAGGTCACATGAGACCTGGCAAAGTAGCCCTTTACTGCAGGAAGACCCCTGCAAATCTAAACCTAAAAGAGGTGAGGGCTGTTCAACAGGGGACAAGCCAAGTCCCCTGTCTCTACACCGCCACATCCCTTGCCTTAAATAGACAGTGGTATTCTTTATACTTAAGCTGCAAGTTCCATATGATTTAACCATTTTGGATGTCCTCTTCCTCTCCTTTTTCTTGAAACAGTCTCCAGATTCCTAGCTAGTTTTGAAAACGAGTCTTTTGTTTGCTTATTTTTAATGATGAGGCAGGAGAAAACACTTGGTTTTTATGGTTGCACTAGCTATGTGCGTGTACCTATTTTTAATGCAGCTGATTCCCTTGTGTATGGCACCCAAGATTAAATTCCATGGGGAATTGTAAATTTTCAGTTGTGTACAACATTTTTTATTTAGAATTGATACTGTAAAGAATTGTCACTGTCTTTGTGCCTTTTAATTCTGCACAGCTAAAATTTACATAGGTGCAACCTTCTGAGAGGGCTGACATAAAAGGGTGAAGTCTCAATGAGGTGAACAGGGAATTACATGAATAACTCCTATTATTAATAACGGGAGTTGTGTTCCTTTTCCCTGTGTACTCTGTTGAAAATTGTATCCCTAAAGAAGCTGACAACAAATATGCTTTCCCTGTTTAAGTTGCAAAGCACACTAACATCAAGGTCACTTGCTCCATTTGACGGAAGAAAAAAAGCCCTATATAAAATATGGATAGAGTGTCAATCAAAACTGGTTTTACAGTATACACTATGGTAATGTGAGTCATATTGCTTTTTTATTTTTAAACACAACTAGATATGGTAGTTTGGCAGCAGTGTTTTTACAAAGACAGCGCCTTCAAACTCTTTTATAGCAAGACTGGAAATCCTGCCAGGTAAAAAAAAAAAATTGTTATTGAAAACCTTTCTTCCTTTATAGGCCCATTTTGACAGGAAATCTTTGAGAGGCAGCAGCAATGAAGTGCCCAGAGATTTCATCTGTCTTCTTTTGCTTCAGGAAATGCTGAGCACAGGCTCCCCTATTAGGCAAAATACACGAAGTACCAAATCCCCTTAACAATCATCTTCGGTCTACTCTTAGGTTGACAGCTTTCTGTGTCCTAGTCTGTCAAACAGGGCCTGTTACTGAGACTCATATTACTGGGACCAATGTGGAAGTTTTTGACAGTACTTTGAGGGAGAAAACATATTGTCAGTGCTTACAAGTTATCTCATCCAATCAATTTTGCAGGGACTTAATCAGAATAAAATATATCTTACTAGAAATATATTAATTCACAGTGATTTTTCTTCTGCTTCTTAGTGCTGACATAAAGATCCAGTTTGAAGCCATTGTCTCTCATTCTGTGTGATTCGGTGAAAATCAGCAAATATTAGCTGCTGTATTATAATATCCAAGAGTGGTTTTTGCTTGTTTTTGACAGATAACAAATTTAAAATTTAAATAATATTTCAAGAATGAAAATGACAGTTTGTAGTAATTCTGCAGGTGTCCAAGCAGATGTACTTCCAAAAATAATTAGACAAAATATGTACAGATTGCAGGAAATATGAAAAAAAAATGACATCAAATTTTCATGAGTAGGCCCTGTATATGTTTGGGCAGTTTAGTTACTCTAAAAGTATCATTTATTTAGAAACTTTCATACATTTATAGAACCATGAATGCACATGACATATAAACCATTTTAAGCCAAAAAAGCCAATCTTGTCTTTGAACATGGAGTACGGAAAAAATAAAGTTGAAGTGTCTACTTCAACTTCAAATAAAGTTGAAGTTACTAGTGTTAAACTAGTATAGTCTCAAGGAGTTTTCTTGAGGAAATTTGTCAAACGGGCAAGCAATAAAGAAGATTGTGTAAGAAACCACAAGGGTGTGTAAGACCAAGGGTGTGTAAGACCAAGACATGGATTCTTCTTTCTATTATATAGCACAGTGAGGTCACTGACTTTGCTAGGTGTATTCATGATTTATACTAGAAGTAATGAAAACAGAAACGGTGTACAGCTATTTATCTCCAGCCAGTTTGAATGCATTTCTTTGAGTGCCAAGGTAAAGATGGGAGGGAAAGCTGATTTTTGAAGTTTTTGGTGTTTGAAATGGGGATGCTCTGTGTCTTCACTGCCCCCCAAGAAAATGCATTCCAGAAGTAACCTTAGATATTAAACATTCTGCCCCTCTATTCCTTTCATGCTTAACTTCAGAGTCAGGATAAAAAAGCTGAATTCCACAGATGCTGGAAAATTGATAAGTAACTTAGGAAAAGCAGAAAACAAAAATGCAAAAATAGACAGGTATCTCCCTAAATTCTCTTTGCTTATCTCAGTGGATAAATGGTTATCAAATAAAATAAACAAGTGATCCTGAGTATAAGGATTGGAAATTAGGACTTGATATCACTTAAATATAACCACTTGTGTTAGCTGGTTCAAATTCAGAATCTTTTTCTTTCCATTCTTTGTCTATGACCCTAATAATCTCAGTTTCTTTTCCCAATACAGTGATGCAGCTTTAAGAAAAGATGATGCTGATGTCTCATCATCAAGCAGCCTATGGCATAATGTATGCCACTTGGGAAATAGAAGATGTGATCCTGAATATGCTAAAGTAGAAGAAGGAATTTAACCTGGGTTTCCAATTTGTTGGGTAAGATCTCTATTCACCAAGCTATTACATCAAGTAGTAGTCAGATGCCCTTCCTACAGTTACTGTCTAACGAGAAAGTTTGCTCATGCCCTTTTTCTCTATGGAGCATATAAAGAATTTTAACAACTAATCAAGGAACGTAGTAGTATAGAAAAAAACCCAACCCATTTCATGAATTCCTCTCCTCTTCTTTCCCTCCCACATGATCAGTTGTTTAAAAACAAAACCATTCTAGAGAGTTCTGCTATATTTGAAGTGAACAAGGACACACTTGTGCAGTAAGGTATAGAGGGTAAGACAAGTTCTTCATCTTTTTCCATTAGGACTGAATCCAACTCAGATAAAGGAAATGAGAAGTTTGCTGTTGTCCATGGAGGTCACTGGAGCACACACATAGTACAGTAATAGGGTGGGAAGAGGAAAGATGTGATTATTGCAGCGTTGCTGGAGGACACTGCTGGCCATTCGAGTAGGAGAAGTAAGGTAGAGCTCTGTTTATTCTCCTTTATCTTTCTTTTCCTTCCTTACTTGGATGAGTAGTAGTAAAGATTTGTTAGTCATTTTGGCCATCCTCCAGCCCATTTCCTACAGCAGTTCCCTCTGATTTTTTTTGAAGTCTCTGTTATCTTAAGCTATGGGACATCTGACATACTGCTTGGCAAAGTATTCCACAGTTTAATCAGCACCAGCTTCAGCACTGTACTTTGGTGTTGTGTTTGGGTTGGGGTTTTTTTGGCATATTCCTTATTTGAGTCTGAGAACCAGAAACAATTTCTCTTCCTACTTTTGGTACTAATATTATGTGAATTCCTTCTTAGTCTTCCAGGTGTATTTTGAATAAATTATTTCACAAATGAATCTCTGTTTTGTTTGATTTCAACCTGGTAACAAAAATGTGTGTAAAACTGTCGCCATGGCAGTATTTTTATCTTTACTTCTTCCTAACTCTCAGTGGAGCAAAGTGCCATACAGATTGTTCTGTGGAGGAAGTTTCCTGTTTCCCCATTGTTTAAATATACAAAATTAAATGGTATAGAAAACTTTAAATGTAAAACTTCACGTTTTCTTCCATCACAGTATATTTGTTTTGTTAGACTTGGCTTGAGTATTTTACTTTTTACTTTCTGCTCTTTTTATCTCTTTCCATATGCATCATGATTCTTTTTTTCTCCAGTCTATTAATTTTCAAGGAAACCCTTTAATGTGATGTGTTTATATGTGTTTCCATCGTATCTTTTATTTTATTTACACATTTTAGATTAAATGTTTCAATTAGCTTAAAGGATTATAATGTAACTATACTAACACAGACTGTATGCTGCAAACACAATATTTGTGTTTCCTTTTTCATTGTGTCCTCCAATGGGACAGATCATTTTTTACCACCATAAAAAGAAAAAAAAAACACAACAACAACAACAACAAAAAATCAAAACAAAAAACTATGGGAAAGGTTTCAAACAGTGAAAAAACTAAACAAAAAGTTGGGGGCATTTGGACATTTACTTCCTCCCTCTCCAGTTCCTGGAGATATGTCTGTGGTGCTTTTGAAACTGTGAAGATGTGAAACAAATCTTATGGCAGATACTATCATTCCTAGTTGAGCTGAGTCATTTTCGGCCCACTAACTTAAATGGGTTTTGGATTAGGCCCTAAAGAAAAGGATGTCATCTCTGAGATGAGAAATGGTCCTTCACAACATCCAAGGCTAAGTATTGCAAACAGAATTGATTTCATACAGAATCTTTCTTTTCTCATTACAATGGATTTAGCTAAACTGTCAGAAAATGTCAGATCTTGTATTTGTGCCCCACAGGACTTTTTTTTTTTTTTTCAGTATGTTATTCCTTTTTTTACAGGTTCTCCTTGCTGCAATACCTAGTGTTTTGCTAAAATTTAGGTACTTTCACTAATACCTTTGACTTCTGCAAACACCACCTACTTCTCATTATTTCTGAATAATATACCCCTTACAGAAAGCTCCTTTCTGTGTTCTGAAATAGACTTGCAAGTGCATGCTAAAGGGACAGTTTTACTGCAATCCTCAACAACTCTAACAGATAAAGTATTCTGTCAACTTGATCCGGTATCCAGGTAAACAAAGTTTCCAGATGTCAACTGTTCCTTGCTCATGTTAAAAGGAATGTGGGGCTACGCGAGGACTCTTGAGTACTGCTGTTATTCATTCAGCTGCAGACTTCTCTGCAAACAAAGGTGGGAACCTTTGTCACGGCTCCCTCTCCGCTAGTCAGCTATTTATTCTTTCTTCCTTCTGTACTACACCTCTCTTGGCACAGTATACAGGGTGTCCTTGTTGCAGAAACCTAAATAATGAAATGCTTTTTGAAACCTGTACTAAAATAGTGCTGATGGCGCAGTCTCAACTTTGAAGTGGGTGAGCATGGCTTGAAAAAGCAAGAGACTTCAGTCAGTGATGTGCATATATAATAGTGTTTTCTGTGCAGAAGCAGCTGACAGCAGGATAATCCAGGATAATGCAGGTGCAAAAATAGGAGAATCAGAAAGACAGAATCTCTCTCTACTTCTCAATCTTATGAAAAATGATTTAGGTTCTCTGGGGCTTTGAAGACAAAAATGTTGCCTTGTTTGCAAGGGAGAGATGAGATTTTCCTGATGGTGATTAAAAGGTAAAGCAAAAGGATATGAGCTGAATAGATATACACAGAATGAATCAATGAGTTTTTCAGCTCTCTATTGATGACTGGGAAATAAGAAGTGAAACTGTATTGTGAAATAATAATGCTTTAATTCAAACAGTAATTTGTGTTATTCTTGAAATGACAATTTCTGCCAGAAAATTGTAAAACTTTAGAATCACAAAAAAAAAGTAACCATTTGGGTAAAATGGATGGGTTCCTTATAAGGCAGCCCATCCACTGAATTTTGGTAATTTTATTTTCCGTAGGAAGTTGGTGTGAAAAAATAGTCATTAACAAAGAAATATAGCAATTCTGTCTCTTCTTGGGTTCTCTTATCCTAGTGCAAGTTTTATTCTTTCCCCTTTTCTACTTTTTCTGTTCAGTGAATGTAAGATCTGATTAGTCACCCCCAAGAATTTTGCGATTGGTTTTAGTGAGATTGGGTTTAATTTTTATTTCTATTACTCGTGGATTCATGGGACTCTGCCTTCTGCCTAATTTCCCTTATTTTGGTGAAGGCCCACTGTGATCTAGAAACATTAAGGCTTTTACAAAATGTACCTCCTGGTACATTTTGTAGATGATTGCTTATATCTTGTTGGTGCTAAAGCTGAGAATTTTCTGTCAGTGTCATTTGTACCCTTCCATTACTGCTGTTCAGTTCAATACTCCATCTGTGGGAAACTGACTTGAAGTGTTCCATGTGTCAGCTGCTTCTTAATTAAAATAGGTATTCAAAACCATCAGGTAACATAAAATATGAGGTAAAGACATTTTGCTGTATTGATATATTCAGATTGTTAGTTCAGCATTGAAAGAATGAACGACAAGATTTCTCATCCTTACGGGACAGCTTGCAGAAGGGATACATCATCCCATAAGAAACATAGCTATGCTAAAGAAATACTCATTAGTTGCAGTCTGGTATTTAACTAGCTTGGGGCACCATTGTATGCAATGTAGAAAGGCTCTTTTTCCAGCATTGTGTTTAGTACCATTCTCAAGTTTTTATAAGTGTTAATCTTGTGCTTTGTGACAGTTGAAACTTGTAACCTGGAGAGAAACAAGCTCCGAGTCTAGCTTTTGAGTAGAAGCTCTTAGGATGAGGTATTGCCTCAGTAGGAACTTGCCCCCAGCAACTCTTTCTTTTCTCGTTTTTCTACCAATTATTTTTTTTTTTTCTGATGTACAAGTAAATCTTTGCGAGACCCTAAAATGTAGACACTACACAAAGGTATAGGAGTATAAAAGAGGAGGACTGGGGTGAGCAGTGAGGTATACACAGACTGTCAGTCTGAGGGAGCTCTAAGATCTCATGTAAGCCTTGTGTTTGAGTAAACCTGCAGTAGGCTTTGCTCACCCTTGATGCTTTTGAATCAGAGGTAGGAATACTTGCAATGCAGAATATTTGTCAACCAATTACGTAAAAGCATGATTATATTTTCCACTTTCTGTTTTGTATTATTCATAGTTCTTTACAAGTTCCCTAAGAAGAAAGTGAATTGACTTTTTTCTGAATGTTTTTGTCTAATGTCTTCTGATTGTTTCTTCATGCCAAACTCCACCACTGCCTTGTGGCAAATGCTTGCTTCAGAGTGTTTAGAGATGCATTCTCTTATCAGGCTCTCTTGGAGGCAAGATTCACTCTTAACAAGGCTGAGTTCAGGCCCTATGTGAGGGGAAGAGTATATTGAATTGAAACCCAGGTAACTGTAGATTAGGTGAATCCAATAGTTTGTTTTCTTTACATATTTAGGGAAAAAAAAAAGAAAAAGAAATAGAAATAGATATCAAAAGCCTCAGGCCCAATATCTTTATCCTATACAGATAATGTTTTTATTTTCCTGATAAAAAAGTCACTGAAAGACTGCCATTTTAATTAGACTTAAGTAAGAAAAGGGAAAAGGAAAAGGAAAAGGAAAAGGAAAAGGAAAAGGAGAAGGAGAAGGAGAAGGAGAAGGAGAAGGAGAAGGAGAAGGAGAAGGAGAAGGAAAAGGAAAAGGAAAAGGAAAAGGAAAAGGAAAAGGAAAAGGAAAAGGAAAAGGAAAAGGAAAAGGAAAAGGAAAAGGAAAAGGAAAAGGAAAAGGAAAAAGAAAAGGAAAAAGAAAAAGAAAAGGAAAAGGAAAAGAAAAGGAAAGGGAAAAGGAAAAGGAAAAAGAAAAAGGGAAGAGAAAGCAAAAGCAAAAGAAAAAGCAAAAGAAAAAGGAAACGAGTAGCAGATTGAACTGCAGTTTGCCATTGAGACAGAGATGCCAATATCATCAAAGAAAGATATGGGAGTCAGCTTATATAAGTTATACTATAACAGAACTACATATAGAGATGTGAGTTACTTTGATTAAATAAAATTAAAGGTTTTTAGTCTCAAATAGAGACCAAAAGCAGCACGGCAGTCAAAAGTTTTCCTTTTATATGATTAAAAATACTGAAGTCATAATCAAGATGGGTGATCCCATGGAGAGCTGAAGATGATATAGCTGCAAAATCAGATCTTCTTTGCAAAATGTGGTAGGTTGATCTTGTCTGGCTGCCAGATGCCCATCCAAGCCTCTCTCGCCCTCTCCTTGGTAGGATGGGGGAGAAAATACAACAGAAAATCTCCTGGGTCCTGCTGGTGTGACCAGGGCTGCAGAGAAATACCCGCTCCACTGTGGTCTCTCTGTGGGCTGCAGGAGAGTCTCTGCCTGGAGCTCCTCCCCGCCCCCTCCCCTGACCTGGGTGCTCACAGGGCTGTTTCTCACACTTTTTCCTTCACTCCACTGGGCAGCATTTTGCCCTTTTTCAAATATATTTTCACAGAGGTGCCACCAGCTTTGCAGATGGGCTCAGCTGGGTGCTGTGGTGGGTGCATTGCAGACCCAGCAGGAGCCAGCTGGAAGCAGGTACGTCTGGCACAGGGCAGCCTCCTCCTCTCCTCACAGAGACTCCCACAGGCCCCACTCTCCACACCTGGACACAGATACCTGTAGACGCACCTGGAGAAAACTCAAAGGTCATTCTAAAACCTATTTATATATGTCTTAAAACTTCCAACTTTACTTGCTGAGGTAGTTTGCTCCCTTTGTACAAGTGAGTTAAGGGTCTCTCTTTAAAATTTCCCAGATATCTGTTCAAGATAGCCTGTGCCTGACATACTACATGGGGTCTGGCCTCCCTTAGAACCATTTATATTTTCAAAGGCACAGTATATTGGTTTTCAAACACTTAGATCTCAAAAGTTATTTTGAAGTTACCGATTTTTTTCATTTCTATATATTGATTTATAGAAATTGAGACTGATTTAAATAGAAGGGAGTTTTCAACTCAGTTGAGGATCTTTATGTTATCTCTGAATCTTAAAAGTACCACTAATGCCATTGTTTTTAGGGGCTAAATCCAAAGAGATCTGGACATCTCAGTTTTGCTTAAATTCAACATGTCAGTACCTCTTCCACCCTAAAACAGCAGCTCACTATGATGCCGAAGTTTCCATTGGTGGCCATAACTCGCCAAGTCCTGAGAGTGCTCGCTTGCTCCCAGGGGTTGCTGAGGGAGGGTGTATTCCCTTGATTGTTCAGCCACTGGGGCTTGATTAATTAACACAAAATTCCTGAAGGACTGGCTTCCTTCCTCTCCTGTATCCTTTGAAAGCTGTAGCAGCCTTGCCTGTGACATGCAGAACTCCAGGACACCCGTGTTCAAAACTGTGTTTTGCCTGCACTGGAGAAGGACTTTTTGTTAGTAGGGACTTACCTGAAAGTGCTTTATATTTAGCTGTGAAGGATGCTCATTGCAAGGGTGTATTACTGAATTCAAGCACCTCCAAGTGTGACATGAAAGGGATTTTGCTCTAGATCTCCCAGGAAATGGCCTACCTGTTAGACTTCAGACTATAAAAAGAGGGACAGTAGGTTGTGGGTTTTTTTCCTTTTGTGCCTTATTTGTGATAATTAAAATACCACATGGTAGTTGCAATCTATACATCACTCATATTCATTAATGCAAACAGTGAGTTGTCATCAGTTGCTAATCTGGAGTTAATGGTTTAATTTATTGAGAGGGACCATACTCTTCCATATTTGCTATTATCTCATATAAGTATCTTTGTGAGGTTTATCATAGTCTTTTATGGATTCTCTTTGATATTTTCTAGATGCTGAGTCCATTTTTAATGCTTAGATGTCTAGTTACCAACAATATTTAGAGCTGATGCCTAAATAATTTTTGTGGGTTGAATCCTTCCTGTGTTCTTTTCAAGAGGAATAGCACATAATAATTAGCTAGAGTGAAAGAATGTTCTCATAGACAGTCATCAGTTAGATGCTGAATATGAAAAGGATACATCCTGAAGCCATTTTTCTGGGCCAAGGGTTGTGAATATGAATGGAAAATTATATCATCTAACTCAGAACCTACTTCATCAATAAAAATTGCAAATGCTGAGTAGCTCTAAATTTGGAAATATAGACAATATTTCAGGTGATGTGCGTTAAGTTTTTTAAGTTTATGTATCTGGTTCATACTAGCTTCCAACATACACTGTTATTAATCGATATTGTGCATGAAAAAGAATATAAGACTATTAGTGTTTTGTCATGGGTGTATATTCCAACAGTTTTACATTTGAGAATTTGGTAAGTAAGCAAACTGTCTGACAGTAGGTTCACAGAGGTCTTTCAGTATAGATCTATTTTGGATTAAAGGGAAGTAGTGTTTGTTGCTTTGAAAATATTCTTGTTCAGAATATTTATTGAAGGTATGGGTCTTCCCTATTATGGGAAGATGTATAATATTAATCAGGCTCAGAAACAAGCAGTATGTATGGATTGCTGATTGTGCCTGGAATTCCATTATAGACAGACAATTCAAATATAGCATCTTTTTAAAATGTGTATAAAATGTGGAAGTTTCATATCAGTGTAAATTGCTGTAATAATTACAGATACAAAATGGAATTCCATGAGATCCACACATAGATGTGGACTTCAGCTGTTAACATCAACCATGCCAAGCTTGCAGTCTTTCCTAAAGATGAACAGAGAAAGTGCTGATCTCCAGATTCAAACCCCTCTACTGTTTTGAGTGATTGCTACCATGATGCCGTCAAAATGGAAATTTGAGTTAGCTTCCTTTTATTGATATTCATTCTAAATCTCATACACAAAGAATGAAGGGGAAAACCAGAGATAAGCCAATCTTCAAAAATATCTGTGATGTAGTAAATAGGCTGTTTGCCTTCTGGGCTCTCTGAAAGTAAGAAACTGAAATACTGAACCACACGACTTATTGCTGAGTAAATCAGATCTTATTTTTGATGGTACTAAAGTCTCCAGGTGAATGTAATGTAACCTTTTTTCATTGCCAAAAGCAGGACATTGGGCAGTGAAATTAGTTCTTTAATATATTTAGTGCCTAATTAGCAGAGAAAATTCCAGAATTAGCTTCTCAAAAACTTTTCCACACACTGAAACATTAGAGATGGGGCAATGGTAACAATTATAAAGTTCAACTTTTGTACCTAAGTGTCACCTGGAACTAGAGGTTGAATATTATCTTTAAGTCTGTAATTTCACCATAAAGAGTTTCTCATGAAGAAGCAGAACAGCTCTGAATCTTTGGTACTTTGACTGCTTCTTTGATAGCTTAATGAACTGCTTTCCTGTAAGCAGATATTCAGTGTCCCTGCTTTGCATTATAAATAACATCTGTCTAGCATGTAGATGGTGGCATGGTGTATTAAAGGCTATGGATTAAGCATTCATTAAAGGATGAATCATATTCATTATAGTCTGTCTGTGTAGAACAGCCCTGTCTGCTACAAACCCAAATAATCTCTATGATGAATAAACAGAAAATATCTTACTTCAGTACTGCCCTACTCGGTTATTTCCGTAGGAGTTCATTTGCTTTATTGTTCTGCTTTATTTTCTCCTCCCAGACAGTTCTTGCCTGGAAATATTCTTGTTTCTGCAGTAACATCTCTTTAAGTGATGCTTCCACAGACAAGTCTTCCCTCACTCTCCTCTTCTCAAAATCCTGTGTATAATCCTCTTCCATAATGTGACTTTTCTTAGTTGACTTCTATTCCGTTCTATCATCTACCTATCAAATCTCACTTTCCTTAGCTTATTTTTGATATACCAAATGTCACAATTTATGAGAGATAACAGTGTAAAAGCATTCAAGTTATCTCCATCTCTATATTCATTCCTACTTCCAATTTCTAACTAAAACTTTTATTAGATAAGTTCAGTTTAAAAGTTATGACAGTATAGAATCATTTACTGATATGCTGTTAGGAGCCACAGAACACAACTGTAACAGTCCTTTCAGAGGACTCCACAGAGCAGAAGAGTTTGGGGCTTTAATCTTTGGAAACTTACTAAACAGCATCAAGAAATTTTGAATTTTTGTATTTGGCTTTTTTCTTGCAAAACCAGAGCTATTGGTACTAGCTGTAAAATTCAGTTAGATACATGCAGAAAACCAGTCCCCAAACACTGCTTTCTTCCCACTTCCTTTTCTACTGTCAGTTTTGAAACACACACAAGAGATTTTATTTATTTGTTCGATTGATTGATTGATTGTCTGAGGCATTGGCATGGTTGCAATGTTTGGTCTATCATAAATTCTTGCTTCCAAATAATAAATTCTGTGATATAGAGCTTTCAACAGAAACTGTGATAGAGCATTATAGATTGAAGGACTGCCTGTTACTTCGAACGCTGCCCTGTAACTAAAAATCTGTCTTCTATTTTTGCATTGTTTGCATTTAAGAAGTCTATCAAATCCTTTAGATTTCTTCTAGTACAGCAAATAAGATACAGTTATAAATATGATGGCTGAAAGGAAAGTTCCTCCAAAGGGAAAAGCTTGCCTAAAGATTATTAGGTGGCCAGGAAAGAAAAAGAAGTATGAAATTGATTTGATTGGTGAAAATATCTAAGAAAAGAAAAAAATGGAATGATGTGTTTAAAAGTGAGAATATTATTTAGCTTTTAGATTTTTTTTTTATTTATAGAGTGGCTAAAAAATTAAAATTGGCTCTAATTTCATGGGAGAAATTTTCCCATATAAACTGAAATGTGAGTGCCCTACGGTATGAGGCACAGAGAGACATGAAGTGCCAAAAAAAATCTGGAGGTATTGAAGCTTAAATGTGTGTGTAGACTGTGGGTAGTGTGAATAATTCACAAATTTCTGATATCTCTTAGCTGTGTCTTAAGCACCATTGTGTTCCTTTAAGCAGTAAATGAAAGATTAGTACCACACATTAGGTTTATTTCGTATTGGTGGGTATAGCAAATATGAGGTGGGCCTACAAAATGACAGGAAGTGTAAAAGCTGAGGAGACCTATTGCTGAGAGCTATAGGAGACTGTAGGAGAAAGAGACCTCCAGTAGAGGTCAGAGAAAGTGTTGCAATAAATTCATAGATACATTTTCATTTTTTCCCAAATTCAACAGTGCTGAAATCTAGGATTCTACTTTAGGACTGACTAAGTTAAAAAGTTTTGTAACACAGAACACACAAAAAAAGGCAAGAGTTTGCTGCTTTATTGTTAGTATTTAAAATACTTCATTTCCCAAGCTTCCTGTCCCCATCCCTTCTGTGTCTCCTATCCTTTGGAGCCCTGACTAAATGCATGTTTTCGTGCTACCATCACCACAGCGTCTTGAGTGCCTTGATGTCTTCCCTCCAGCCAAGAGAGTGAACAAGCGTTTTCTTCATTTCACTGATGTGGTGCTTGGCAGGAGAGGCTGCAGTTACAAGGCCTGCAGTTTGTCATAGTAATGAATGAGGAGATGAAATCAGTTGAGCAATCATGTCACACATGCAGTACACTATCAGGTACTATGTTTGTTTTCCTGCCCACGAGAATGAGAGGCAACTATACTTCATTTTACTAATATGACTAATTTTTTTAAAGTACAGGGTACTTGAGGTGAGAGGAGCACCATCTCATGACAACGCTAAAATTGGCAGCTGCCGGCGAGCCTTGCTGTTGCTGTAAGATTTGTAGTTCTGCTCTGATAGTGTTGGTGCTCTCTCTCCTCCCATTGAGATGAATGCTGTAGCAATTTTATAGTATTTTACTGCTTGCGAGTGTAGAGTTAGTTTTTCCATTTGCTTTGCTCTTCATTTTCTTCTTAATCATATTTTTCTGCATCCCTTTCTTTTGTTTTTATTATAGGCAGACCTAGTGTCATTGCCTGTAGAAAAGATTGGTTAATAGTTTCTATTTTAAGATTTGGTTTTCAATTGCAAGTAAATTTGCTAACATTTTAGAGTTCAGGAAGAAATGTTTCACAGAGATCTGTCTCAGCGCTGGTGACTGGCAGCTGCAACTAACACAATCTCAACTGCCGTGTTAGGGGAAGAGTTGTTTTTTTAAGTGCTCCCAAGATTCAACTGCGAAGATGTGCAGAAAGTCTTCTGCTTACAGAAAATCTTCTGTTCATGTGTACATGCTCCACCTCCCTGGCATGTAAAATACCTATTAAGATTTTGCTCATAGAAATATCTTTGATTCATGTTGGACTGAGAGAAACTGCCAGCCTGTGTAACCTGTTCTAGGTGAACCTGCTCTGAGAGAGGGGTTGGACTAAATGATCTCCAGGGGCCCCTTCAAGCCCCTATCATTCTATGTGATTCTATGATCTCTTCAGTAGTTCAAAACTGGGCCAGGCAGGTTCTGGAGTCTTGGTTCATCTGGATGCTGTAAGTCCTGGGTCAGGTGTTGGGATTGTGTCTTTGTGTATATGGCAGCATAAATACCAATTGAGAAGGTGGCCTTCAGCTAAAGACTCTTTGCTACTTTTACAGATGGGATCGACATGTCTTCTATAGAGATAATTTTATGAATAATTATATTTGTTTGCTCCCAGCCTTTGGAACTTACTTTCTTAAGAAAAAGATGTGTGTGCTGAGAAAGATTTTATTTTCCTTGGGTAGTTCCAGTTCTTGTTTAAAATGGTTTCACATGGGGAAAGAAGATGTTTTCTCATTAGTGGTGATCTTAGTTCTGCATATTCGTTTCATATGCTGAAGATGATGGAGACCACATTTGTTTTCCTGTATTCTCTGGAATAGACAAGGAATTAATTTTTGTTATGAAAGATTTTACCTGTCTGCCTGCACTGCCGAAGCAGATTGCGGACACCCCTTATCCTTTATCTAATTCTGAGGAAAAGCTCACAGTGATTTAAATAGCAAATGCACAGAACACATATTTACTTTTACATGATATATCACTCCAATGACTTCACTGAACATTTGCGTCAGATCTCTGCTCTACGTTGTCCACTGCTGCAATTTTCATTACAATGGTGTAAAATATTTAGCTGTACATTGGGGTCTAATCCAAACCTACTCGTGCCAGTGCAAAGATTCCCATTGACTTCAGTGGGCATGGGAATGACAAATAGGTAGTGGTTTTAAGTTGCAGGAGTGTGCTATATACTAAATACGTTTTTCACTCTAGTGAGTCTTGAGAAAAATATTAGAAAGAGGTTGTGCTTTGGGAGGGACTGCGTTTGGACCTATAGTCATTAACCACCATGTTCATTTAAAAGATAGCACTCTAACTTGTCTAAATTCTTCTTAAGTCGAATTATAGCAAAAATAATGTACTGTGTATAGTCTTGTGCAAAAGGATGTCTTTGAAACATGCCTTCTGAATACTTAAAAGTATTTTAACTGCTAAAGCTGCTTTATAGATTCCCTTTTCCATGTTTTTATTGCACATATCATAAAAGATCTACTGTTGCTCATGTTTATGTACTAGCGTGGCCACTAACCTTGCCCCACTTTCATAGATTTGTTCATCTCATGAGACACTTTGAATGCTGTAAACTGAAAAAAGATACACAATTAGAACTTGTTAAAGATAATTAAACTGAAGTGGAGGGAAAAAATCCTGCCTCACTGCTTTGTTCATAATAATAGTCTCTGAACTATAATTAAATTCTTCCTTCCAATAATTGTATACATACAAAGGAATTTTCCAGATAGCAAAACAATACAATGATTAAAAATGATTAAGAAGCTGATTCCAAAAGCAAAGATGAGCCAAGGAGGGTTGGAAAAAATTTAGGTGCCTCTAAATATACTGTACCAGCTGGGTACCAGATGGTGTTTGGCTACTTGCACCCACTAACTGAAAATATCAGAGGAGCAACCACACTATTGCCAGAATCAGTTCTCCTCCCTTAAATAAAAGTGGCACTCTTGGGAGCAACTTGGCAGTGCAGAAAAATTTCCTGACAGTGAGATCTATTAGATTGTGGAATAGTCTCCCAAAGGCAGAAGAAGATGCCAAATTGCTTGGCATGTTAGAGAGGCTGGCCGAAAGCTAGAAAAAGTACCATTGAGATGGGCTACTCTAGTGAGGTAGTAGAGACTTACTCTGTTATAAGCACGGAATTAGGGGCATTAGATAAGAATGTCTCTGTTTCTTGAGAGTAACTTTAGCATATTTAACTGTAACTTTCACGTTATGCTTGTTTGTATGGGGAATCGAGGAAAGATTAGAGAATCAATGCTGGCTGAAGATAAGTTTTGTCTGACTTGTCTCTAATCAAAAAATCAATCAGTTATTTCATGGATATGGTTTGCTTCATGATCTTGGTAGTTGTATGCTTTGTTAAAAGTTACTTTGTACTAGGGCAATGTGCATACTTCCCTTCTGAAATGTTGTCAAAGCATCTTGCAGAAACAATAAGCCTCACCAATATGTTATACTAGACATGCAGACATCATCAGCTTTTGTGGATAATGAAAAAACTCTTGTAATTTGTTCCTCTTATCTGTGATCAAAAGATAATTAGAAAGAAAGGAAAGATAATTAAAAAGAAATTAACTTAACTTCAAACTCCCATTTCTGTTGGCTGTTTGAGAGTCAAGCCAGAAATAGGATGCACATCGCTGTATGTAGCAGTTTGCTAGCAAGAAATCATCTCCAAATTGTTAGAAGTGTGATTACATTAATTGTGTCCAAAATGAAAGGTTAAAGAAATCAGTAGAAGCACTGTATTATGGAATACAAAAAAGGGAATGATCTGATTAACTAATGAAGGTTTCAGCCTGTGCGGATGTTGCTGGAACTTGTTTGCTATTTCAGACTAGCTGAATCATTATGTCTAAGGAAAGCGAAACAAACAAACAAAAAAAAGTAAAGTAATTTTTCTTTCTGTTTTGTTTTATTTATTTATTCATTTAAATGAATAAAAAAACCTCGGGGACCTAAAACCTCCAGTGTCATTCAAGAGTAGCATTTTCAATCTGAGCTCCAGCTGTGGATTCTTTTGTCTTTGAACTAAATGCAGCTGGGGCTGAAAGCGCCCCTGGCAGAGAAAAAGACAGTTGTTTTCAGAGGCTAGGCTTTGATTCCACATATTTCCTCACTGCCACTACAGACTAATTTTTTGCCTGTAAATAGAATTTAAGTCTAGTGTTTATAACCATAGATCTGCTGGTGTGGAGTGGCATCCTTGTGGGCTGCAAAGAAAGGGTATAGCCTTCTCCACAGTCTCTCCTACCTTTTGAAAACTTTGAAGTATCCCCACAGGAGCTCTTCTCAGTATGAGAAAATCTGGACTTTTAAAAATTCAGTTGGCTTACAGTCCAGTGTTAGTTTGTAATGATGGACAGAAGTAAGAAGTACAGTGGAGTCCTTTCCAACTGTGTTGGTACTTCTCACTCAGACCTTGCTCCTCAGTCTCTTTTAGTTCAGAGCCAACAGGACAAAATCAGAAGACAGCTAAAGTCTATGTTTGGGTATCCCTTTCTTTCAGAAATCTAATTTTGGGAAAAAGATTGCTTAATTCCCAGTAGCACACTGCTCCTTTGTTGTTGTTGGATATTCACCAGTCAACACTTACTAGGAAAGCAGTGCTCAGGACAGTTTGCACGTTGTAAGGGTCTACTGTGCTTCAGATGCTGCTATGCTCAGATTTAAGCTCTGTGACCATGAGAGAGTGAATGTTGATGATAAAAAAAACCTGTTCATCCAGTTTCCAAATCTCATTGACTTTTCCCAAAGGCAGATCACAGAGAGGTATCAGAAACTAATAAAAGATCGCTGAGTTTATTTTGGACTGGCAATTTAAAAAAAATAATTCCTGTCCACAGTAACAGCAAATGTTAACTGGAGTCTCCTACCAGCATCCCACTGTTTTTACCTCACTGAAAATACTGAATGCAGTTTTGGTAAGAGATTGTGAAACCTGAGCAATATGAAAAATAAACATTGAGCCAGACTTGGGTTTGTGTCCCTCATTAACCTCATGGAGAAATGCAGAGAACAAAGCCCAAATGCAAACTCTGGCCAGCTGAGATTTTTTTTTTTTTTTAATCTGAGAAGGGTACCAGTGTAATAAGGAACTGACACAAAGCTCACAGCATACAAAATTCCTCCTCTTCAATCTTTGTTTGCAGCATGAGGTGGGGGAAAAGCAGATTGACAAAAATACTGCTCTTACTCTACAAGCCCTGGATTTCGAAAGGCCCTGAGGGTCCCAGTAAAACAAAGAACAGAATTTAGGGCAGGCTTGAAGATATTCTGAACAAAAGCAACAGCCAAAAATGCTTTTTGCATTCCCATGACTGGCAAATTGAGAAAATGGCACCCGACATAATTTTCCAATTCACCATTTATCTAGGTTGCTATGTATTTTCTATGAAATGCACGTGAACATACAAGTACATACAGACAGACCCTGTAGTGTGAACCCAGAGGTGGATACCTCTAAATCATTTCTGTGTGAAAGGTGTGTGTATGTTTAGATGGACATGTATTTGAAAATGTGCCTACCTTTGTTTACTTTTTCTTCAAAGTGAGACTGTCTTCTCATGTTACACAGGTTAGTAGGAAAAAAAGCTGCTTTGCTGTAACTCTGCTGACTTCTGTAAAGACTGCACTTGGCATTTGACTTTGGTCAAGTCACATCAGGGAAGAATGTGTCCTTTGCTATTCCACTTTGCAGACTTGTAAAAAATGTTTTATTTCAAAAGACTATACTGTGTCCATTTGTCCCCGTTTGCTTCCTGAAGAACTGTAGTTAAACAGAACTTTCCTGAGTTTTTGTGTTTTGTTTTGTTTTTTTTTTTGTTGGGTTTTTTATTTATTTATTTATTTATTTTTACTTGTCTTTCTACTTGAGATAATTAATTAGCTTTTTTACATGTAATATTGATCAGCATCTTAGAAATCAAGTAAAAGTGGAATATTTCCTGTGACTGAAATGAGCCTACTATATGTTTATAAAAACCGAACTTCAATTTACTCTTTAACGCAAGCTAGTGACGTATAAACTGCTATATGTCCAATAATTATTTCAATTCAGCAGCAATATTTTTCTTCCCACCCTTCAGTCCCTACCTCTACCCTCACCCCCCACTCCATAGCAAGCACAGGCAACGTGCATGAACTGGTGGAGAAGATCTTGGGAGCTCATGAAGCCGAGCTCACCTGTCACCCCATGAACAGCTTCTGTCTTCTGTGCTTGTGTGTACAGCACATCCTTTCGGAACATGGTCCCAAATTGTAATGATGTCCCAAATCACAGGATTAATGTGTCTATGAACAGACCTCTTATGCCTCTAGAATGAAGTACTCCTTGCTAATTTCTCTTCAAGACACCAGCTTAATTGCATTTTAAACAAATGGGCTGTTTTGCTGGCCAACTTTTAAATGAGATAACAGCAATGTTCACTCTCCAGCAGTGATGAGTGCCTTGCAGTAGATTCAAAACTCTGTTCAATAACAGGTTTAATCTCACACCAGCAGATTTACTGCAGAATAAACTGCCACTGAGCTCATAATTAGTAAAACAAAAAAACCCAACCTACTAAATATTATTTTCCAAAGCAGCAGGCTATGTTTTAGTGGAAATTTTTAGTCCTTTTCTTTGTGTGTTTTATTGATTTTATGTATGATATTGGGAATTCATGCTATGATTTAAGATAATGGTCTTTATCGATCACTTAAGCAGTTGTTTAGCTACATAGTAGCAAAATGATGCTCCCATTCATGGAATATGTGATACTGACAGCGGGGAGACCACAGTGCTTCCCTTCTTAATGTTTATTTCTTTTTTCCGAAAGCATATTCGCTGCTGGAAAACAGCAACTGCAAACATTTGTGCTTTAGAAACAATCTTCCCATAATTTTCTTTGTTGCAGCTATTAGTAGCCAATTGTGATTCAGTGATACCCAGTTCAACAAACAGATGTTCCAAAGTATATTCTCTGTAGCATGAAAGCAAATATTAATGAGGTAATTGGAACTATTGAGGAAAAGAAAATGGTGAGTATGTAGTTTCTAATGTTTGAAGTCATGCCCTTCAGTGTTTTCTTCTATTTCGTGACAAAGTGAAGTTTCAATATCTAACTGTGTTTAAACATCAGAGGGCAAATTTTCATCCTGGGTTCAGGTTTGTTTGTGCACATTAAATTTATACTCAGGAAGGAGAAAGTTGGAGAGTGCAATTAAAAAGTTTGGTCTCTGATAATTTAAAAAAACACAAACCCTCCCAAGTGTTGTAAAGCGGTTGGGAGGAGAGGGAATGAAGTCTAGCCCACAGTATGCTTTCTGCTTTTCAACTGGTTGCATATAGGGTGATTGATTTTGTCTATGAAAGAGGGTTTTTCAAAATGAATCTATGTATAATCAGTCCACCATCTAAACTACAAGCTAACAATTCTGATTTCACATACATGTTGCATGTGTACATTGCATTAGATACAAGTAATTATCTGTTTAATTAATTTCAAGTGTTCTTAAAAAATTACAGAAGGCACAGCACATCCTGTAAAACCTCTTTTTCAATAGATCGGTTTCCTTGGTGAAGATATTATAAATCAGAATATTAAAAGGGCAAATTTAGTATATTGCTTTAACACTGGAAATAATCCGTTTCAATAGGAATGTGATACTGCAATCATTGTGATAAAGTGTACCTCATACACAGCAATTGTGATAAGAATGGAACCTACTTGTCTGTTCTAAAATAAGTATATAATGAATTCTTCGGTTCTTTACACATTTTGAGGCAGGTGTGCTTCAGAGGAGTCAATGCCGTCCTAGTGCTCTGATTGTCCATACCAGGGGAACCCTTTGGAAGGAAACCATCCTTCCAAAGGGAATGGGAGTGTACAAGGGTGTGGGCACAAGATCACGTCATTACACATCCAGCTTGCTGTGCATCTGGCGACCAGCATTCAAGTAATTTCACAGAATTGGCTTGTTCAAGTTTGCACACAGACAGTGAAATTAATCTCACCCCGTGACCTCCCAATGTATCATTTCTTTGCTTGCTTTTCAGATTTTATGGAAGTATACTATGTGTTTATTAAGTTAGGGTGGGTATTGTGCAAGGCTACAGAAAATCCTTCCACCTCATTTTATCTGGAATACTTTTCCTGTTTCTATGTGTGTGAGTTTTCATACCCAAATTCAAAGGTACCAGGGGTACTATAAACAAAAATGAAGGATGCTAGCAAAATCCTTCACAAAGATCTTATCTTTGTCTCCTTATTTGTAACTCTGTAAAAACAATGATCAATGGCAGCAAAAGGTTGTCACAACATCAGTGTTTCTTGATATAATAAATATGTTTTTTTCAAAAGGAATCTGCACTTATATATATGAGGTAGTGTGAATACTGCCCTTTGCCTGAGCAGTCTCTGTAGCTGTAGACCTGCTAATGTACTGTAAGTGCATTCATTAATTCCTCTACTTCCAGCTTCCAAATTGTTTGAACAGTGGCATTGACTTCCTTATTCTGAAAAAACAGAAATATTTTTGGTCTTGTTTTTTTGTTTTTCTCTCTTAGCCAAACATGAGGACATTTGTCTAAAAAGCATTTGTACTGCAGAAATAAAATAGGAGGTGAAGTTAATTTTAGGGAAGGGGGTTGCTAAAAAGAGTGAAGAATGTTTAGTGTCCTGCTTCCATTCTGAATAATACTCCAAAATTGTCATACTGTATCAGTTATTATCAAGAATGGATTTTTTAAATTTTAAAATTTAATTAAATTATTTTAATATGTTTAAATTTTTTGTTAAAGTATAGCATCATAATGGAAGAATGCCAGTTAGAATACTTGAGTTTAGAACAGAACAGCTCTGTAGTTCATCAAAATATCAGAAGTCTATCAAAAATGTATAATGTAAAATTTAACTTTCAACTTCATGAACAGCTTGGGTTTTGGTCTTTTATATATGCATCTCATAAAAAATGGTGACGATTTCAGTATACTGAAAAGATTACTGAAGTATACTGAAATCTTTATTTCAGATATATCTATACTGTTCTTTATTTGATTCTGGCCTTCTGTGCTCTTCTTATGACAGCTGCTACAGTAGCAAACTGATTTATACCAGTCTTATTTGTAATTTGGACTCAGAAATTCTGGTTTTATTTCTTGGCTGCAGCGTAGGCCTCCTTGATGCCTATAATGTTTTTATGCATCTGTAAAATAGAAGTTTCTCTACCTGTTGGTTATAAGAATAGATTTTACTGATGGAGAGTCACAAAAAATCTGTAAAAGTCATGATCATACTATCTAGATAGCCTTACTGACATGTTCAATATGTTCATTTTTATAATATTTGTAAGTGCTGATCTTTTCTATCAGATTTGGGATATTGTACCTGAACAATATCTGGACACACTGATTCTCCAACTGGATGTTCTGAGCTTTCTACAAACTGCTTTATAATCTAGAAAAAATTAGATTCAAGCTCAAGACTGAATAAAAGAAATTGATCAGTGCTATTTAATGTATTTTTAGGACATTCCAGAATTTTTAATGTTATAAGCAAAAT
Organism: Pedionomus torquatus; assembly: GCA_013398155.1. Lineage (NCBI taxonomy): Eukaryota > Metazoa > Chordata > Aves > Charadriiformes > Pedionomidae > Pedionomus > Pedionomus torquatus. Next base: position 306,310 of record VZRU01016411.1, read on the forward strand.
TATGGATGCTCTAAGAAAAGGCCTTTGAAAGATATAATAGGTAAGACAAGAGAGGTATAAGAGTCATGTTAAGAAACTTGGAAAAGATAAGGAGAGATGACCATGAGACAAGATGACTGACTAGAGGAGATTTGGGAAGTTTGAGTGGGAAGGGTAGGGAAGGTGAATGAGCTCTGCCAATGGTTTTAAGAAGAAGGTCTGAACAGAATCTAGAGGCATGGAAAATACTGATAATAGCTAAATTGAACTGCTACATAAACCACCACATTCCATCATACTATGCTGCATAATGTATATATGAACAGTAAAAAGTGTGACCATATGATTTGGTCTACATGATATGAGAGATACTATCTTTTGTAAGTAATTGCTGCATAGGGTTATGTGTTAAAAGGTCTACATAAGTCTTCCAGTAACATCTTCTGTTCTGAATTTTCTTCATGTATCTCAGTGTGGCACGTTTGGAGTTCTGAAAAATAAAATTGATGAAGTACTTATTTGAATCATAATGGTGATTTAATCTCCCTGAGAGTTATTAACTTGGCCTCAGGTCCATTTTGGCTTTACAGATCAGAAATCTTTAAATTCTCTCTGTACCATGGTTATGGGGTATCACAAACATTTTTTCCCTTTTGCTCCCAGAAAACCTCAAACGAAACCTGTATCATCACTGATATTTTCTATGTACAGGTTATCGAGGATGCCATTTCATTAGACATGGTGTTGTAAGCCTGTGCAAAAGCCCATTTAGTAGAAGCTGACTGTTGAGCACGTTAATTGTTGGAGGAAATTAATAGTTATTCTGTTTTTCCAGCACAGCAAAAATGTTAAATGTGGTTAAGTTCCAAGTATCAACAAATTCTTTAAGCTACAATAAACTTATTGGTTTTTAATAGCCTTTGACAGATATTATCAAAATTAAGTCCCTTTTTATGTCTGTATTAAAAAATAAGTATTTTTAATTCATCCTCAGTGGAAAAACTCAAATATGATAGTATGGAAATATTTCTTGCTATGGTAGAAAAAAAAGGCTTTGCCCAGTAAAATTTAATTTTGTCACTAATTTTACAAGATCTCTCTTGTTCTGTCACACACAAAAGAAGGCAGAGAAAAAGAAACTGCAAAGTTTCATGCTGTCATCTGAGGTCTTTTGATAGTTCTTTGATGACGATATTTGCTAAGGATTACAATGAATATTCTTCCTATTCTGTTACATGATTCTGTGGATTGAAGCCTTCTCAGAGCTGCATTTTGCTTTGACCAAGAAACATATCATACATATGAAATTTTCAGTAGCTGAAATGGAAATAAGGTAAAAAACCATCACAGATGGAATGTTAGGAGATAGGGCTCAGCAGCAGGAGATATATTAATGGCTGGTGGATAATTAGCAACAAATTCATGTCTCAGTGTCACTTTTGCCATGGGATTGATGCAATGAGCCTGGCTAATACTTGTTCACAGTTGGATTTTAGTAGGTATTTTGCTACAGCTGCAGCTGCAACTGCTACAGAGTGTGTGTGCAATACCATGTATGCACTGTGCGTTTGGATTTGGCTGCAATCTTTTGGCTCTGCGTGAGTTTTATGTTTCTCTTATTGTTTGTTATTTGCCATCCTGGAGTTGGTATGTTTCCACCTTTCCTGCTCATTCTCAGATTTGCTTGGTATGAGTAGTAGTTGCCTGCTGGTATGAGTAGTTTCTAATTGTAGGGGGAAAGGGCCAGTATTCCTGTAAGGAAAGCAGTGATTGGAGTCTCAGTGAATATGAATAACCCTATTGATTCTTTGCTATTATGTTCCTCTTTCTCCAGCATTTCTACTATTAGAAAAACATTCAGAAGATCAAGTGTGACTAATAAAACAAAAAAGAGATTTTGGTAAATACAAGGAAGAACTTTTGTAGATACAGTAGGAATACTAAAATATTGTAAAGGATGGGTGAATTACTTAAGCTATATGTAATAACATACAAAACCTTCCAACCATAAAGTGTGAATATTATCTGGTCTGTTTGCAGAATTGAGCTGAATCCCAGGTGCATTGAAGAAACCTATACTTCAATTTCTTATGTAGCAGAATCTGAACAAAATAGTGTGTTTTCCTGTTCAGGCACGTGCTTTTCTTAGAAAAGAAAGAACAGGTTAAAAATAAAAATGAGAATAACTTTTGTAGAGAAGCTAAACTCTTTTTCTGAAAGATACAGAAGAAAGGAGAAGCAAACCCCCATAAAAGTGAAGAAAAAAGAAAATAATATCATATCAAGTGATGTAATAGATGTCATATTTAGGATGCTTAGGAAAGACACTACAATAGGAATTTCTCTGTATGGAACTGTGAAGAGTACAGTTTTGGTCTGCCGAGTAGCAGATTTCTTCACTTTCTCCATCCTCAATTCTTTCTGTAATTTTAAAGCCAAATGATATATTAATATTTATTTTTTTTTTTAAGTTTTATGTAAGATACAGAGGAAGACACTGACAGATTAAATAAAAATAGGTAAAATGGCAAGAAAATGCAGTATTCTGATTATCCATTAGGCTCACTGCTGAGGAGCATCAGCTGCTTATGGTGAATGTTGGGTTATCATCAATTAATCAGATTAGATTCAATCTGTCTGTTCTTAAAAGGTTTTTTCTCTTTTAAGTTCCACAGGAAGCTAGTATAAATGAAGAGCAATCAGTAGTATTAGTGTTTTAGTGTCTACACATAAACCCGTTCTCACAAGGATTTCTAACTCGAAAAAAAAAAAAAAAAAAATCCTGTGGGATTAAATTTTCAGGGAATGTCAGAATTCTAGAATCCTTCCCTTCCCCTTTATTTCAGCCATTTAAAATATATTAAGCCATTCTTTAAAGGTACCTAGAAGTTTTGGGAGAGTTGTCTAGTATTTCCTATTTTCTCATACATTATTGGATACTAGGCTTGTTTTCTGTAATGAAAATTTCCTAAAAAAAAGATGCACTGAGTGTAAATTTTAAGGTATTAATGATCTTTTTGGACAGTAAGGAAAACCTTTTCACATATGTGTGAACACCTCTAGCCAAAATTTCATAAGGACTTCTAGTATGTAAAGTTATTGAGCATGCAAGGCTCTGCAGATGAAGAGCTCCCCAGGTATACATTGATGGGGGGACTGGAGCTGTTTGTGTCAATGGCTTGCAAATAATGACTCTCTGGGAGAATTTAAAATTGCAGTTTTCACTCCAAACTGTGGTGCTCTTTAGGATGAGCTGAGTTGCTATGGGGCTTGGCACTCTTCAGTGCACCTTAGGCAGCAGTTCTTATACTTCCATTGAGATTGTAACAGCTGGCCATTACAATCAATCAAGTGACATTTCAGGGGTATTTTTTCTTTAATATTAAGGAGAAAAAGGATAAATAAAAGATATTAAATTTTAACTTGTCCCAGAAACAGAAAGGAATGTATGGATTTACTTTTGAGTATAAAAAGCAGGCATTTGCAAGTAAATCACAAACTGATCAGGCATTTATTTATATTTGGGGCCCTGCTGCATTTTCTGTTAATATGTAAACATCCTCACTGTCTTTGTAGTATTAATTCTATGTAGGTGTTGGTTATGTCTAGTCTTCTGCACATACGAGTGCAGAGCACACAACTATAGGATGTGTGTAAACTTGTGGGACTGATCAGAACTTTACTAGACAAACTATTAAATATCATGCAGATTTTCCTTGCTTTAAAACAAGCCTTCAAAGCAAAACAAATGTATTGGAGAAGCTAGTAAAGAGATGGGGATTCTAAAGTGTAGATGAGTAAAAAAAAAAAAAAAAAAACAAAAAACAAAAAACCAGCCCCCCCCCCAAACAACTAAATAACTAAATGATAAATAAATAAAGAGCTTTAGAAAAGTCTGGGAAAGTAATACGATCTAAGTTAAAGTTTTTGAATTCCTGAAATGGAATAGGAAGCAAGAAAGGTTTGATTCACTCCCATGTATGTACGATTCAACCAGCAGCACAGTTCATGCATAAGTTGTTTCTGCTTCTCCCAGAGTACAGTTTAATGGATTAAATTATTATTTTTGCATACTATCAGTGTCTTAGTGCTTTAATGTTCTACATTGACTGGAGTAGCTAATCCTATATGAACATAATCATATGCTCATTATATGACCATGTGATTATTCTGTATGTAGTTGGAAGTATTAATAAAGCATTCTTACTGACAATTGCCAATTTACTTATCAGCAACAAAGAAACAAAATCATGAATGCAGAGGTTGTAATCAGAGCACTTAATGCAAAGCATATCCTTCCTGGGGACTACCCAGGTAACTATGTATTTAGCTATTTTGCTACTTAATGCCTTCAGGGACATTTAACAACTAAAGCATCTGTACCTAACAGATTGGAACAGGGAAAGCTATAGAGAAGCTATCATATGAAGCAACAACAGTGGCAGCAGCATGCTTACACAGATAGATGGCAATTTCGGTCAGTTGGGTGCATATTCTACAAGATACCAGATTTCTTCCTTATATTTGTTCCTGAACTAATGCAAGTGACGCTAATTTAAGTAAGAGTTAAAGGAGTAGTAGTTTCAGAAACTTCCTACCATCAGGAACCACCACTCTTCAGGATCAGTTCTCATGTCAGTGTGTGTTTTTTTTCTCCCATAAACATAAACTCAGGGGATAAGAAAGCATCCTCTAAGGTGAAAAATTAGTGAAGATGGTCAGTCAAAGCAGAGTGCATCAAACCAATTTTATGAGGGCTGCAGGGTTCTCTTTCCTCCATCAGATAACTGTGGTTAGTGCCCTGGTAAGAGTGATATTTTTTTTTTCCTCCTCTATTAATGAAACAAATTCTATTCACCTCTTCCTTATTCTCTTTACAGGTCATCACAGATGATCTTCAGGGTGAGCAAGCTCATCAGAAATCAGGTGAGATTGTTATGCTGACGTTGAAAACAGGGAGAAAAATGTTTTGGACATTTATGACGTATGATTGAAGTAAAGAAACATGGTCAGAGGAGGGTTGCATCCAGATGAAGAGAAGTCTGGGAGTTAATTTTTTTAGAGTTTTAAAATTGAATGAAGCTGAGAAAGTTATCATTGGGTGTCCGTTTAGTACTATTTCTGTTGTCTGTGAAGCTCTATCCAGAGCTTCACATCTGTATATCCCACCATAAGTGATGAAGGTGTTACCAATAGTTCCAAATAAATCTCATCATCATAATAAAGTTAAGTAAAAATTTTATTTTTATTTTTGTTGGCATATAATGAATTGAAGTATCTTCCCATGGCTGGAGAGGTAGCACTTCTTAGGAACTTAAAATGTATGAATGTACTGGCAGCTTCAATTTTTACACTGCATTGTAATAATTAACATATGTGTAGTTGCAGGCTCATGGACATGTTTTGCGTAGCATTGTCTTTTTTATCATCTTTCACTCCCCTGATTATAGGAAAACTTCTAAGCAATGAGGAAAGCTGGAAAATGTATTCTCCACCTTCAGCTTTAACACAAGAATAAGTGTACAGTCTCTCTTAAGTAACATGTATTTTTAGACTATTAATTGAAAAAGCCTAATAATCTTGAGTACAAATTCTGTTTCAGCTACCATTTCAAAACTATTGAGTCTTGGATCTTAACAAAGATGTTACCTCTGGACGTTTTCTGACTTTTCATAATAACATATTTGTTTGTGATTACCACCACCTCTAAATCAATGGAATTGATCTGGCTCTACATGACTAAACCACAGTGTTTTATCAGACATTTTTCCCCTGCCTGAGACCCCTGGCTCTTAGCTTTCATTTTCTGCCACCTTGACTTTCATGGAGGCCCAGATCCATCATGATCACCTCCAACCTCTTTTTAGCCAACTTTCATCTTATTCTTGTAGTTCCCTTTTGAGTAACATCTCTCAGACGACTGTTTGGATGGATAGGAAAACATTTAAAAATCTTGTTCAATTGCCATAATAGTCTTTTTTTTTCTGGCCTTGACAAGTTCATCATGTCCAAGTAAATGCTACAACAAAGCCTGTATATCTATTGTATCACACATGAGTACATTACAGTCTGTCCTCCCCTTCTGTTGAGATGTCAGCTCCTGCCTTCCATTATACCCTTGTTGCCCGCTTGTTAGATTTTCAAACAAGCACTTTTGTGCTTTCTTCTGTGTTGACCCTGTACTTGAAACTTGCCATAAATGTTTAAATATGACCTCATTAAATTCAAGTCCTTAAAACTCTCCCTTGTTATAATGCCTGTGAAAGAAATGAGATGAAATGTCAGCCAAGGGATGTTCCATGGATGCTGCATTTCTTACTTTCCCAGTTTCCTCGTGCACCTGTCTTTGCTTATGTCTCTCTGTTCTCTCCAGCCTGATGTTTTGTTTTGCCATCCCTGGAAAGTAACTGGTTTTGTTCTTGTTTTTTGGCTTTTTTTGCTACTTAACACTGCAGTCCCACTTTGTGGTCTAAAAATGTGGTTATGTAAAGAGCTGTCTTAATAAGAACACATTTAGAAACTAAGTTACAAATATTCAACTAGACTGGTTAAAATTTTTAGATGGTCAAGCTTACCACTCACACAAAATTAGCCTATGAGATAGCATTTGGCTTTTTGAACTAATCTTCACTGTCTTTTTAAGTTGTTCTGCTTATGTTGGAGATGCAAAGTTAGGCTTCAGAGATCAGAAACAGGAAGGGCTTAGGTTATGAGGTTCACCTGGCATAAAGATATACCTAATTGTAAGGCCGAACCCAAAACACAAAGGCATTCAGGTGTTAGCTGAAGTAAACATCTATGTTTTTCCTTTGAGACCTGCTTTTCTTTGTCTGGGTGTGAAGTTTGGAGGTATTCTCTTTAGGTGTCTCTTCCACATCAGCCAAAGTGAAGCCTCCCTGTCGCTACCTTGCCTTGTACCCTTCAAGCATGGATTCTGCCCTGCAAAGCAGACATAAAAGGTGAGTACTGTAATAATCTTATGCTCTGCAAAGGCAAGATTTTGGGGTTAGCCTTGAAATACCTATACTCCTCTTCTAGTTTGTTTTTCAGTTGCCTAGTGATTTATGATTTCTTATTTTTTGTTTTCCCTAACATTGAGAAACTTATATTCAGGAACATAAAGCTTCCCACATAGCAGGAGACAAAGTTACCATCATAGAAAACATGGGGAGTTTGAAACAGAAGTTTACAGTATTCATATATGTTCCATATGCAGGAATTGGGGAATGGGGATAAGACCTAGAACAGGAAAGGAATGAATAAAAATAATATTGTGTCAAACCTATGGAAATCTAATGCATGTGCACCCCTGAAACTTTTGCTAGCAAAAATTTCTTTGCACTTAGGTATTAAGGCTTCATCTCTCCAGATCTACTGATTACTAGCCTTTTCATTTTGGCAATATGCCAAAGTAATATGCAAACTTTCTCTTAACTCTGTTATAATTTGCAAGGACACAAAGCATGCTTGAAATTACTTACCTGACTGCACTTTGTGTGAAGAACTCCATCCTCTCAGCTGTTTTAGATTAACAGTGAATCACAGTTCACTTCAATGCAATTAGACCTAATGAGATGCACATGGAGACTATTGGGCCACTGTGTAACCATGTTATATGGACTTGCTAGTTGCCATTTTAATCAACTGCTTTGACCTTTGAATGCAGACTACCACAAAGCATGAAGAAGCTTGTGGCCCAAATAACTATTTAGTTGAATGCAGGGAGAGATGGTAAAAATTAGCCCTGATCAGGAAAAGCTGTTTCTTTGGGCAATCTTGAGAAAAAATATCCGATGTGCAAAAGGATGGTTAAAATTATTTGTCAAATCAAAAGTGTGGTTAAAATATTGCGATAAATATTTTACTTTCTCTTCTGGTATGACTTGATTTGAAATTTATATCTTGCATCATTGGCTATTAGAAACCATTTCTTACTAAATACATATACATTTCATACTAAATAAAAATAATAATTTTACCAGATTAAATTGTAGTCTACAGAACTCAACTTTGATTGTGAAGTGGCTATTTGGAGTGGGTTGGGGGGAAAGTTATATATGGTGTTAAAGCTATGAGGGGTTTCCCAGAGAAACCTTCTGAGCATAGCAAAATGCAAAGCAGTAGGACTATTCCTACAGTTTTTATTTAGACCTGTTGCTCCCTACATAGTTTGTTCACTATTTTTTAGTTTGAAGGACAGGGAACAACTGGAAAGAGTCCAGTGGAGGACTACAAATGTGATCAAGGGAATAGAGTTCACTTATGAGGAAAGGCTGAGAGACTTCTCCTCAAGAAGACTGAGGGGGATCTCATCAATGCTTATAAATGCTTGGGTGGTTGCCAAAAGGATGGGGCCAGACTCTTTTCAGTGGTGCTCAGTGACAGGATAAGGGGCAACGGATGCAAGCTGGAACACAGGAATTTCCATCTGAACATGTGGAAAAACTTTCCTTTGAGGGTGACAGATATCTGGACCAGGCTGCCCAGAGAGGTTTTGGAGTCTTATTCTCTGAAGATATTCAAAACCTGCCTGGATGAGTTCCTGTCCAGCCTGTTCTAGATTCTGTGGTGAACGTGCTTTGGCATGGGTGTTGAACTAGATGATCTCCAGAGATCCCTTCCAACCCCTACAATTCTGTGATTTCCTGTTTGACATCCCCAAAACAAATATTCACTTAATATAAAAAGGAAGAGAAAGGCAGATTTTCAGAGGACTATAAAGAGTAGAGAGAGAGTATAATGCAGGTTTGGCCTGCCTCATGCTGCTTTCTATCTTGTATTGCTGTTAGACTTTCTTCTTTGCTGCATCTGTATATTAGAAGGCTCTGTGGTCTTTAGGGCAGGGAATATCTTTTTCATTTCCAGGAATTTACAGCATGTAGCACAGTGAAAGCCTGATTGCTTTGTAGGACCACTTCCCCTTTTGAGTTCCATTGAAAAACAACTCTTAGAGCAAACAGGCCAAAATTGCCTTATTTTTACCTGCTTGCTTGAAACAAGTAACAATGAGTGAGATGTGGAAAAGGGAAGAAGGGGTTACCAGTCATGGGTTTGACTGAAATGTCAGGGCAACCTGTCCTGCACAGGGGCACATACATATAGAGGTGAAAAGAGTGGTGGATGCAGTTTTCAGGAAATGGAAAAGAGACATGTCTGTGAGGCAGTCTTGTATATCAAAAGTATTCACAGGGAGGCTGTAAAAGGAGAGTCTCTCTAATTCCCTTTGTGCATGAGTCTGGTTTCAGTCCTACCTTCCAGAATAAGTTATGTGTTTATCTTAATATTAAAAAGGGAAAAAAAAATACTAGGAGGGGTAAGTAATCTGGGACTTCTTAGAAATTCAAAGTGATTTCTAAGTTAGCTAAAATATATTAGATGCATATATATGCATATACACATATAGGTTGCAGTGGAAGCTTGTCTTGTCTTTACATCACATGAGATGGATCAGCCCAAAATGCTTTTATATGTCCTTACCTAGTATTTCTGTTGTCAAAACCTTTGTAATTATGGCCTTCTGCCTTGGAGAGTAAGCATTTGCAAGTAATGGCTGAAATAGTTCTCAGTAGTCATTTCCAGAAGACTGAAGTGGCTGATTTATAAAAATCTCCTTGGTATGTTTGAAAATTACTGTCTTACAACTTTCAGAATAGCTTCTGTACCACACCTCGTGAGAAGACATGAGTCAGATGTGCAACCTAACAGGAATCTAGATATGAATTCCTGGTTATGAGTCATACTGAGGAACAATGTCTTGATCCTTGCTTGGAATCACAAGCATGTAAACTTCCTTTTTCCTATTGTGCTTAGCTTCTAAATGAATAAAGTTCCTTTTGTACTTCAATTAAAAGAAACATCATAAGAAATCAAGCTTTATTCTAACTGCATGTAAGTTGACAAGGAAAGATAAGCTTTGTGTTAATTAAATGAAATAAAAGCATTTTATAGAAGGCACCAAATAAGACAAGTGTCTTTATCTCCATGTGTATGTATAATTTTGTTAAACCCTGTTTCTGTCACTAATACATACTCATTTAAATGCATTCAAGCCTGTCTTCTGTTTCTAATATATGTTACTGATTTTGCATTTTTGAAAGAAATGCCTGGATACATGGAAAACATGGAAATCCTTTCAGCTGGTAACAGACATAATTATCAATGGACTGCATAACCCACTGCTAATTGATTGTTGGCTTGCATGTAGGCCTTTCATACTGGTACCTTTGTGTCATACAATCTGCCCACTAGCGTATGTGGTTACTATACTGTAAACAAATGTTTTAGTTTAAACATTTTTCTGTACCTCATGAAGTCTGTCTGATGCTGAAATGAAAATGAGACCATCCTGAATTATATTAACTAAGTAATAAATACTGGTACTGTATGGAATAAGCATCTTCAGGATCTATGCTAGCTGCTAGGCAATGAATTGAAATGCTGTTCCTATAAGATATAACCTAGATTACAAATGTTTTCAATTACCTGTTCCACGTATTCTCTAACTGTACTGTGAAGTAACTGGTATGGATGGCTGCACCAAAATTGATTGTAGCCTTTTCTATACAGTTGAAGTATGTTACTGTTTTGGTATAACTGGTACTTAACCTTCTTCCATTATTTTCTTACTGAGAATTAAAATGCAAGTGAAGTAGGTGCTTTGTCTATGTGGACTGGATTGAGATGTAATCTTGTGAAGGATTTATATGTAAACAGGCAACTTGAAATGCACGTTGACTTGACTTTCATTTGAACTCCCTTCCTTTTTCTTTCCAAAGGTTGGTTGATGTCAAAGGCCATCTGTTTCCCGTAGTGCAGAAACATGTAGACATTGAGAAAACAGGATTTTAATCTCTTCAGTAAGCTACAATTTGTGTTTGTTTCAAGAGTTTGAATAGTTTCAATATTGGAATTTTGAGTGCACTGATTTTCTGCTTGTTTGTATATTTAAGATCTGAGTGTAATGATGTGTCTTAAAGTAATGAAGCATGGTGTAGTCTCACTGTGCCTGTACTGGCACCATTTCAGACTAGTTGAGGGTACCCAAATCTCAGATACCATTTGAGTGTAGTGGCTGATTCACCAGCGTGAGCCATATTTCACTCAACAGGAAGATGTTCTTAGTAGAAGGCAAGGAGTGTTCAACTGAAGCCCAGCATACCATTTTATTTCACAGGTATATATACAACCTTGGTGTCATAGCCAGCTGTCTTAATCTAGAAGGCTTGACCATCATGAGAATCCAGGTCATTAACTCTGAATTTCTCACATCAGCTGGGTGAGCATTGCCTTAGTCCTTCATTCTTAAAAGAGCTGTTCCTGTATTTAAATATGATTTGTTAAATATTATACTCTCAGGAAACAAACTTTAGAGGAAAGATTAGATATTGTATCAAGTACCAACTACAGCTACAAAAAAACTATGAATATGATGCCAAACTGGATCAGTTTCCTCTTTGTTTGATTTAGCTGTGAAAAGTGGATTGGGACACTAGAAAACCAGAAAAAAATAGTGAAGGAGAAATTTAATTATGATAGTGGATCCATCAATTTACATTATATTGAAACTAAGTTAAAGACCACATCTACCTTATGAAGGCCATGAAGGAATCCTGGGGCATGTCTTCATTAAGATAAACAAGAACAGAGCCTTATTTTTTTTACCTCCAGAAAACCTGTTAAGCTATTAGGTATATCTAATGTGTGTTTCATTCTGACAAGCTATTCTTTTGGTAACTTTTACAACAGACAAGACAAAGGACACTTTTTAAGTATTGACATCATTACTTGAAAATGTGGAAGATTTTTGTGGGTTGGTTTGGTGGGCTTTTTGTTTAACATTACTTGTCTGAGTTTCATTTATACATAGAGACCTACATAGAGGATTAAAAAATATGACTGGTCACCATTTTTTGTAAAGGAAAAGTTATATCAAAATTTTATACAGTAATTACTAAGTCATATTTCTGTCTCAAAAGATTGAATCTCAAAGATGAAATAGTTTCTATTATTACAAAAAATCTGTTGCACAATACATTTATTACTAATATTGTGGTTATGTTTGGAATGTGCAGCAGCCTCATACTCTCTTAAATCAAAATATCTAACCCTGAATTAATATCTGTATTTGAATGGAATATACATTTAGGTGCCAGTAGTCTGTACTGAAGAAGATTTAGATGTCCACAAAGGAAGTATCAGTTCTCGAGAAATTTAGTGCATATAGGCTTCTCATATCTTGGCTGTTTTCATTGTTTGGATTGCCATTAAATAAGCATATTTTAGTATTACTGAAATGCAAAGTAGTGGTACACATTTGCTGATGAGTATATATCCTTTATTGGCAGATATGATTTACTTTTTCATATTCTTTATCTAATTCTTGAGGCTAAGCTAAAATTTTCAAAATAAAATATTTTCCTCTTAGACACTCAAAGTAATTTTACTTCATTTGTAGAAAATGCAACCTGTCACTATACTTCACCGCAAATATTAAAGCTTCTTATTCATATGTGACATAGAATTGTATAATTAAATAATATGGATAATGGATGGAAAATTTCCCGAATTGCTATTGTTCTGGTGCTGTTATTTGTTATACTGTTTGTTTGGTTTTTCTATGTGGAAACAATAATAAGAGAGTAATACTTCAGGAGCATTTGCAAAACAACAGCATTTTGGCTTCAAACCCAATTAGAACAAAAAGCACAATAACACATTATAATATAAATCTGACATGTAGTTTTCCTTCAGGAGATATTCAGTTTTTAGTTTTGAACAAGTCCCTTAGAAGCTTTACGGTTCTTAGGATGCCTAGAGTCAATTTCGAACAATTTTGCAACTTACTACAGGGAATCTTAATTCAAATTCAACAAAACACTGAAAGAGGTAGTGCTTTGGGGTACTTAACTTCCTCAGAGGACCATCAGTGTGAAACCTCAGATGGGGAGAAGCAACATGTAAATAAAATATGTCAACCTAAAAACATGGTAAACAGCAAGAATAGCTTTCTCTTCTTAAGGAAGAAAAATTGTATTTCATGTTATCGGGAAATATAACTTTGTACTGTGATAGAAGGCAAAATTACTAAAATGGATTGTTTCACTGTTAGAGAGTGCAATAAAATTCCTCTGTATTAGAAGAGGTTGAATTATTAGTTGCAAATACAGACTATAATTCCCTGATTCTTATTTGAGAGAGATTTGTTAAACTATACTTGGCCTTCAGTCTTTATTCCCCAAGGAAATAATTCCTTTAGTAGTTCCAAAGAACGTACTTAATGATATGGGTGAATAATTTTCATTTTGTGGGTTTTTGGCATTGGATCCTAATGATGACATGTGACTCATTGCTTAAGTTACATTGTTCTGTTTCTGATTTGTGACAAGCAGTATGACAGCTTTTAAGCTAGAAAACCACAAATGATGCATTGAGTGCTCTCGTGATTAATTTAGGCAGGAAAAAAAATAAAAAAAACTCGTCACTTGCAAACTCTGTTGGTAGTACTGAGCGTTTGGTTGCATGCTCATGATTAACAAATTATTTCACACTGAAATTAGCAGTAGAACCATCTCAGTATATGTATCTAGAAAACGGAGCACCATGTTTTTATTAATATTCAACAGTCCTGCTCCTCTGTGAATGCTGCTCTTTCAATATCATTCTCCAAAAGATATGTAAATATCACAAACTCTTCTTCAATTAGCAGATTCAGGTTTCTGAACTTATCACATTAATTATGGTGATCTAGTTGCATAATAGAATAACATTTGCTATAGGAGAGGTTTTAAAATAACGTATTTCATCAAGAGGTTCAAGACAACAACTATTCTGTTCCAAAATTCCTAAAAGACTTTTTTTTTTTTTTTTTTTTTTAAGATCTCCTATGTCCTGGTACAATTGCAATACTAAAATATTTATGCTATACATACAAGTATTTAGAATAGTTTAGTGGATTTTTTTAACTGTGTGCTCCAGTTGCTATTAGGCATGTTATAATATCTTTGTATATTAATCCTACTTAGAAAGCTTTTAGACACTTACTGAGATTGATAAAATTGCCTTTTTTATTGTTGACTGTCTCAATATGCCTAAACATTAACAAAGGCATTACAATATAAACTAAAAATGTGATTTTAATTCTATTCAGAATATTTTCACTGCAAGAGTCTGAAGGAGCCTGTAGTCACATACCTCCTGTATTTAATTCATGCCTTATAGATCTTATACAACTTTTCTTTCTGGTTTATTTAATTTGCTGAACTGGAAATTGCAATGAAGATAGATATGATAGATAGATAAAGATAGATTTATGCTAGATATAAGGAAGAGATTTTTTACAATGAGAGTGGTGAAACACTGGAACAGGCTGCCCAGAGAAGTTGTGGATGCCCCATCCCTGGAAGGATTCAGAGGCAGGTCCATTCCAACTCACACCATTCTATGATTCTATGTGCAGGATTTTGACTTCCATTGTTCTGGAAGAACAGGAATAAAAATGGCCTTCAGGGAGAGCAGGGAGGGGAAAGAAGCCTCTGTATTACTCACATACGCTATTCCTCTAGCTTTGTATTTCACTGTAGAGCAGGGTTATGTCGTTACTAACAATAGAAGCACAAGGAGAATCACTTAAAAAATATGAACTTACTATCTGACCCTCGCAGATAGGCACTACCAGATAGTTTTGTCTTGTGTATTGTTAAGGAAACTCTCTTGTGATTTTCATTTGCAAACAATGCACTAGAGTTATTTTTTCCTTGGCAATTATTGTATGTCAAGGACTTTGAGATACATCATTCAAAATGATTTTGCACTATTTAAAAAAGAAAAAAGAAATCTTGAAGTTTACATATCTTTCTCTGATCTGAGAAAGTTATTTCCATTGATTAAATGATTTGTACATTTCTGCACAGAATAGAGTATTTAGAATCAAACTGTTAATATTAATGACTTTCTCTCCCGATGTGTAACAGAACATCCAAGTCACAAGTACAGCAGAAAGTATTGCTCCTGGCAAGCCTTAGCAGCAAAAATGATAACACTTGTACTATCTCATCACCACAGCACAGGGCTGTAAGGTCAAAATATTTGTCCCGTGTTGCTTTCCCTATTCTCTTCAGTTTGACACACTGCACTAAGAAGATACAGACCTGCTGTCACAATCCCAGTAGATCGAGTTGTTGATGTCAAATATTTTCAGCCCCTTCAGGGCAAAAGCACTATGCTGGCAGCCTCACCAGTGAACCAGATGAGCCCTCAGTAGATCGTATAGTCACTTTATTACCTCTCTCTAGTGCTGACTGAACATCAAGAGTAGATGGTTGCGGTTAGTCCATTTGCCTTTTTTCCTTCCCTCAGGCAGCATGGCAGAATGGACAGGGTTGTGTACTGAGTGCAGTCACTGTCCTGGTTTGCCAGTTGTTTTCTGTATTGCTTTTTATCTTTTGCCTTCACATAACTTTCTGTAGGCAGCTACAAAAATGGTTAACACCTCCCCTCATACCCCCACCCACCATTTTCAGAATTCATTGATAAATAATACCACATACTAAATAATATGAATGACAATAAGTTTACTTGAGTATTTTGTCACAGCAGTAGTTTAATAACACAGTGATAATTGATTCTGGATAGTCTCAACACTTTTATCTTCATCTCTTCCCCACTTTCCTGGGAATGATCCCGTGTCTGTCTTTCTGTTCAAGTGGTTGGTGAAGATATTGCTGTCACTTTCCTTCTCGTGGGCTGGAGGTCACCGTTTGGAAGGTTTTTCTCCCTCGCTGTCCTCTGATATTGTGAAATTTCAGATATCAAATTACCGTTCACTTCAATTATAATCTGCTATTAACTGCTCTGGAAACACTGATACTTCCTCATCTTGATTAAGGGTGCTCTGCAACATCTCTTGGAATGAGAAGAATATTACTCCAATGTACAAGAAAAAAACATATACTATAACAATACATATTATCATAAAACAAGTTAGAACTTGAGTATCTCATTTAAGAAAAAGAAATCTTTAAAAAATCAGTGGCTAGGATTAAGTTGAAATACACAAGTCTGGCTCATACTCACCGAGGCATTAAACTTCAGTTTTTATTTTGAGCTTTATTCCTTTTAAGGAAAACATAGATCTCTAAAGCAATATAAACTTTTAAAATCTACTTTAATAGTAACCATCTTAAGTTTAAAAACAAAACAAAAAACACTTGATGGGTACTACACATAGTTTGTAAAGGATAGCATCACAGTGACAAGTTTGTGGAGACAATATACTCTGTGTAGTATTAGCTTTTGTTAAGTACAAAAGCTTGTAATGACCATGTGCTTGCAGTAATTTGACCAAAGTGCACCCTTACAATTTGATGCACTGGAAGTGGTCCTTAAGAATGGTGAAGAGGACCTTAAAGCTTACTTTTTCTAACAGTTAAGTAGGTGTTCAGAACAAACAAATACCAAACCAAAAAAACCAACTGATCCTTTAGCCCTCTTGACGGTAGAAATACAAACTGGATATAAGCTAGCTAGAAACTAGCATACATATGTTTCTACTCTTGTACTGGAAAAATGGTGTAGAAACACTGAAGTTGATTATAAGATATCCAATCTCATCCAGAAGGTATTAATTAGCTACCTGTAGTATGTTTTCTTTCTTTTTTTCCTCCTAACATTCTATGTATTCCAACCGTCCATTATTCTAGACAATGGAGTTGACGGGATTTACTTCAGAGAAACAATTTTATCAAAACACAAATGAATGTGCATCTTTCAAAGCCAAAACATTTCCTGAAACTAGTCAACACCTCTTCCTGCTATCAGAACTGGGGCAGGGTGTTGCAAGGGAGCTTTGTTTTTTGTTTTGTTATAAGGGGAAGTAATGCCATTTATAATAATAATATCTAAATAAATAAACCAAAACCAGTTACTCTTCTCATGTTGTAACAAATCTTTTATTATGCTCATGATAGATAATGATGGCTTAGTATAAGAGAAGGAAATTCAGGTATTGTTGATATGTTTTCTTATTAGAATCTTTTTTCTTTTAATTTAACTCAACTCTTTTCTTGGCAATGTGCTATGCAAGAAAATCTGTTGATAACAACTGAGCCTAGGGGGTGAAAACCCAAGTACTCCTATGTATAAGATTCATGCTTCCACTGAAGGTGATTTTACAGTATTTGGAGTTTACTGAAATTATAAACTGATTTTGTTGGAGAAATCCAAATCTAAATTAGTTAACAGGTGTAGCAGTTTTATAGTAGGGATTATGTATTCAATATTTGTGAATTTGGTTTTCTATTAAAACTGGTGACCAGTAAAAACTGGGTTATTTGGCTTGACTTGCTTATATATACCAAGATACACATTTAATTAAAAATAACCTGTTCTTATGTAGGTGACGTTTATAAGAAGATCCCTGTATTAAACCCAATATTAACAAATAATATTAATACATCAAGTTAACGGAACTTCTGAAGAAATGGCCACTATGAAATATTCTTTCACTGGGATTGATTGTTATCCATAATTTAGTGAAAAAAATTAAAGCTTCACTGACAAGGCTTTAGTTCTGTGTAATGCTATTCTTTATAAAGAACTTCGTAACTGCTTGAGGCATTAGGCTATCAGATTGACATGTTCCCTTTATTTCTGTATCTTAATGCTAGTGGAGAAATGGAGAATGACGATCTCTTTGAGTAGCCTAGCATTCAGAGGGTTTGTGAACTCCCTTGGGGGAAAAAGAGGTTTCTATTTGAGCCCCTTACATTTCATGGACAGATTGTGTCCATCGTTTTGGTGAGTGTTAGGCAGATGGGTAACAGGATCATCATATAAAAGGTGATCACCATATTAAAAATATGTGTATATATAGCTAACAGTTTCTGAAGGGCACATATAGATCTGAAGTATACAGCGATACCTTTCTGGAGGCCACAGTGTAGAAAAGGATGGAATTTGAGATAAGGATATCTGAATTCTACCTTAAGGATCAGGTATCTGAAGGATATATGCTAACTTTTAGGTGCCTAAAATCCCTACAGGGTCAAATTTTCATGTCTGACACATGAATATTTAAGATTTGCTAAAACATTTCTGATCCCTCAAAGGCAGATGGAAAAGAACAAAGTGAGACTATGGATAATTGGCCATATAAAGTCTTCAGTTTTTAAACTACTACTACTGCTGAATGGTAGTAGGTTAGTACTTAGATTAATATTGACAATACCTTTGCTTTATCTCAATGCACTAGAAAACAAAATATTACTCCTGTACTCCTTATTAAAAAAGAATAAAGACATGATCAATGTGAAACAAAGAATGATGATTGGAAGTCTAGTGAGCCCAGCTTTAAAGAAACAGGGAGCATGAAATACGATGGCCAAGATAAGAATGAAGGGCAAATGCCTTAGTCTTTACATTGCATTGGGGTTTGATATACAATAAATCTTAATATTGATCTTGCATCCATCCTTTTCCCCACTTCTCAACTCCCCCCAAAAAAACAACACTCCACCACCACCCCCCAAAACCAAAGAGCAAAGCAGTATGGTTTTGTGCACTGTCCACCTAGATCCAGTCACATTCAACCTCCAAGAAAGCTTAATTGCTGCAGTGAAATAAAAAGCTACAAAAAAAAAAATAACCTTGACAATTGTAGGCACAGTTAGAGTGGTACAAACTAGCTAAATAAAGATGTTTTAAATATAATAACCTCAGCTTTGAGCTTTGTTGGAAGTGACCATGGAAGTTTCTTAATGTCTTCTGTAAAGATGTTTCCAACTCCAGTAGTGGTGGAGTTGTTGAATAAATCAGCATTGCTTAATCAAATGCAGACGTGGATAAGAAAACAATAAAAGTTACAATGTTGTATTTATACAAATAGATCTATATAATTTACTTTTTAAAATCTTTTAAGGACTGGCCTGTATGGAATAAATTTGGTTAACATAGTTACAGAAGGTAGCATAGAAGAATGAGCATTTTTTTTTTTCTGTGAAAAGCAACTGTTGTGTACAGACAAATGATATAACTTAAAAGAAAAATAACCACATTACCTCTGTAGTTTCATTTGGTCTGAAGGCAACATAGTATGTGGAACATGTAGTTTGTCAAGACATTGTGGCAGCTCTCATCAAAAGTCTGGTATAAGCTTTACTAGTTTGGCTCATTAAATTGAAAATGGGCTTGGAAAAGGTCATGGAGAATTAGAGGTTACAGAACCAATAATCAAGGCAATTAGCTATAACTTGAGTCTTCTGAGCTGCCTAAAAGAGAAAGCAGACCTGACCTTGTCAGAGAGAGAAGGATATTAAAATTGCATACCAAGAAGCAAATCAGAAAGGTTATTACAACTATGTAGAGCATTGCAGAAGTTTGGGGGTTTTGTTGTTGTTTTATTTTTTTTTCTTTTTTAAAAGTAGCAAAACCATTAAGTTCTCTCAAACTCCCAAGTCTTAATATTGTTTGGTTCCTAGAGTAAGCTCCCTATCTGTTTTAAATATTTCTGATTCACAGTGAGAATTCATACGCTTATTTATATTGTGACAGTAGATATGTTAAAGTCTTAGGATCTGATCTTTCTCAGTTATTATATTGTAAATCAGAAATAACTCCATTGAACTTAATTGAGTTATGTCAGTGTAAAAGTGATGTGAGAGGAGAAACAGACCATTAACGTCCAGATGAATTTTGATTAAAATAATCCATTCTGTGAAACCTGAAAACATATACCGTGTTGTTAAATGCTTTTTCTCTTAATGTACTTTAACATAAAATTCTTCTTTGTTCTGTAGCAGTTAGCCATTTCCCTGAATTTTATAGCATATTATATGGCAATACAAAGTTGTCTTGAAAAACTTGCAAGCTATAATTAGGAGTTTGGAAGCTCTCCATTTTGCATATATTTTTTTGTCCTGAGGAAAAAGGCTCTCTATTGAGAGCTTCCTAAATGAATTTGAATTTATTAATTCTATTTAAGTTGCAGCTAAAATCTGAAGTAGAATCAAACTAACAAAATGAGGATATGTAGTAATTATTTTTTAATTGATTAAAGGATTGTCAGAGGAGCATTTGGTTCACATAAGAACCCTGAAAATTATTGCTGGAGCTCCGAAGTTAGCCCACTTGATATGTATCAACCATCCCCAACTTCTCTGCTTCTCACACTGGCTGATAATTTCAGGGCTGTTCTGCAGCTCCTTCAGTAACTTTAAAAATGCATTTCAGGACCACTGTGTTAATCAGGGTGACTGCAATTTACGTTTTCATATGCGGGCATGCTTTAAGTCATGTTTGCATTACTTCTTAAAAAGACAGGTACCAAAATTTCAAACTGTTCTCACAGCTGAGATTATTAGGCTGCATTGGCCTCAGCAAAGAGGCTGCATAATTCATACCAGCTCAGGATTTGCCCCATTGCCTTAAAGTTACTGGGAAACTAGAATGTAGTGTGTGAAAGTGCTCAGTGCTGAGAAAGGAATTCTGCTGGACTGAAACACAACGGAGGCTCGTTTGAAAGCTTTCCTAAATGTCCAAGAACTGGTATGTTTCAGTTAAAAGAAAATCACAGATAAGATACTTAAGAAATGTAATACCTTTATCAGCACAAAAGCAGAGAAAGAGCAGAAACTAGCAACTGTATGGAGTGGAATGACTGTAGAGCTTTTTAGATGAAATGCAAGGCAGCAGTCACAGATGGAAACTTTAGTTTGAAAATGATCATCACATTGTGAGTGGATGAACTAAGTAGGAAAATGGAAGGCTGCATTGCACATGGACAACACTTGTTTAGAATTAGACTCTATTGAATAGAGCTGCTTAGAAAGCTGGAAAAAAAAAACCCAAACCTGAATAATGGCATACAAAGACAAAGGTTTACCATAAGGCAACATTTGTGATAAGTGCTTTCAAAGTGCTAAACTATCAAAAAGATAGTCAAAGGAGAGAGCAGTCGATGAGTTGAAGGTGATAAGAGATCTCTTTTGCGGGGCCAGAAATTTCTGAAAATTCTGTATTTTTGAAGTATCAACAATCCACCAACGTTGAAATACAACAGCACAGTATTACGCTACTCTTGTTAGAGATAAAAGAAGATTTCAGTGGTTTACATAGCTGAGTTTCTCTCACAGTCTAAATACATTCTATGTTGTTGGTCAATATGAATGGAATGGCTGAAAAATATTAAGCAGGAAAAATTTTTATTATAGTGAAAACTATGATTCTCATCATACTGCAGAATGTAGCTGGGCCTGTGGGGAGATCCTTTGAACTTTTCTCCACAGTTTTGGAATGATGTTAGAGGTGTGGTTTCAAATAATTTTATTATGGTCTATATCGTTTTCTGGAAATAGAGCATACAAACCTGTACAATTATTTTTCATTATGCTTTCTTCCAGATACGGACTATTTGGTTGGCTGTCTGATAATGTAGTAGTTTTCTTCGCTTTTGATAAGTGTGAAAGAAAAGGTGTGGCAAAGTGATAATTTTACATCAGATTTATTCTTGGTTTGTTCATATCAGAAAAGCATGTGGATTGTCTAATTATGATAATACAATAATAATGATACAATTATGATATTACAATAATACCTTTCTCTGGAGGTTAGGTGTTCTTTTTTTCCAAGTCTTTTTGTGTGTGTGTGTATATATTTATAGTAAAATATTGAAGAGTAGAATATTCCCCGTGATTAACTAGCTAGCAATGCATATAAACTTACAAAATAGGAGCAAATTACTGTCGGCCACATTAGTTGACCTATGAACAAGTCATTGTGTATACCTTTTACATACCGTCAGATTATTTTTTTTAAATCTAGTATGATAGATGGAAATTAGTAGTATTTGTGTCCTTAGGCCAAATTTAACCTGTGGACTATATAAACTATATAGCTCCTGTCTTAAAGGTTTTACTACTCTATAAAACCTATACCAAAGCGCCTTAAGCGCCTTAATCTTTGTCCTCTGCATTGTTTTGGATTTAGGGTTTAGAAACTATCTTCATCTTAAATCTTTTTTGTTGTTGTTGTTGTTTTGGTTTGGGTTTTTTTTTGTTTTTTTTTTTTTTGTTAAAGATANTTGTGTTGTGTTTTTTTTTTTTTTTTGGTTTGGATTTTTTTTTTTTTTTTTTTTTTGTTAAAGATATAAGTTACACCATATGCACTGCTCTGAATGGTAGGCAAAAGTTTCATATATGATCATCGCTAATTCTGGAGTCAAACCCAGATCCCAGATATTGTTCAGAGTATTATCAAGAAATGTAGCAAGGAACAGTTTCCTAATTTATATATTATCATTTTCTCTCCTTTTTTGAGCAAACCGCAGGCAGATGTCTTAGCAGAAGGCGAATGTTCTAGGGAGATATTTGTAGGGAAGGAAGAGGTGTTTGGAAAAAAAATTTCTAGAATGAGATCCAAGCTAACACAGATAATGAAAGGTGTAAATGAAAAGAGGAGACAATGCTTTTAACATGCACCATAAATACGCTAATATTTGAAGGAGGGCTTTATATAAGCAGGATTTCTGGGAAAGAACCACACTTTCAACCTGTAGTAAGAGCTGAAATATGAGGAATGATTAATTTTGAGTGCAAATTTTTGGTGTATCAGAAGACATATGAATGACAGTAATTCACCATCTATGCTGATTTTCAGACTTTCTCCATGAGTAGTATTTGTTTAAACAGATAAATAAATAAAGTCTTTAAGTCATCATTCTCATTATGGAAAAATCTGTGGAGACTCCTTGTTCTTGTTCTGGTTCAGCTACAAGGTGTAGCTGTGTTTGTCTACACAGGGCTAGAAAGAAGACCAGGCTAAATGTCTTGCTTCAGGTCAGATGTAGTTCATTAATAGAATCTGAGTGGAACCCAAATTTTTGACTTGCATTACCTTTTCTGAATGTAATACGGGGTGGTTTTTTTTGTTTGTTTGTTTGGTTTGTTTTGTTTTTAACACAAAATAATATAGTTTATCTATTAAAGAAAACCCAAACACTTCATGAAATATTTCTCATGAAACAGCTGCTTATGTGATGCTTTGGATAAAGCACAGGCTACTTTTGCTATATTTGCTGGAAGCCCTACTGCCAGGCAGACTGTCATCTCTCAGATTAAGGAAAATAGCAGAATCTCATCAAAACTGTGTAGAGAGGGTTGGCTTCCCCTTACAAATTCTGCAAATGTCCTGTGCAGAAAATGAGGAGTCTGGATTTTCCCTAGTTTTTAGGATATCTGGAGGAATCATATTTCCTATTTACCGATATTGGTCTAGAGATGAACTCATACCCGAGATGATGTAATAGATCATGAAGTTTTATTTAGAAAGCTGGTAAAACAAAATTCAAAGATGAAGAGGTTCTTCCATGTTGCTGTTCTCTTCCCCCTGCATCAACACCCCTACTTCCCCCTCTCCCCCAGCTCCCTCCCCCCCCCCAAAAAAAAATGTGGAGAAGAATCCTTCACTCTGTATAAAACTTTATTGTCATTGTAAAGCATGTGGCGCTTTTGGTTAAAGTAATAGTAGAAAATTAAACTTGCAATTAAATACAGCCTGGAATTTTTAGAAGACCAAAATATATTACATTAAGCTAAAAAGGAGAGTAGTGAAACCTCAAGTTTTAAAATCATGTATGTCAAGCTTTTCCTTTCTGGTCATTAAATTCTATTCAGTGCAGCAAAATTCTCAAAATTGGGAGGAGGAGTTATTAAGGAGTCTTGGCCATTTCTATATTCATGGATTGCATGAAAAAGGTAAATTGTCCGTGTTCCTTTAATAATCCTTGCCAGTCCACTGACTGACATTTTGATAAGCTTCATGTTCTGATTGTATGCAACTCATTGTTAGCTAGAATCTGAATATTCCCCAAGACTATTCTGGATGAGAGACGACAGAGTATCATGACCTTTTTTAATTTTATTTTTTTTTAAATGTGTTTGTCTTCAGAGGCTTGGTGAAGATTATAAAATGTGGAAAAAAAAATCTCAGTTTGCTAAGTTATCTAAAAAAATGTTTTAAAGTAACCATGCATCTTATCAATATTTCTGTAAAGCACTAGCCGTATTATCTTGTTCTATCCTGGAGCCTAGTCAAGGTTTTGGATCAGCATTAAGTCGTACACAAAGAGCTGAAAAATCACTAAACAGTTTCTAGGACTAAACTTAGTTTTCAACAGTTTAAAATAGAACTAAAATGTGGAACAATTGCATAATCTTCCTAGCTGTAGTGAAATAAGCAAAAACAAATAAAAAAAATAACAGAAGAAAAACCCAATAAAAAAAACACAAACAAACAAAAAATACCAGAAAAAAAAACACCCAAAAACCACAAACCAAAAAAAAACCAGGAAGGAAACTTGTTCAGGGTGTAGTTCAATGAGTGAAGTCTGTGCTGGTATCCTTAAGTGGGTGAAGGGAACATAGAGTTACAGACCTGCCATGGGCCATTGTGTGATATGGTTTGTAAAATATCTTTAGGAATCAGCTTCGTTCTGAATTTCTCTAAGTTGGGGGGGGGGGGGAGG
>VZRU01016411.1:330823-391034 GCA_013398155.1 Pedionomus torquatus
GGGGGGGGGGAAGTGTTAAAACAATTCAGTGAAATAAGTGATACCCTAGTCATTCTTAATTATCAAAATTATATATAGTTGCAAGAGATTTAGTTGAAAATCATTTACTCTCGAGGAAGTGGCAAATACAGCCAGTGAGACTGGAGTCAGATTTTAATAAAAGTAAAATGAAATCCAAAGTATGAATGTGATGCAGTGTAGTGTGATTGGATTTGATAGCTACAAAAATGAATTAAAGACAGGTGAAGAGAAAATACTGAAGGCCATAACTTGAGAACTGACAAAACATAACAACTTTATTTGGAATAGAATGGTCTTTTACTGTAAATATAATTTCTTAAATGTTCAGTTTCATAGAGGGCGTTGATGTAGAGAGGAGTTTGGAGAGAAAAGCTGTTCAAGTTGCAAGCACATGCACTGGAATACAAACTAAGTATTTACATCCTTTATGAGAAATATTGTACTATGGCTTTTTATTTCTAAACTCTGAGTAACTTTATGTAATTAGAAAATAATTATCTTCTAACTATGTTTTCTGCTGAAGCTTGGATTAGGATATCAAAATTCAAGAGAGGGTGGGTAAGCTAAAAGGATTCAACTTGCAAAAATTCCATCTTGCTGAAGCTGGAAAGCAACTTGGCTCATACTTACTTTTATTCTAACATAACTTCATCACTAGGAAGGTAATTCTGTTTTAAATTGAGTAACTTGTTGGTAAATTAAAACACTTTATGACATTACATAATTATTATTTGTTGCATGCTGATATAATTGTAGTAAAAGGTCAAAAAAAGTTAAAAGCAATGTTCCAAGTCACTTTATGAAGTAGCCTGGTTACTTTATATTTAACGGATTCCATAAGCTGTGGGAAAAAAAGATTATGAAGTATTGTCCAACTGTGCCAAATAATGGATTATGACAGATGGGATTCATGAATCTCATGACTTGCTCTTTATTGATCAGAAGCTGATAATACCAATTGAATTAATAAAAGTACACTTAAGGCCATTCACAAATGATGCTTGGACATAAGTGAGAGTAGGCTTTATTGATTTGTAATGTCAACTGTGTTTGAGAGAGATATACCATATGTTCAACATATGAAAACAGCAGAAACAAAAATCAAAAGAATTCTCTCTTACCCTATCAGCCAATAAAATTTTAAATGTGTTTGTAAAGAATTGAGTGGACTTAGTGCAGCACATCAGTGTGTGTTTCATAATATCCCATTTAAATGAACATCATATATTTAATATTTATTTAAATGAACAGCACAAATAATCAGTTAAAGTCTACTAAGTATGTTTTTGCTGAAGAAATTATTTAAAACACAATTTTGCCATTTAACCAATATTTTTCTGGCTACTGAGGTATTTATGTATGTTTTCAATAGGAAAATCATTGAAAATTATTTTTCTGTCTATGCCTCTCCTATACAAGGTACCTGTCGTGGACACATAACATTCCAGTGGGAAAATAATCATAACCAGATTTGGTATGCCTTCATCTTCCAAAAGTATTTTCTAAGCATTTTATGTGGCTCTTACAAGTCTTCTGCATCGTGTCATGTCAAGTTCTGGTCATAGGCCAAAGAACATTTGGTTTCTTACCCTACAAGGTAGCATGCCAAAAATGCATCTCTAAGAAATCAAAGAAATAATACAGTGTAGATATACAGTGTGGAAAGTAAGACTTCATAATGTTACACAGGATTTTAATGTGGTACCTGCAGACACTAGGAGTGCATTATATGAAAAAGATGTTTATGTTTATTTAATACCTAATCCTTTGGAATTAGAAGAATATAGACATTGTTTCATTGATTACATGGTTAGGGGTAATTGTCTGCTGTGGTACTTACTCATATTAACTCAGACTAAATTGCCAGTAGGTGAAATGGCTTTTACCATTTGGCTGTTGCCCAAATGGCTTTTGCTTAGATGTGGAAGCTCACAGTTCTCATATTTAGACCTTTTGCCTGTTATGTTCATATGTACATTGATCGTCATTATTCCACTGATCAATTCAGTACAAGCTCTGAGAACTTGTAAAGAGTTTTTTAAAGTGATTCAGAATTTTCTGAATCACAAAACTGTTTCATCTCAATAGAAGTAATACACTCTAACATAAGGAAGAAGGTAAAATAGGAAATACGTTACCTTAAACTGTTGTGGTTTAACTCCAGCTGTCAGCTAAGCGCCACACAGCTGCTTGTTCACTCACCCCACAGCAGATGGGGGACAAGAATTGGAAGAGTAAAAGTGAGAAAACTCGTAGGTTGAGATAAGAGCAGTTTAATAATTGAAATAAAGTTGTAATAATAACTTGTAATGAAAAGGACAATAACAGAGAGAGAGAAATAAAAAGGACAAGTGATACAAATGAAAGCAATTGCTCACCACCAATTGTGCCCAGCCTGTCCCTGAGCAGTGGTGCCCCCACCAACCTTCTCCCTAGTTTTATTACTGAACATGATGTCATATGATATGGAATATCCCTTTAGTTAGTTGGAGTCAGCTGTTCTGGCTGTATCTCCTCCCAAATTTTTGTGCTCCTCCAGCCAACCCACTGGTGGAGCAGTATGAGGAGATCAAAAGGCTCTGACCCTGTGTGTCCACTGCTCAGCAATAACTAAAACATCCCTGGATTATGAACACTGTTTCTAGCACAAATTCAAAATACAGCCCTGTAGTAGCTACTATGAAGAAAATTAACTCTACCCTGGCAAAACCAGCACAAAAATTTACCAATTCCTTTACCAGCTGTTCCTTTAAAAACTTTTCCACTGGAACTTATCCTTGTGCCAGCCTGTGGATCTGCAGTCTGCTTCTTTGTTTTTAGAGATTACTTAAATATTTGAGATGATCTATGTCCATTTTCTCCTAGTCAATTATGTAGCTTTGGAAAGAAGCAAAATAACTGAATTTATCAGCATGGAGATTGTTTATTAACCTCTTACCTTCTTGGACAAAAATTGATTTAGATTGGAACTTTTTCTTATTTTCCATGAAGTGTCTGCATCTAATCTCAACCTTTATTCAGTAACTGCTTTACATTATTTGACCACTAATATAAATTGATACAGATCAGCATTCCTGATTTTCTAACTGTTGTGGGTTAGCCTTGGCTAGCAATCAAATGCCCACCCAGCTACTTAGTCACTCCCCTCTCCCATGCGAGTGGGACAACATAGAAGAAAGATGTGAAAACTCCTGCATCAAGATAATGGCGGTACAACAGGGAAAGCAAAAGCTGTGCATATAAGCAGAGGAAGAGGAGGAATGTATTTACTACTACCCATAGGCTGGCAAATGTTTAGCCATTTCCTGGAAAGCAGAGTATAAGCATACCTGATGGTTGCTTGGGAAGACAAAGACGGTAACCACAAACATTCTTCCTGCCCTCCTCCTTTCCCTGAAATTTTATTGCTACGCACAATCTCATATGGTAGAGAATACCCCTTTGCCCAGTTTGGGTCAGCTGTCTCGGCTACATCCCCTACAATCTCTTGCCCACCCACAGTCTGCTCTCTGGGGATCAGGAGGAAGAGAGAAAGTACTGATTCTGTGCAAGCACCGTTCAGCAATGGCTGAACATTGAGGCATTGGCAGCACTTTTTAAGCCACGAATCCACATATTCACCATAGCACTGCTATGAAACTAACCCTCTCCCAGCCAGGCCCAGTACAGTAATGCTGACAAAATATTATTTGCAAACATGAAAAAAAATGCACCGTAAAGTATTTCTAGCAATGAACTCTTTATGGCAGCTCCTGCCAGGTTAGGCTTCTTGAATGAGAGAAAAAACAGATCAAGAGGAAAGTAAGCATTGTGCTTATCTATAGATCTTACACGTTTTATTTTCCCTCCTTGTTAGTGGGATTCATGTAATCACATAGCCAATTGAAAAGAAGGATACATTTGAGAATACCATTTATTTAGTAAATAGTATATTTAGTTGCTACCAAACATGACAGTCTTGAAAAGCAAAAAGAAATGAGGTAAGATTGGTTTTATGCACTGGCTTTTAATAACGACTTTCCCATTCATCCTAGATGAGTGGATCTAGATGAGATCTCATCCTAGGTGACAGTGTGTCTGCATGTGTTGATCTAAAGACTACATCTAAGAGAGTTTTCAGTATTGTACACCACAGAATACCACTGACTCATCTAATGAAGTTGTAGAGTGCGACTACACAATCAAGATTTAAAACTGGTGTCTTATGGAAAGCAGATGTTCCTCTTGTAGCGAGTTAGTGGTTCAAAATGCTAAACCAAGGACTTTGGCAAATATCACACTAAAAGAATTAGAAGACAATCTGCCCTTCCCATCTGGATAGTTCTTCTGCATTGTATGGGCATGCCCTACTTTTCAGGAAATGCTGTACTAGTCCAGTTAAGTTAATATTCTTCAGAAATAGTGATGTGACACATTTCCAGTTTTAGAGTATTCAGGCAAATAAAGGGTGCTTGTCAAGTGTTTGTAAGTTGGCCAAATGTGTATTTTTGCTATTTCTATTAGTGAATTTTTATTTTTTTTCAGACACGGAGGTTATGATTTCTAGATCCTATGCAAAATAATTAATTTCTTGCAGAAGGCAATTTAAAACATTTCAAAGAAGTTTAACAATTTGTAGAGAAAAGAAAAAAAGAAACAAACCGAACAAATCCTTGTGAAAGGATTTTTCACCAAAGCTGAAAAATTGAATTGTCTGAAAATTTTCAAGATCTTATTTCATTAGAGACTACCATTTTCAGTGGAAATCAGCTAACTTGAAACATACTGTAGTTGTCAACTTGAACCAAAACAATGTCATCGTAAATTCCAAGCAGGCTGTAGAAAAACATATGGTTCTGTAAATACAATAAACCTTCACTGCAGAAATCATACACATAATCCAGATCTCCATCTGAAGTAGTAACAAAGATTATAAAGGCAGCCGTTGAATAGGCATCCCCCACCTTAATGAAACAAGTTTTAGTTGAAAACTAAAAGATTAAAGAACCACAACAAAAAAGTTTCCCAAAGTCGAATCATTTATAACTACAACCAGTTTCCAGATGCAAAAATGCTCAGCTGTTTCTACTATAAGCTCACAATTTAAACCATGCCTTTCACTGATCTATGGAACCCCTTCAGTTTGACTTTTGTGTATAGTTCTGCCACGTATTAGAAATCCAGTCACCTTCATTGGGACTGGTGATACGGAGTTGTCATCAATATGCAACAATTTACAGTATCAGGACCTTATCTCATTTCTCAAATTTATGTCTTTCAAATCTGGTTTTATCTTTTGTATTTGATATGCATGATTAACAAAATACAGTAAACAATAGTGTTACAAACCTCTTAGTTGTATGATTGTAAAATACAACATTTGACCTGTATCTGAATTTTACTAGGAAAAGCAAGCAAATGAAGAAAAAGAAGCAAACTAAAAACCCCTACCTGAATTGAGACTTTCATATAAATTGTTTTGAAATCAAAGTGATCTTAATGCTGAATTATGATTGGTTGTGTAGAGTAAGTAAACCGATCCTTTCTGGACAAACGGGAATTCCCATATTGAGGAATAATCCTGCCAAACATTCTCTTCTCTCATGGTTTGAACTTGGACTATTTGATCATTCACGATGCTCTACTAGCAATTGTTTTAACAACAGAATTGATTGCTTAGTGTAGAAGGACCTTATGGCTTAGGAAATAGAAAAGAAGGTACAGGAGAAGGGAGTGAGAAGAAGAAACTAGGAAAAGGCAAGAAAGCTCGATGTCACACTTACAGCACTCTAAGAGTGTGTCTAGGCATGAATAAGATGTGGTCAAGTATAAATTTAGCTTGAAAATTACAGGGAAACATCAGAGTACTGAAGTTTTGAGAGAACCTTCTGAAAAGTCTACTAACATGCAAAATATCCCAAAAGGGCTGTCGTGATAGGACAGGGGTATGGGCTTAAACTGAAAAAGGGTAGATTTAGACTAGATATAAGGAAGAAATTTTTTCTAATGAGGGTGATGAAACACTGGAACAGGTTGCCCAGAGAAGTTGTGGATGCCCCACCCCTGGGAACATTCAAGGTCAGGTTGCACCAGGTTTTGAGCAACCTGATCTAGTTGAAGGTGGCCGTGCTTGTTGCAGATTGGACTGGTGGTTGGACTAGATTGAAAAGTACCTTCTAACGCAAACTATTCTATGATGCATTAACTGCAGTTATTAGACACTGGGTTCAAAGATTCAAACAGTCTGTTGAGTCTTATGTTCTGCTGTTATAGTATATAGCAGAAAGAGTGCCATTCTTCGAGATAAGGCATAATGTAAGAAAATGTGTAGTTTCAAATGTTCTGTCATTTCATGTTACTAAAGATAAAAGGTACAACATACCAACAGGATGTAATGAATGCTGAAGAATGCATATTTAACTTAAAATTATTAATTGTTGTGACTTCGTGGCAGACAGCACTACTTAGAATGCTTCAGTATTTCACTAAATAATTCCTGTTTACTTTGGTCAAAATGGCTGTCTGCTGACATAGTATTTGGTTTCTATCTACTTCATTTCCATAAGGCATTACCCAATAGATTACAGCTAGTCTCCAAAATGTTATCATCTCTACTAGGAATTTTATTGTCTCCTTGACAGCCTCCCAAAATAAAGAATAGAATTCATATACTAATTCAATAGTAATGTTAACTTGGTTTGACAAATCTTCATGTCAGCCTCAACTGTGACTGGCAAAAGGCCAAGTGTTTGTCAGTTGGATTTTGGCAGTGAATTAAAAATGAAATCTATTTCTGTTCCTTTTTTTTTTTAATATCAAGCCTACATTTTTCACTACTTTTTGACAGAGATTTAACCTACTAAATGACATTTTGTAGGACTGAAGAAGGACAAGAAAGATATCTTCTTAAAAATGTTTTGGCAACCATAAAAAAAAGTAAAAAACTTGCTGAATGGAAAATATTGAGTTGAGTTTAATTCTTAGTTTCTATTTTTCACTTTGTTGCCATGTTAGTAATTATATTTGGATTTTAGGCACTCCCAAGTGATGCTGCAGGTTTTGTAAAAGATGCCTAGGTTTTTAAATTTAATTTTATTTTATTTTGTGGTATTAAAATAAGGAAAACCACTTGCTTCCTTTTCAGGATATCCATTCTTACTTTGCTGTAAACGCCTTGATGATTCAAAGATCAAATAGACTGCCCAGTCACAGGAGTTTTTGTTTTTTGCATCAATCCCATATTTCAGATGATGGAGGAAATGTTTTATAAACTTTCACAAATACGTAATTTTACTACTTGACAACAAGGAAGGAAAAGGAGTTTGACTGTCAGGAACGTTATCTGCTCTAAAGAAAATAGGCTAGTGATAACTGCCTAAAAATTGGTCAATTAAAGTTGAATGACAATGAACAGTTATGGTAGAATATGTCTCATTTTAGGACAAAGTATAAACATACAGGAACACTGTCAGTTGAGAGATTTATTTACTATTGTAGCAGAGATAACTGGAAATTAAATCTGTCACTACAGTGGCTAAGCTGTATAATACAAAGCTGTTCTCACCTAATAAATTGTACGAAATGGAACTAGAATGAAGCTTGAATCTCAAAAGGGTTATTTCCTTTACCGAGATGGTATGATACTTGTGGTATAGCTAATTGGCCAATATCCACTCAAAGTGTGAAGGCCAAGTATTAAAAGCTGTCCTGGTGGTATCTATTCAAACCTATACTCTTAGCAATGAAGCAAAGGATATGAAGCATTTACACTGGGTCCTTTAAGCTCTCATTTATTAAAGTATTATGAGCAGAACTAGAGATATCAATTTTTTTGTAAAATTGGGAAACGTAAAAATGAAGGCACAACATATCTGAAAGGGCAATGTGACTTACTCTAAAAATCATAACAAATACTTTCCTAAGATTGCATACTTTCAATTGCATTATGAAATTATTAGTGCTAATGATAAAACACAATTGGTTTCCCATGTCAAAAAATTAGAATTGTGTAATAGATGCCCCATCACTGGAAACATTCAAGGTCAGGTTGGATGGTGCTCCGAGCAACCTGATCTCGTTGCAGAGGGGGTAAGCTAGATGACCTTTAAAGGTCCCTTATAAGCCAAACTATTCTATGATATAACAGTATGTCTGGAGTGTTTGAAGTCTATAAGGAAGAAAAAGGAGTTTCTGTTAATTATGTGAAATAAGTGGTACTTCAAAATTTTTCTTGAACTCGAACTATTAATACAACAGCGTGAATTTGGGTTTCCCTTCTGTCATATGGCTTCTGGAACCTGAAGATTCATATCAATGCTGCCTAAAGAGGCCTGCTTATTCTTAGCCTAGACTTTTGAAATGGAAGCAAACTAGATGAGAAAGCCCCTTGCTGCTAGGTTTGGTCTTGAAAATACAAAAAAATAGAAAAAAAAAAATCAGTCTTGAAAATACAAAATAGAGAGAGCACTCTGGTTCTTTAGAAGTTTTATTTTAAAAAATGCTCTTATTTTTGCACCATTTCCAGGTGGGTCTGGAGAGGGAGCCTCAGAAAACCATAAAAGTGGAAGCAGCCAAGCAAACAAATTTTGAAAGGACGGGTATGTCCAGAATGTCCAAGGTCTAATGATATGTGTGTAGAGATACTCTGCTTCTTCAAGTCTTCTCCAAAAAAATATCCACAAATCAGCTTTCAGTTAATTTATGTGCCTCTTAGGGGAGCTCATAAGTGGGAACTTCATCTGGATTCAGCAGTAGAGTAGAGAGAGGCATTTGTAAACAAAATGTAGTATTAAATACTACCTTTAAGTCACTTTTTTTCGACATTTGCAGAGGAATTTTTTTAAAAGTTAATTTAAGAAGACAGTAAAAGAGCTGGCTTGCCAAGTGGAATTTTACTGACTCTCGTAGCTCAAACTATTACTATACCAGAAATAGTATTTAACATGCCGAAAGTACATCACTGTGCCCGGTGGATGTTTATTCATATCACAGTTTAGCTCAGTTCAACACACTTGGCAGCCTCTGGTCAAGAAAGGCCAAGAAGTGGAATAGCAGAAGGATTGCAGGTCAAGACTGTCGCTCACTGGCAAAGTTGTGTGGGGAAGTTTGCATGCTGCCTGTCTGTGTTATGCTTGGCTCTCAATAGTGTTGTCAGTCTTTTATTTTCATGAGTACAAAACTCATCCCAAATGTAAAATATATATTACGTGTGGATGTCTATATTACACTTGATGGACGTTTTCTAGTAGAGTGCCAGATACTGAAATTCTTATATAGGCTCAGAGAGAGGATCACTTACAATACAAGGTGCCAGTTATTACAGCTGTTTTTCATGGAATTTCATGGGATATTTTTTTATTGGTGTAGCTCGAGTAGCTCATGTAATCTTTTACATGTCCAGCTGGAGTTTGTATTAGAATTAGGTACAATTCAGTACAGGAGCACAATGTAGATTTCTACTTTGTAGATATCTGATGTACCTGAAATAAGTGGTTTTCACTTACTGCTTTAAAAAGAGCTTAATTAAAATGATATGTCTAAAATCGCCTCAGTTTTTGGGGAAGATTTTCTGCAAAACTAATAATTTTGCAAGGCTGTTAAATACCAGGCTGTTAAGGTGACTGGCCAGATACATGTACCATCAGCTATAATAGTATCTATAGCTTGGTACCATGATTACTCTAGCTTGAAGAAATAACTGTTTTTTTTTGCCAAATATACAAAAATAAGTAGTGAGCGAACCACAAGAAACTGATTGGTCCTTGTTGTTTGAAGCCATTTATCTTGTGCCTATCCAAAAATAGGATTGGGGGGGGTTTGTGTGTTTATTGCTAAGAGACAATATTTATGTTTACACTGACTGACAATATTTCCACTTACAGTAAAATGTCGTATTGAGCTTCACTGAAAAGTTCATTGTGGCATTTATCCACACCTAATTAGCACCTCTTGGGATTAATACATCATTTTATCAAACTAATGCAATCATAGTATAAAAAGATGTAAATTCAATATGATAACAATACGTACCTGGGTATTTTAATTAATTTGTCTAAACTGAGCATGCCACTCCAAATTTATAATGATCAAGCTTTAAACTCCCTCTGGAATTCTCAGAATATTAATTGGCTATTTTGCTAGTGGATGGTTTCATTGTTGCTCAGGGTAGCTGCTAGAAACCCTGTTGACCCTGATGTCAGGTAATGTAACAGAAAAATCTGTATTTTAATACAAGGGTTAAGTATAAATATTATACCAAGTATATAATAACTAATAATTTAACTGAACTAGAGTAAGTTGAAGCCAGAACAACTAAATAATTGTGATATATGTTATCAATTGCTTGTTTACTTAAGGTTGTTTTCTTTATACTGGAACTTTTTATGTAGGTGAGAAAAATGCAAAGAACATTGTTAACAGATGTATTATTGAAATTTAGGATTTTCAGAGCTATTGAAGCCATACTTCAAGTACACCTCCAAAGAGTTTTTCAGACTTACCCTATCGTACCTTTGCATCTTATACAAAATACTCTTTGTATAAGAGATTCTTCTTACTATCCACTTCATTACTGCAGAGTCCTTTCTACTTGTATCCTTTCCTTCCTATACATATTATATTAATTTATTAAATAACTATGCAGATACTAGCTTTACTTCTTCACACATTTGTTATTTCTATGAATGTTTTCTTTCTTCTCTCTACTTATCTATTTTCAAACAACTAAAACCCCTGGGTCCTACTATGAGCCTACGTGTTCTTCGTATACATATATTTTGGGGTTTTTTTTATAACAGCTTTTTTTCGATAATATGATTTATAAAGGATATAATTCACAACATACTCATATTCCATGAGCTTTATAAAATACAGTTTTTTCTCTGGGCAACTTGTTCCAGAGGTCAATTACCCTTATGGGGGGAGGGAGAAGTTGGGGAAGGAGAAAGGAGAGAAGAAAACAAAAAATGGGGGGTTCTTATGTTTAAATAGAATTTCCTGTATTTCATATTCTTTGCCTCTTGTTCTTTCACTGGGCACCACTGGATAGTTTTATAGGTAAAGAGGTTTTGGTAGGCAAAGTAAGGTCTGAGTTCCATTGTAGGTAATCAGACCAGGACATTGACTCCTATATCCCCCAGGTCGACTGATGCTGTGTTCCTTCACATCACAGGCTACATCTAAATTAATAAATAGTGTAGCCCAGTAGTTGCAGATCCTACAGCTTTTGAAGATTACAATAACCCTTGTTTTTCCAGTCTTCCTTTGCTGTATGTCCATTGTCTGTCAATGAACTTGATTCAATGAACCCTGTCAGAATTATACTGGTCTCCTGCAGTTTTGTCATTAGCAAAAATAAATCACTGTATTTCATGTTGTTTCTGATACGTCACTGTTTGTTCCAGCACTGATTGTCATAGTATTTTGCTAATAATTTCATTCTGTTTTAAACTGGTAGTTTGTAAACTGTATGATAATCTTTCTGAATCTTTGCTACAGTCATAATGGTGTCACAGAAGCAGAGAATTGTTAAAATTGGCAGGGATCTCTGGAGATCATCTTGTTCAACCCCCCTGCTGAAAGCAGGCTCAACTACAGCAGATTGCTCCCAGGGTCATGCCCAGTCAAGTTTTGAATATCTCCAATGATGGGGACTCCATAATGTCCCTGGACAACTTGTTCCAGAGGTCAGTTACCCTTACGGGGGGAGGGAGAAGTTGGGGAAGGAGAAAGGAGAGAAGAAAACAAAAAATGGGGGGTTCTTATGTTTAAATAGAATTTCCTGTATTTCGTGTTCTTTGCCTCTTGTTCTTTCACTGGGCATCACTGAATAGAGTCTGTCTCCATCTTCTTGACTGCCTCCCATCAGGTACGCATTGGTAGGATCTGTCCCCAGTCTGTCACCTTTTCAGGGATCAAGGTGAAGCTGGCTGGACTGTTGTCCTTTGGATCCTCCTTCCTGTCATCCTGATAATAAGAGTGACATTTGCTCTCTTCCAGTCCTTCGAGAACCTACCCCAGTTGCCATGACCTGTGAAAGATTATTGAATCACCTTGCTGTGACATTTGACAGATCCCTCAGCACCTGTCGGTGCATTGCACTGGGTCCCACGGACTTGTGTATGTCCAGGTCTTTTATGCGTTCCTTTTAACAAACCGCCCCAGTTGCTATACTTCCTTTTGCCACTGATATGCCTGTAAGCCCTTCTTGCTGCCCTTCACATCCTTCACTAGATTCAACTCCAGATGGGCTTTGGCTTTCCTAACCCATTCATGTGTGCTCAAACAGTGTCTCTGTATTTTTCCTTAGTCACCTGACCCTGCTTCCAGCTTTCATATGCTTTCTTTTTATCTTTCAAGCTTTGTCAGGACTATCTTGTTCATCCATGCAGCCTTCCTTTGTTTGATTTCCTTTATCCATGGGGATGGAATGTTCTTGAGCTTGGAAGAGGTGATCCTTGAAAATCAACCAGCTCTCCTGGGCCCCTCTTCTCTCTGGGACCATTTCTGAGGGATTTTGCCAGAAAATCTCTGAAAACACCAAAGCCTGCTGCAGATGTCAATGGCTGTGATCTTGCAGTTTCTCTTGTTCCCTCTTCTCAGAATCCTGAGCTCCACCATCTCATGGTCATTGCAGGCAAGGCTGCTCCTAATCTTCATGTGCCTGCCCAGTTCTTCCTTGTCTTTAAATATGAGGTCCAGCAGAGCACCTCCTCTCATCAGCTATTGCTTGTGACAGAAAGTCATCATCAATGCACCTCAGAAACTCCCTGTTTTTCTTGTACCCTGCCCCAGCTATTGGGGCAGTTAAAGTTGCAAAGGAAGACAATGGCCTGTGAAAATGAAGCTTCTTCCAGTAGTCTGAAGGAGGCTTCATTGGCTTCTTCCTGATCAGGCATCCTCTTACAGACACCCACCACAACATCACCTACATTGGTCTGTGTTCTAATCTTTACCCATAAACTTTCAGCTGGCTCATCGCTCAACATGAGACAGAGCTCCATGGGTTCCCACTGTTTTGTCATACCAAGGGTGACTCTCTCTCTTAACTTTCCTGGCTTGTCTTTCCTAAAGAACATCTATGAAGCAATCCAGTTATGCAAGCTATCGCACCATGTTTCCGTGATCCAAATGAGATCACAGTCCTGCAACTGCACAAGGAGCTCCAATTCATCCTGTTTGTTCCCCAAGGATTGTGTATTACTGTGCAGGAATTTCAGAGTGGCATCTAGTAGTTTCACCATGATACTGTTCTGTAGGCATTTCCTTATTTTCATAACTTTGCTTGAGGTAGGCTCCCTTCAGCCCTGTTGTGTTGGCTGTCAGGTCTTCCTAATTATGAATGCCTGCTAAGTTTAAACTGTAAAAAAATAGAATATATGTAGCTTTGGGTACTAAAATTACTCTAGTTCCATCAGCACAGAGCTTTTCTAATTTTGCATTAGTCTATGTGGTCTTAGTAATGATATGGCCTAAACAGAAATGGACAAAGAAATATTTTTACTCACTAGAAAGGTCAGTGTGTGCTTCTAGAAAAAGTCAATGGAAAATATAGAACACTCTATTAAAATTTAAAAAAAAATATATCAAAATAATCAAAATTGATGTATAATAAAACACAAACTGGATTTTCAGTATTTGAAGCTGATATGGAAAAGGAAATGAAACTTATTTCAAAGGTACTTCTTCAGTGCAGTGGAGCAAGGGGAAATATTATATAAGAAAAGCAGGCTTTTTCATATAAAACAATGAAATGCTATTCTTTTTTAGCATTTTTAGTTCCTGTAAGAAAAGGCATTATCCTTTGTAAGAGTCAGTTTCTTGGAGGATGAGATGTCCAAAGTTTAGACATGTTTAGGAGGACAGTGACTTATCTCATAAGGTATTCTGTGGGTGCTTTACTTTGAGCTCTTGTACTTGATAAGGTAGAGCTGAAAATAATGTGGCATTTGAAGGTATCAGGCTGCACAAGGGATATATGATAATTCACACTGAAAAGCAAACATGTCCCTTCAGCAGTATTTCAGTGCATGACCAGTAATGTAACTTATCTAATTTTCCTACTCTGTTTTTCAGATGAAAGAAACTTTTTTGTTAATATATTCTGGGGTCCCGAACATAATATCTTAGTAATACATACTGAATGACAACTGAAATAGCTTTATTAGCCAACAGTATACTAACATTTTCAACAAATGAGAGCAACAAAAAGTACATTTTACTTTGTTTTCTAGACAGATATTTGTTGGTGCAGTATACCAGCTCTCTTTAGCAAATGATACTACTCTCATTCTAATTTGAAAGTTCAAACCCTCATCTTTCTTCCAACATCTTATAGTAAGGACAGATCTCTTGTTCCTTATTTATACTCTATCACTTGGTGTTAGTGTGTGAGGTTTGAATGCTATATAATGTATTTTTTCTAATTGCTCAGTCTGGAAAAATCAGTTATAATTTTATTCACCTTTTCTGTAAATCAAAGAGATTTTATATAATTCATGTTTTCTGGACTACATATAAGCCAGAGATGTGTAGCTTGGAAAAGTATGTCATGAAGTCCATTCAGTTAGCCTGTTTATTTTCGAATATCAGATGATAGTAAAAGATCTGTGGCTAAAGAAAACATTTATTCTGGACACAGTTTTAATTTTGTTTAATGGAGTGCAGTAACAGTAGCTAAATATGTAAGAAATGCTGCTAAAAATGAGCAGGAAGGGACCAGATTTTTTTTCATTGTTACTGTAAATTCCTTTTAAAGCTTTTCAGCTCAATAGACTTGCTCTGAATTTGCAATGATGTAACTGAAATCAGAATTTATCCCTGGAAATCTGTCTATTTTATGATGCTTTAAGTTGTGGTCTAGAGATGCTTGTCTTTTAACTGAAACAGAAGCAGCACAATTTAATTGCAATTTTATGCACAAAGAGCAATAATTTTCTTCCTGACTGACAGATTCTAAATGGTTGTCACTTGTAAAGTACATAACTATCACTTTCAGGTAGTTTTGTTTGAGTTATGTGAGCATTGCAGTTTCTTGTGAAAGTTCCACAGAAAATGTTATTTGTCTTAAAAAAGAAACAACATGTAGCTCTGTTATGGTGAGGAAAGGAGCAGAGTGTCACATTGCAAAGTTCAATTTATTAAATGAACTCAGTAAGGGATAGATGATGCCAAGGAAAGCTTTTCCCATTACATGTGTACACACGCTGTTACCTGGGGCTCACCCCAGTTATCGATCCCGAGAGTCAGGACAGTCAAGCCCTGAAGAAGGCAATGCTTTCTCCAAAGAATTTCAGAGCCAGGCTCTGGGGTGTTGGCTTGGTTTCACCTTAAGCAGAATGCTTAGTTGGATATCAGTACTACTATGTCCCCCAAAATCTGCTTGTCTAATGCCAATAGTCTTCATGGTGAAAGGTTTGCACAGGATGCCATCCCATCTGTGATGATATCACTATATACCTTTCCAACCATATCAGGTATTGTTCTCTTTTCCATTGCTATGATCCATGGTCTTTATGAAGGCCCACTATAATCAGTTCTAATCGTGTCATCATGTGGGTGATGTGTTACCCCATTCAGCCCTTGGCTAAGGCAAGGCCATGCTAACCCCCTGTCAAAACTCAAGTATTGATTATATCAGAGAATTAAGAAGTTATAGGACTGAGCATCACAAAAGAAAACGAAGCCAAACACATGAGAACTGGACAAAGTCATCTTATATGTTCTTCCTTTCACATCAAAGACATCAAGGTGACAGTCACTCCTTGCCACACATTGGCGAGTATAATTAACAACAATAAGGATGACAAGGAGGAATAAGAAGCATCCTATTGCACACTTCCTTCACAAATAGCTGAAAGTGTATTTATAGCTGGATTTCTTGGTCAGTGAAGCAAAACTTCAGCATGTTTCAAGATCGTGTCTGCATTTGTTATGAGACACCACAATTGGTTCTGCCATAAAACAACTATATTGCAGTAAGTTAAATACCTGAATTAAAACACTCCATTGTGGCACAAATTCATCTTTGATAACTTATGCTAGAATAAATTCCTTGGTTTCTCATGGACAACCACAAACACAATGTCTAACTTGCCAAATAAAACTGAAAGAAGAATAGAAAAGATGATGACATCTTCATTAACTTAATGAGAATGAGTTATATTCTTGAAAATGGCTATGAAAAAGTGATGTCACCCAGTTAATTATACAACAAATTTAACTCTGTGATAGAGTGCCCTTGGAGTTATCGTATAGTATCTGGAGACCCTGACGTATTCTGGTGTTTTCCTGAGCAGTACATTGTTCTCTAGGTGCTGCTTAGGTGTGAAGTAGAAAAAAACTGAGTATATTTATTAAATTTTTCTGAACCCAATAGTTCTAGCTGTCAGCAGAAGACTTTTTTATTTTTAATGGGGGAGCCAGTCACAGGTGTTAGCCAAATATAGCCAACACATAGTAATAATAGACATTTTATATATAAAATTATTTTTCAGTACTGTTTCAGCAGTAAAACCTCATTTTGTATTCAAACATAAATTGGTTTAGAATATTGAAAAAAGGTTGAGAATATTGAGAGGAGGATCATGTAATTTTGTCATTTTTTTCCTCCTTTTCCTTTA
Organism: Pedionomus torquatus; assembly: GCA_013398155.1. NCBI lineage: Eukaryota > Metazoa > Chordata > Aves > Charadriiformes > Pedionomidae > Pedionomus > Pedionomus torquatus. The sequence continues at coordinate 347,443 of VZRU01016411.1, forward strand.
TTTCTTCAAGCTTCTTCTATGTGTCAAATAGAACTGTGTATGCAAAAAGGATAAAAGAAAGATGGTCACTACAGTAAATATTCAGTATGCTTGATAATAAATGGTTCAGGCAAAATTCTAAGATGTTCCTTCATGTTTTCCAAATGCTATTGATGCCAAATAATTTATTATTTGGAAATAACAATTAATATAAAAAAGGCAAGAATTCTAGCATCCCAACTTATTTAACCATATTCTCAGATAAATGAGAGGTAAATGGTCATTTATTCAATGACAAAAGTTCAAATTAATTCTTTTTGCTACCTTCAGCTTGCAACCAAAAATACATTGTACCAGCATGTTTTATTGAAGCCTGCGTTCTCCAACTCCAGTTGTGTACGTTCATTATGGTACAGTGTGAATATGCTCTAATTCTGCAAAACAAAAGTGTAACAAAACTTTACTGTGAGCTTGTTATTTTAAAGAATGAAAGTTCATGTTGATATTTTGTGAAGAATTTTAATTAGACCCTTCAACTCCTTTCTAGGGTTGCTAGCTGAAAAATAAAAAGGAATTCAGGAAATGCCTTGCTTTTTTTCTACCTTCAATTTTAACTTGGACAATATTATTTTTCTTTTCTTCTTTGAAGTCTCTGAAAGAAATGTAGAAAGAGAGACACAGTACACAATCATATAGTAATTATGGGGAAATTTAAAGTAGTGGAAGATGACTTGTAAGATTTTTGTGCCCGTTCTGTTGTTCTTTGTTCAGGTTATATGAACACAGGTGTGAAATGGCAGGGTAAATTAAGGTCCTGGCACAGTGGATTAAAACCTGTGCAAGTAGTTCTCCTGATGTGAACAATTGCTTTGACTTTATTCAGTCAAATAATGAGCCTATTTTAAAATTCACTGAAGGAAATGGGAATGTTAGGACTTCCAGCATAAGGCTAAAAATAATTGTTGGTGTGAAAAGGAAAGTAAAGAAAAATTGCTTTTCTGTATTACAAACTTAAGACTTCTTTGGAAGTAAGAATTTGTAGCATATTTCTTGTACTTCATAGCATGCAGTGTCCTGAAAGTTTTATTTCTCTGAGATTATCTTGTTATTATTACTTAATTTATCACCTACAGATAATCCAGGGAGTAGAAACTCATTTGTAGGTGTGCAGATGTATGTGACACAGCCAATGTTTTGAAAAGGTTGTTAGCAGGGTAGCATCTTCATATGATACATGAAGAATAGGGGCACGAAAAAAGGCAAGTTGAAACCAAAAGTTCAACCACGATGCCAAACTGATATATTTTCTAGTGTCCTGGTGTCAAGTATTGTGAGTAAAAATATTTATTGTGTATATGGTGAGTGGCTCTCTTAAACCTGTTTTTGACAGGGAGCGTATAATTTTCCAAAGAGAATTTTGTATTGTTAGCTCAGGAAAATGTCTGAATTTTTGGTAAAGCAGAAGTCAGATCCAGCAGTTAGATGTTATTCAGGTTATTTTGCATGTAGATTTAACACTGATCTTTTAATTTTCATTTTGATCTGTCTTCAATGAAAAAAAAAAATTGTATCTTTATTGTGTTCTCTATTTCCAGAGATTAAAATCCTTTCTTGAATGCTTAACTTCTCAGAGTTGCTAATTTGAATGGATCTGTCATTCCCAAGTCCAAAGATTTTGGGTGTATTGACTTTGTGTTGAATTTTTAAGGGAGATTAGTATTGTTTCATGCCCTGTAAGAGGAACATCTACACAGCTGGCCTTCCCTGTTACATCTGGCATGGGTGGTCACAGTATCACAGTTCCAGTGGTACTGAATCTAGAAGTAAAGAGATTCCATCTGTCTATGAAAAAGGTTTGTTTTTTTTTTTTTCTCAGGCTTGGAGCTCTGCAGCTACTCTAGTTTGTTCAAAATGATTAGGATAAGAACCTGACTTCCTTTACATTAAGATACTTGAACTGAGTTTCCCAAAATGATTCAAGTTTTATCAGGCCTAAGGAAAGGAGTGTGCTCTGCAACTGAGCTTGAAAACACTGCTGTGGAAAGGAAAAAAGCCTATATTTTGTTCCTAGTTGGTTTGTTTTTCATTTTCTTCTGGATGTGCATCTCCCATTCCCTATCCATTTTTTTCATTTCAGATGTTATTTGTCAGTAATCAGGTACAAGAAGAAATGCCTCCAAAGCTAAAGGTTTAGTGAGCAGGTTTGGTTGTTGGGGTTTATTTATTTATTTATTATTTTAATTAGTGAATGAGCCCTTCACTGCCCTGCAGTTTGAAGAAAGAGAAATTGACTAAAAAAAAAAAATAATCTCAGTAGTTTCATTGTAGTGACTCTTTGGGGTTTTTTTACTGTGATAATTTTAACCCTTGGATTTTTTATCATAGGAACATGGTCATGAAACTTGTTGTATTCATCATTGTGCATTTGGTTTTGAGAGAGTTTTGGAACAGGCTGCATAATATAGTATGAAATCAATATAGTTTTATGTTGTGGGCTGGTTGTTAGTTTAGGGGGTTTTAATATTAAGAAAAGATTAAAAATATCCACAGCCAAGCTTAAATTATTACACATATGAAATAGTACAGATACGATGAGTTAATATCAAGTTAAAGAATAATAGAAGCAGAATATTATGATTCTATTTTTGTTTCCCTAGGCATTTTGGTTTAGTCTTTACAATGCTAAGCTATTAATGGATGTAGTTTGATTTCTATTTCTTTTTATTTTCATCACAAATTTAGAAGAAAGGTAAGATAAATAGGATGGGGATAAGAAATTTTTATCTTTAACGATACCTGCTGAACATGCTTGGGGCAATGAAGGTTAATGACAAAATTTTAAGAACTGTTTATCTTCTGACCAATATAGCAGTAGGAAACATAATGTAAAAATATGTACCAAATATGGCTATAATGAAACAGCAGAAGGAAAAGGTAGGCAGAATATAATGCAAGACTTCTTATTCATCACAATAATTGTTGGTCATTTATGAATTAAACATGTTAATAATATATCTCAATATTACCAGATTGCTTTAAGAAGAGATTTGGGGTTTTTTGGCCTTATGTCTTTTTGATTGGCATGTAATAAAACTTATATGTACAAATCCCTTGCAGATCTTGAGCCGGCATTTTTGATTTAATGTATATTTTGAACACATAATCTGTGTTTGCTTGAAAAGATGAATGGCCTTGAAGCCGTTCACCTGTTTGAATTAGAATCTTGGAGAACATTTACTTTGCAATTTTAAGTGTTAACCTTCAAAATGGTTCATGTTCACAGTCACTGAAAGAACTCATAGATTCTGGGACAGTCTTAGACAAAACACTTGGTTCTCTCTGTCTCAATTGAAGTACATGCTTTATAACCTACTGTCTGTAGGTTCTTCCTGATGGTCCAATGGGGGTTACAACAACATGAGAGTTATAATCCCATGGTGAATTACTGTATAAAAACACCCCAAAGGGTTTTTTATCTGTTACTTCTTAAACACAAATCATGCAAAATTCACTTCACCTCTATAAGGAAAATAACAATCTTCTTGCTTTTAAGATTCTTGTAAAGTCACTGCCTTTGTGGCATCCCATTTGAGAAGAAGGCATCAAAAGAAAAAGAAGCAATTATTAGAATACACGGCACAACCTGGCATCAAAATCTGTAGCCATTAAGTATGTCAATTCTCTTCTTAAAAGAATATGGTGATGGTACTGACATTACAGCTAAGTATAGAAAAGCTAGGATAGAAGGAAACTTAAATGGCTTCCTTAAAAAAGTGAATGTGGAACAGTTTCTTCTTCTAAACCATATCTCCTACTGAGAAAAGGCAATTTACTTCATATGTCAGGCCAGTAGACAGTAATTTTTATATTCACAGGAGTTTTAAAGGCCCTGTTTTCACCTTGATTGTAAGGAAACTGCTTGCGAGTTGTTATTTTATATTTTGTTTTTAAATCAAGCGAATAACATATTCTGACTTAGATAAGCAGAGTAAACTTGAGTTATCTCTCAGCTTTGAAGTCTTCATACTAAATGACCAGACTGATTATAGAATCATATTTTTCCCAATGTCAGTGGTCTTCTGATAAAATAAAAACAAGTCTTGCAGTGCCACATAGATGGAGTGATGTTTCCCCAAATAAATGTAAATGTTGTTGTTGTTGTAATTGTTGTTTTCTGTTTCTCAGTCATCAGAATAACAGCATGATATTTACCTTACAGATTCATAAGTCACTATTCACCACCAGCATATTATGGAACAGCTTGCATATCTCAAAGCTGCTTTATATGGAAACTTCTTGCCCTTTTGCATTGTTTGCTTTGGATAGAGTTCTTTGCTTTCACCCAAGGATGGGATAAATCTGCGTTTGTTCATTGTGAGTAAGAGATGCTCATGCTCATGCAAGACATAATTAATGGTTTGAGTTCGTGTGATATATAAGCAGGGAGATACACTTGGAAAAGAATTTCCCGTTCCCCTGCAGCATTCAGGGATAACATCAGGAAAAGCACCAATATAGCTGTACCACATTCCCTTAGTAGGATTCTAAGCTTCTACCCTCTATGTTCTTGTCTAGTGCCCCTTTGAGCTCAAAAGAGGCAAACAAAACCCCCTGGGCAGTTAACAGGAATACGTCAGCAGGCCTGATAAGCTTCTACTTTACTGCAGCTTGGAAACAGAAAAAGGCAAGAACGCGCTCCATGAATGACTATATTCTTTCAGCCACTCTAGTCACAGAATAAAAGAAACCTGCTTTTAGTCTAATACAGACTGAAGGAAAGACAGACAATGTCACTGTTAGAATTCTCTCACTAATTGCCCAAAATGTAAGAAAAAGCCCAAGACAGTCACAGTTAAGAAAAAAAAGAAAATAGGAAGCTAATGAGGAGATAGAGAAATATTTTATAATCATGCTCACTGAAGAAATCTGGCCCTCTGACATCTACCAGTGTCTCCTGCATTATAAGGGAGAGTCGAGGGACAGCTTCATAGAAGGAAAACTGTTCTTTAATTGTCTTTATTGAAAAAATAAATATATTCCAGAACAGCAGAAGATGTTAGACAGGACGACATTTATCATGGCCTGATACTTTGTCTTTTCTACTGTAATTTTAGTTCCCTCCTTATATTTGGAGGGGAAAATTCCACCAGTATTATAATATATTACAACTTCCACCATTCTTGCAGTGGCACTTGCTGAATGCACTGGAAGAGAATTTCTGAATAAATGAGAACTCCTAAACAAGTTATATCAACATTTTGCTTTGGGGAAACGAATATAATAAGAGCAATAAAATAACCTCAGATACACTTTGGGAGGCTTATATCAGCTGTATTCACTTTTTATACAGCAGTGAAAAACAATCTTCTGTCCGACAACTTTCCTCTATTGTCAGTCTGCAGTGATGACAGCTACTGCCAGCTGAAATTCTTTCTCTTAGTGTCCTGATCAGGCTGTAGTTCCACTTCAGACAGTTTACATAGGCCTCTGGATTTATGTAAAGAAGAAGAAGAAATAAAAACAGCCAAGAATTTCATTAATCTCTATTTCAAGATTCCCCTTGAAGATAATGGAGGTCATACCAGATTATCAGGCAAGGACTGGAAGGGGCAGGTTTTACATAGGTAGCATGAGTAAGGAATTCTCCATGCTTGCATCACACAGGGCTGTATCATTACCTAAAAAAGGAGTAAATATTTGTTTATTTAAAATATCAAACACTTATAGGGTTTGATCAAAATTCTTGCTTATGTTACAGCCTTTTGATCTTCCTTCTCTAGGGAGGTACTGTCTTCCACATTCAATGTTTTAAGTAATTGCATAAAGCCTTTTTACTTTAAAACCAATAAACATATCTTCAGAACTACAAACTGATTTCTCAGCAGCCACGTAACAGATTACCACACTAATCCAGAGAAAAATGTTGGTCTGTAAGTGGATATAAAAATCTGTGGGTTAGCCTGGTAACTTCAGTCAATACTTTGTGGCACTCTTAAAATACAGTCTGTTCTGAGGTGGGAGTAACAGTGAAAAATTGATCAGGAGACCAGGAAAGAGCATTTGTCATTTCTTGCTTTTCTTTAGTTCCCAGCATAGGTGGAATGGGTGAATTTTATTTTATTATAAAATTCCTGTTTCTGCCATAGTGGTTCTTTAAGTTCAGTGTCTGAACCTTACTGTTTAATGAAGCCAAACTGAGCAAATTGTTTACTGTTGTTTATTCTGAATGCCTTGAAACCTTCTTAACCAAATTTTAATGAGAAACGCAGATTCAGATCGATACAACTTATCACGGGTTTTGGTTATCACAGCATTGGGCCACAGTGCGTGTGACCTTGGGTGTTACATACACACAAACACATATGTGGTGATGATAAATGTGATGAAATATAGAGCTATGTGATAAATTGTGCAACTATGTGATAACCTAATTTATTACGCACCTTTGACTGCTTCACCTGCCCTCTGCCCATTAATCCTTCTCTCCCAGTGCTTCCTCTGACACTTTAAACTTTGGAACAGATTCACATAGCTGCCATTACAATAAAAAAAAAATCAAATTTCTTTCAGAGTGCTCCTTTCCTTTTTCACTGGAGGTAAGATTTCATCTCAAGTTATGCCCAACCAGTGTAGGGAAGGGAAGAATCAGTCCAGTCACCGTTTGATTAGGTATAAAAAGGTCTTGTCTCAAAATGTGGGTAACACATGGGTCTGTGAGGTTAGAAACTGAAGTTTCATCCACCATGAGGGGACAATTTCCAGATTCCTAATATATCAAGGAACATCCTTCTAACAGATGGTGCTACTGAGATGACTTTCAGTCATAATGTACTTATGGATAACAAATATTTTTTTTTAAAAGGACCACTAAAATGGTCAGCATTCTACAGACAGTAAAATTCAAACTGTAAAGTCAATCAATATATTTTGAAAATCCTTCCAGTTAATGTATTGAATGTTTCCTGTAAGATGCCACAATATCATGCTTTCTATAGTTGCTTTGTATTAGAATTTGTTGGCAATTAAAGAATGAACTTTGTAATGGATTTTTGATTTTGTAGTTGGGCAACTATATTGAACTTGGATATGTGTTAATATCACAGAAATCTATATGTGTTCCTCCATAGGAAATATGTAGTTTATGTTAATAAATAAGTGTAAATTACCAGAATAAACATTATGATAATTAAGAGATCATAACAATCCATGTGCTTGTATAGAAGTAAATAGATATTTGCCAATGATTTTGCTTAAAATGTATGAATAGATTAAGATAGCAAACAAATCTTTCTCTGTAATTGCAACCTCTTGTGATGTAGCTCAATACATTTACTATTTTCTCATATTGCCTTTCTGACTCGCATCTTCAAAGGTAACAAGATCAGACTGTGAATGAAATTTTCAAAAACTTTATTTCACCAACAAAGCCTCCTTTAGTGTGTGGACATTATCCTGTTTTACCTCAAACCAGGACACATTGTGTTTTTAAAAATTATATCAAGTAGATTTGAGGAGTTTTGAAAAATCCTTGCATATTCTCTCCATCTGAAGTTTGCTTTATTTAAAATCATTGCTCTCCAATAGCCTGATTCATGGCCAAATAGAGAAATAAAACGTAGGTTTTTAATAAATGATATGGAACATACACTTTACATGGTAATACATTTATTTGTATGGATAAAACTGTATAAATAAAGCTTTTTGCAATGTACTTAGCACCAGTCCAATGAAAGATAATTCTTCCTTACTCTGTGAACATTCTTTCAAAATTTAAAATTTGAGCTCCTAGATGGACAATAACATTTTTAAAAATTATGACTTGTAAGAACATCAAGTCAATTTATTTTCATTCTAGTATTAAATATTAACTTAAATATTTAATATTGTTAAATATTAACTTTTTTTTTTTTTTTTTTATAGGGCACATGCACATGCACTACAGCTGTTGTCTACAGAGCAAGAGTTACTTCTGGGTCTTTCTATAGAAATTTCATGCATTTAAAAAAGAGATAATCAAATTTTGTGCCTTTCCTTCCAGTATCAAGGACTCTTTGTTGCACTCCATGGCCAATTGGACATATATAAGAAAAAAAATAGCAACTGCATCTGGACCGAGCTTAGCCAGTTGCAAATTCATTACTTCATCTGGTTTCCAGAGTCTTGTGTATGACTCTGGCTCTTGCCTGTAGAATGATTTTTAATCCTTTAAATCATTTAAAACCAAACCGAAACAAAACAAAACAAACCACCAGTACATCAGCACTGTATGGAAACCCTGTTTATTATGTCTTAAGTAAAAAGAAAATTCCCTTTGACATGAATAGGATGCTTGCAGACCTAATATAACAAGAATTTGGAGGAATAACAGTACTAAGTATGCCATGTGCAGACAGGATTGCAGTGGGGGAATTCCAATGTGTCCCCAAGTTTGTCTGGTAAATAATTAAGAAGAAAAGAAATAGTAACAATCAGCTGAAAAATCAGGAAGTTAGAATCTCTGACTCCATGAACCTGACTATACAGTGACCTTCAGGATTGTAACTGAAATCAAAACATTGTCTTGGTTTGTTTTATCCACAAACGATGGCTTTTGTAGTAATAACATAGACACACTTGTATACTTTCTAAATAAAAAATGTGTGAAAAATATAATTCATTGACATTCACTGAGAACCTGAGTTGAGGCCACCAATGTTTAAGTCATGACTCCGTTTTAAAATGGGACACAGCAATGAAGCTTACAGGCTGCAGGACAGGACCTGTAGGCTAAGGTTGAATGTCTTTTTGAGTCCACCAGTCAGGAATGTACATACATTGTAAGTGAACTAGAAAAAGATTTCTCAGGGTTTCATTTTATGAGTTTAAATTTCATGGCTTTCACATTATTTTGAATGAATCAGTTATTAGTGTTCAATCTGAGAGAAATAGAGGATAAATGACAATCCAGAATAGATTGAAACGGACTTCCTCAGCTTGCCATTATGCAAAATCAATAATCAACAGAGAACTGTGCACCACTGATGTCAAGAGCATTTGCAATCCAAAGCTGGTTTTGAGTTTCTCTGTAGTATTTTGTGGTGTTCAAACAAACTTATTCCACTTTAGTCTATTACATTAAAAACAGAGAGAGGGTATACCATATGGTATCCCAAAGGATGTATAACTCTCCAGAATCTAAATAATTATTTAAAAGCTTTGAATTGAGTATAAGCTACCCAATTAATTTTGATATCTGTAGATGGAGTTCTGAATAAGTACTTTGCAGTACTGTAAACTTTGGAAATAATTTTAATATCATTTGTGGTATAATGAAACACTATAATCAGGATTATTGTAGGAGAGCTGGAAAATGAGACTGATGGAATTGTAAAATCAAAAGAAGGTCAGTTATAATTTCAGTTTCTTGAGCTTTGAGTTACACTTACAGCTCCTATTATTTTTAGCAAATCTGTGAAGCTGAATCCGGCTTCATCTCATTTCCTGTGCGCAGTACTGGGGAAATGCTCCGATATCCTTGCTTCTTTAGTCTCTAATTTATTATTTTTATTTTAATCCTATAAAAGTAGAAAGGAGTTGAGATAGCAAGCTTTCTTAACAATGTTGGTGTTGCAGATCCATTTGCTGTCCCAAGCAATTCAGGAACACTGCTGTAAAAATGCAAGTTATGTTTAATAAAGATTAGTGCAAAGTTATGTACCCTTGTGCTAAAATATTAAATACAGCAAAACTGAAGGGCACACAGCTAGTGAGCGGACTCTAAATTTCATGTTAAGTTAATGATACTTCTTGTCTCAAATGCACTTTGCAGTATAAAACAGCAATGATGGTACATTAACTTTGAAAGGAGTAAGATGAAAGTTCTGAAACAGTATGAAATATTTAATTGCACATGCATCAAAAGCAAATTTAACCATGAAGTCATGGGCTCTGAAGAAATGATTGACAGTTTGAACTGTCACTTTGCAAAATCCTTGTCAAAGGATTATGCCCATGCATGCTTATAGGCAAGAAACAGAGGTTAAGCTCTGCTTGAAATGAAGAAACAGCTGCAAAGAAAGCACAGGTTTTGTTATTGAAAATGGAAGTCATTTGGATTTTTGGCTGTCTTCTTAGGTTCATCTGTCTAAAGGGAAAAAAAAAATCTTTTGTGTAAGGATGCAGATAAAATTTTAGTTGAAAAAACTTGAAAACTGACCTATGGACATCTATCAAAGGAATTTATATTGCATGATACAATCAAAATAAAATATTAATTTGTCAAGGTTACAGCCTAGTCTTTATAACAGTCAAACTTCCAAGTAAGCTTCACTTCAGCCTCAAGAATTGTTGGTACTGCTTTTAAACGGGCTGGTTTTATATGCAACTTATGGATAAGAATTTATATTTTTGAAAGCTTACATATAGCAAAAGGGGTATGCATAGATATTACAAAATATTTTTAAAAAATTCTAGTGCCTTTTAGTATATTTCAGCTTTCTAAGCTTAGAGTCACAAATAAACATTCCCAGTGGGAGAAGTGAAGATCTCAGGTAAGATAAAGTTACTGAAAGACTGAGACCCTGTTTGTGCTGCAAATCCTTCATTGTAATCTCTGCAGACCAATTCAAGTTTTGTAATGCCTTATTGACATAAATAATGAACTTTTAAAGCTGAATTTTGTCATTCAGTGGTGAGACAAGTGGGTGATGCAGAAGCAACAGTATCAAAGTAATGACATGCAGAATTCTATCATTGATATAAAATTTTTTTAAACGGGTTTTTTGTAGTGGAGATCCCAGGCCCTGGAGGTAAGAGAGAGAGTCTGGAGAAAGGAAGACTCTTCCTTGATTGAGGAGGATTGGGTTAGAGATTGTTTAAGTAAACTTAATACCCAACAACTCCGTGAGCCCTGATGGGGTGCACCCAGAAGTGTAAGGGAGCTGGCAGATATTCCTTCACAAAGGCACTCTCCGTCATCTTTGAAAAGTCATGGAGAACAGGGGAGGTGCTTGAGGGACTGGAGAAAAGCCAATGTCATTACAACTTTCAAAAAGGGCAAGAAGGAGGACCCAGCAAACTACAGGCTGGTCAGCTGCACCTCCAGCCCTGGAAAGGTAATGGAACAGCTTGCTCTCAATGTCATATCTAAGCATGTGGAGGAAAAGGAAGTAATCAGAAGGGGTCAACATGGATTCAACAAGGGGAAATCATGCTTAACCAGTCTGATAGACTTCTGTGCTGGCATGACTGGCTGGGTAGATTAGGAGAAAGCAGTGGACGGTGTCTATGTTGACTTCAGCAGGGCTTTTGATACTGTCTCCCATAACATTCTCACAGGTAAGATTAGGAAATGTTGGTTAGATGAGTGGACAGAGGGGTGAATTGAGAACTGGCTGAAGGGCAGAACTCAGAGAATTGTGATCAGCGGTGTGGAGTCCACTTGGAGGCCTGTAACTAGAGGTGTTCCCCAGGACTCAGTACTGGGACCCGTCTTGTTCAACATACTCATCAATGACCTGGACGAGAGCACAGTGTACCCGCAGCAAGTTTACTGATGACACAAAACTGGGAGGGGTGGCTGACACACCAGAAGGCTGTATCGCCATTCAGCAAGACCTGGACAGGCGGGTGGAAAGGAACTTCATGAAGTTCAACAAGGTCAAGTGTAGGGTGCTGCACTTGGGGAGGAATGACCCCATGCACCAGTACAGGTTGGGGACTGACCTGCGGCAGAGCACCTAGCTCTGCAAAGAACTTGGGAGTCCTGGTGGACAACAAATTGACCATGAGTTGGCAATGTGCCTTTGAGGCCAAGAAGGCCAATGATCCCTTGGGGTGCATTAAAAAAAGCATGGCCAGCAGGCCAAGCAAGGTTATCCTCCCCCTCTATTCTTCCTTGGTGAGGCCACATCTGGAGTACTGTGTCCAGTTCTGGGCCCCCCTGTTCAAGAAGGACAAGAAACTGTTGGAAATGATCCATTGAAAGGCTACAAAGGTGATCGAGGGAACAGAACATCTCTTTTAGGAGGAAAGGCTGAGAGACCTGGATCTGTTCAGCCTGGAGAAGACTGAGATGGCACCTCATCAACACTTACCGATATCTGGAGAGTAGATGTCAAGAGGATAGGTCAGACTCTTCAGTGGTGCCCAGTGACAGGACGAGGGACAGCAGGCACAAACTAAAACGCATGAAATTCTATCTCAACATGAGAAAAAACTTCTTTACCAGAAAAGGCTGCCCAAGGAGCTTGTGGAGTCTTCTTTAGAGATGTTCAAAACCTGCCTGGATGCAGTCCTGTCAAACCTGCTGTAGTTAAACCTGCTTTGACAGGGCAGTTGGTCTAGATTATCTCCAGAGGTACCTTCCAGCCCCTGCCATTCTCAGAGAACTGCAGATTTAAATTCAATATTTGCTGGTATTTTCAATCTTGGCATGATACTCAAACTGTTTCTATTCAAATATTTATATTTCAACTATAAAGTTGAAATCTTATCCTTATGGCAAATGAATGTAGGAATCTCCACCCTGAAACAACAAGTTGTTGACAAATTAATGAAATTCTGTGAGAGTGCAGGGATGGAGCCCACAGGTTAGAGTCCTGTTACTTTTGGTATCATAAGCTAAGTCATTCCAGATACGTACATCTTCCTAAATTATTGTAACGATACATCAATATGTAGATGACAATCAAAGAAAGATGATTGGTATTTTAGCAAAAGCTTCTGAATTAAGGGGACACTGGGAAAAAAGCTTTGGAATTGAGGTAAGCATTGCTTTGCTTTGCCATACAAGAAAGAAAATTGGTAAGCAGGTTCTGAAAAAAACCACATTCACTCACCTAAAAGACTGTTGGTATTTAAGGACCCTCTGGAATGCATGTTCTACCCTATAAGAAATGTATTTTATCTACAGTACTTCATTTTCTTCTCATGCTTTTTTTTTAAGCCTCTGTCTGATTGACATTGAGTACCCTGTACATAGGTTAGTTTTGCATGCTGTTGAATGCATAGTGCCTTTCAATTCCTAATCACTCTTCATACAATGTACATTTTATAGTCACATCTGAGTGTTGTGTATGACAACAGGAAAAGTCAAAATATTCTCATGCATCTGCTCAGAAATTGAAGCAGACACATGAAGCAGTGGTAGCTCTTGCTAATAGGCCAGCTGTAGCATAGATACACTGAGACTCATAGTAATGTCTAGCTCCCTAATTAACCTCCCTTCACCATCCGAATTTGAAGCAAAAAGTAAAATTAACAAATGATTTAGGTCAGGTGTGCCCTATTAGTCTCTTAGAATAGGTCAGGTATGACTAGCTAATTATGCTGAATGTACTTTAATTGCTGTCAATCTAGTTAGCTTTGTGATAAATCAACTTTTTTTTATTTGACTGTACATATTAATACTAGCTATTCTAGCATCAGCTCCCATCATTGGCCCTTGCTGTAATCAGGCATTTCTGTTTCTGGCTGAATTTAAGACTTAAGAAAGAAACACAGTAGTAGTAAGCAATTCTACTGTAACAGTCATGATACCATCAGAGTGAATTATATTTCTGGTCAATATATGCTGTAAAACAAAGTCTTACAACCCCTTCCTGTGTTTGCAGGAAGGCTCCTGTTTCAGATAGAAGGCATAGCTGCTCATCTAAGATGCAAACAATACTAAAGAGATGCTTTAAACTAGGTGGACATGAGAGTACTGTTTTTTTACTCCATGCTTCCAATGAGAAGGCAAAGAAGTAGCTGCAGGTAGGAGCTGATGTGGGAAGCAGGCTGTAGGGATGCAAGGGATGCATAACATTGGAAGCAGCACCCTAATAGCTGTCAGGGGATGGAAATATATAATTAAGAGGTGGGTAAGAAGGAAGGCATTAAACAGGCATATGTGGTAGTAGATTTGATCTGATAAGGGAGACCATAGCGGCAACAGAAATCAAGTAATTGGTATGGGCTGCGAGACTGTTGCGGTCAGTAAGTCTTTCTTGAGTGTTACAGCTGTTTACTGTTAGCTTTCGCGCTATGTTTGGCATTGTTATGATTTTCCTTTAAGTAGGAGCATCATCCAGTCTTCATAGTTACAAACAAGGATAGAAATTAGATAATTAGATTTTAAATGCAGTTGTGTTCTGAAAGGAACCTAGATCTGTCATTTTCTTTGCTAAGGGTGCTGTCAGCCTCTCTTACTGCATGCACAAGCAGGTACAGCTAATGTAACAGCTGCATATTTATGTATATATGTGTAGATGTTCTTGGATGGCTTAATTGTCAGGGCTCAGGCAAAGATGTTAGCATTTTTTGTTTTGTCTTTGGCATCTTTGTTGAGTCTGACAATGGGACCTCTAACGAGTCAGTTTTAGCAAGCATCTCTTTTAATCTTTCTGTAATAGGAAAGGGATAAAGACTGATAAAAGAATTCAACAGTATGTATGGAGTTAATTGCTAATTCTGTGATCTGGACACAAGTCAGCAAATTGGTCAATACTTCTGATACTGTTTACTTTCCTAGTGCATGTCTATCTGCCTGTAGAGTGACTGTTTTTCTAAGCTGTCTCTTTAACCTGCTCTGAACTTGCTTTCTTAAGGAAGCTAGAGCCATTTTGTGCTCAGTTCAGGTGCAGTTCATCATTGCTGAAGACAGGCTCTTACTCCTTTTTCAATTTGAACTTGCTTTGTCCCTTCAGTCTTAAATATGGAAATCTGAAAATATGTGGTTTTATTTGTAAAGGTCAAGCATAATACTTTACTAGTTTAGAAGTTATGTCAACACCTTTTTGCTAACAAAATGGCCTTCATATTTCTGGAGAAGGTAAGATGCTAAATGTGAATAGAGAACTGTTTTTCTTTTTCATACATGTATTTTACTGAGAAAACTCCTTAGAATTTGGTTGTGGTCTTTTGGTACTACTTTGGCTACTATATATGCAAAAAATGCCCTGCATTAAATAAGCTGATTGAGAGTTATAGTTTGTCTCAGGAAATAAAACAAAAATCTACTTATTGTGTTGGGGAAGACTTTTTGTTATTTAGGTTTGATTAACAGTGTCTTATGGGTTTTGTCCTTCTTACGAGTTAATAATGTATTTTTGGTAATTTGCATAATCAGGTTTTGATATCAGCTAATATAGTTATTACTTATCTATACATAGATGTTTGGAATGCTGTTAAAAAAGCTTTTGACACCTCAAAATCTCATAAACAAGAATTATGAAATTAAGATACCTGAAATAAGGTGCTCTTCAGAGACTTTACTCTTATTCTAGGATCATATA
Organism: Pedionomus torquatus; assembly: GCA_013398155.1. Classification (NCBI taxonomy): domain Eukaryota; kingdom Metazoa; phylum Chordata; class Aves; order Charadriiformes; family Pedionomidae; genus Pedionomus; species Pedionomus torquatus. Next base: position 362,676 of record VZRU01016411.1, read on the forward strand.
AATAATTGTTCTTGATAAATATTTCAAAGTGAAGTTTAAATTTCTTACAAGGAAAATAAGTTAAGCATGTGCTTTGAAGGGTTTTGAAGTCTTATTTTGTTTAAGACTTCATCACTATCCTAAAGTAGAACATGTTTCATATGATTAGAGAAGGATGGTAAAGAATATGTTGTGTTGTTTTGTTTTTTTTCCAACTGGTATTTTATCCCATATTCCCTACATCTTTTAAGATATGTTAGATACAAATTAGGGTGGGCTTTTTATTTAGTTACAGTTCTATTCCTCCCAAGTGAATGTAATACTCTGCAGGACTGGGTTTATTGTCACTGTCAGGTTCTAATTTAATCACATAATAAATTAATTTATCCCTAGAGTTGTTAAAACAAATTTAGAAAGACATTTTTGCCTTGAATATCCTATTAAACTTGTCTCCTGGCTTTATTGCTTGAAAAAATGTCTTTCAAGCAGACGGTTGAAAACGAACCTATATATATTTTATTTTATTTTTTGGTTTAGAATTAAAAATATGTATTCTGTTTCTGAGTGGAGTCTTACTTGAGCAGCTAGCAGCGATAGGCTAATACTCTGGAACTGATCCCATACTTGAAAACATCAACCGTAATGGAAAAAAGATAAGTCAAAAAAGGGAAAGTTGACCAGAAGTGCTATGAAGGGTCTTATACTCTCCAGGTTCTTCTACAGCAGCCAGACTTCAGGTAGTAGCATCATGCTGCTCTCAGGAGTCTGTTCTGTGTCACTTAGCTGCCATTCATCAGACATAAACCTCCTGATAAGCAGCATAATGTCAGTTCTTTTTGCCAGCCTAAGATAACGGGGTTTTTATTACTGGAACTCTGTTGGAATGTTTTTCCTTCCTTCTTCCTTAACAGTCTAAAATGTTAGAGGATCTAGTCTAAAAGTTATTAAAGTTGTGCAGCAGGGGATACCACCTGTATGTCCCTGCATCTTCTGGCAAAGGCTTTCTCACTCAGCTGTTCAAAAGGTTCAAAAATACACATTATTTTTTTTTCTTCTCTCATTGCTTTCCAATCAAGAGACAAAAGGGATTAGTAAACAGTAACTTCTGCCATCGAAATTGGAATTTAATTCTCACATTGGTTGCTAAAGCAAGTTTTCAAATCTGCATTTTGAGGGGTAGTAGTGAGTTTCTTGATAATTAAACCTGCAGTAATGCATGAAAATACTTCAAACTGTGTTAAAACCTCTTCTAACTTTGCAGTAAATGGCTTCATTATCTGGTATTAGAAGAAAGTCACAGCCTGCATTACGGTAAGTAACTGTGATTCCTTGGTCCAGCTGGACTCTATTGTGTGTGTGAAAAGGTAGTTTGCCAGACAATTTGAACAGTGGGAAGCCTTGGGAAAGCTGTTCTTGCTTATGCAGTGATGGTATTTACATAATAGTATACTGTGTCATACCCTGTTTGCCTCTGAAACAAAACCACTCTCCTTTTGCAAAAGGAACTGTATGAGGTGGATTCTCATGAAGGCCAAATCCATTTATAATCTAAACATGTACTTAATACAGGTTACAAGGTCTAAAATCTTGGCCGCAACATAACACTTCAGCCTTTTATCTCCTGAGGACAGGCGGTAAGTCAACTGACCTGAGCTGAAAGTACAATTTTGGGGTCAGGCAGGCAAGAAGTTAATCACTGACAGTTATTTTGGAGAAAGAAGGATAATATCTGCCTTGATTAGTAAAAAGAGACTGAAGTAAAAATTGACACTACAGGAATATGTTGTTTACCAATAAAATATCAAAATGTAGAAGTATTTAGGTAACATGCAAAACTTCCTCATCTTGTTACTAGTACAGCTGTCTAAATAGAATTAATCAAATATTGCTTTAAAAATTCTTACCTTTCACACATTATGTAAAGCAAACGTTATGAATTGAAAATGGCATTACACACGTTTTACTGTTCATGAGTGTAATTTACATGACTTTGTACGTATTTCAGAAAGCACCATGCTTTATTTTCAACAACGTATCAACTTTCAACATGCATATGATGGAGTCTTTCAGGTTTTGGGGGTATAACTTTACTGATATGTCTAATTGCAGACTAGTAGCATTACTTTGCTATCTTCATTAATCACCTAAATCTGTATAAGAACTGCATCTTTCCTCACTAAGACAATTCTTGTGTCTGGTATTGACTGAATAGATGAACAGGTAGAGAAGCTGTAAAATGGTTTCATTGATGTAGGCATTGGCATAGTGTAAACTTTGTTGTCTTTCAAATTCTCTTTAACTGCAATTTGTGAGGCTATAAAAAATCTGCTTCTTGACAGTGATGCAATAGCATCATGTTTCCTTGACTCAAAATTCATCCTGGTTTGAGCATCAGGTATAATATCAATTTTCAGAGAGATATTATACAGTTATATAACTATGTTATAGTTATGTAAGTTTATGGAACTTTGGTTTTGCAACTGTAAAATCTTTCCCTACCTTTGGCACATACCCACAACCCCAGAGATCTCCAAACATGCTGCTAACCAAAACAGATGGACAAGAACTGGACAGAATGATGAGGTATACTTTATCTCTTTCAAACTAAAGCTTTGAATTGTCCTGCCGAGCAATTTAATGTTTGGGTTGTGTTCACAAAATTTAAATTAAGTTTTGGTCTGCAAAAGGGTTTCTGCTTCAATTTCAATAGTGTATTTTTTTTCCTTCCCCTTCTTTATCTGAAAGCTATTGCAGTAAACTGAAGACACTTTAGGAGCTGCCACTCTTTAATTGCTATAAAAGTAGTAGAAACCTGTTTGATTGCCCTGGCTTCTGTTAAGAAGCAGAGTGTGTATGTGAAACAGTTACATTTCTGTGTGGATACATTTAACTTGCGTAATAACTAATGCATGCAGGTGTAGTTTGGATATTTCTGAAAGACTTTCAGGTGCTGGAGTACATCCAAAGGGCAATGAAGCTGGTGAAAGTTCTCGAGCACAAGTCTTATGAGTAGTGGCTGAAGGAACAGGGTTTGCTTAGCCTGGAGAAAAGGAGGTTAAGAGGATACCCTATCACTCTCTACAACTACCTGAAAGGAGGTTGTAGAGAGGTGTCAGTGTCTTTTCCTGAGTAAGAAGTGATAGGACAAGAGGAAATGGCCTTAAGTTGCACCAGGGAGACTAGATATTGGGAAATACTTCTTCACCAGAAAGGTTGCCAAATATTGGAACAGGATGCCAGGGAAGTTGAGTCCTCATCCCTGGAGGTATTTAAAAGATGTGTAGATGTGGTCCTTAGTTACATGGTTTTGTGGTGGACTTTACATTGTATTTATGGTTGGACTTGATCTTAAAGGTCTTTTCCAACCTAAGAAATTCTGTGTAGTAGTATAGATGGAGCAATGTGTTCAGTAGGATTTTTTTTCTCATTTATCTCTTCCCTCTCCTCCCCAGTGAAGCAAATGTTTCCTACACTGTACCTGGCAAGTAACATTCAGTAAGCTAACCACCTCTATCAAGTTAAGGAAACAAGATCCTTTTAGTGATTTTTACAGTATGTGCACATAACCTGCTTTTCTGTTAATTGGGAATGGGAAAGGTAATCAGAATTCAAATTTGCTGAAACTCACTGTTGGGACTTGCACTTAAAAGCCCTAGAACTTCCATACACATATACTGTTCTCCCTTTAAAATGGTTCGCAAGTTTAATCACCAACTAGAATTGATTTTGTAGCTCAAATGGGACTAACACATGCCTACAGTTTCTTGTCAGATCTCCCTGTGAACAAATACACTGTAGCTGTAAGTTTTAACAGAGTGGAAAATACCCAAAAGTATCTGAAGGAAAAGTCTGCAAGTTGTTTCTGTCCCAAGGACACTGACTTTTCCGTAAGCCCACATAATTCAAACAGTTTAATTGTATATAAACTGATGTGGTTAGCTCAGTTCCTCAGTCTTTGTGATATGTGGCAATAACAAAATTGTCAGATGCACTGATATGATTATAGCAACAAAGTAGATTTCCTGTAATGTCTTGTCCTGTGCTTGTTTACTATACTTATGCTCTTTTTTTTTTTTTTTTAAGAGGATGGGCCTAATTGAAAATGGTGCAGCCTTTCAGGAAAGTACATCTTGAGATTATGATAAACTTTGTTGGCTCATCCAATGAGCTTTAGTCCATTTGAGGTCATTATTAATTGCTTCTTGGGTAGTTTACAGAAGCAGTTGGAGGCATAAACAATGTAATTTTTCAATAATATGTTAGCAGTTGGCTTGTCTACCATTCTATTTTCATCCTTTTCCCCCCAAAGAACAAAAGAGAATAGTATTTGGTCAAGCCCTGATAAATCAATAAGTTAATGCAGTTAGTTACACTTACTTAGCGCAGTTAATATTAAGAGCTTGTAGGAGTTTCTTTGTATTTACTTCTTTATTCCCCCATCAGCCATTAAAGAACATTCTCATTTTCCACATGAAAGCCTCAGGAGCAATTTCACAGCGCAGACCCAACAAACTGAACACTACAAGATTAACTGACTATACTACCTTGTGTTGCTAGTTTAGCTCTGCCTGTAGGATTTAAATTTGTGCTACCCTTCTGAACAATCAAAGCCAGTTTAACTACATCCCAAATGCTTCATAGAGAAAGTCTGTTTAATTTCTTCCTTTCCTAGATTGCATGTTCAAAGTAATTTCTCCTAAATTAAATGTCATTTGGTTGTATTAGAATAATCAGGACAAATTCAGATTTTAATAAACAAACTTATTTTAGACTAAAACTATTGAGATGGTTTTAAAAGAAACAAAAACAACGGTGAAGTCATGGGCACAGGGAGTGGAGGTAGCAGCATTACAAACCCATAATCGTATCTAAGCATCATAAATTTTCCAGCCCTGCTAAAATATAAACTAGGCTGGGAATATTGAAATCGAGAATTTAAATGGGAAATAAAATCTTGATTTTTTTTTTTTTTTGTGTTAAACTGTGGTTCTCATTTTAGGCCCCCACAAGAAGACATTTAGTTTTAAGAAATGTAGTTTTTAATGCAATCAAATACTGTAAATTTAAACAGTCCATGAAGGCATTGAAAAACCACGGGTATGCATTGTGTGTTATTGAATATGTGGGAACTTTCATTAGATATTTAGAAAAGAATTTTTATTCTTTTTAGGTTTTATATTTTTTTCCTCTTCATATTTAGTACAACTGATCAAAGAGAATTTACTCAACATTCTTATCTTTATTTCATGAAATAAGCCTGCTCACGATTACTATTTTGAAGCACTTTTTCTCCTGTATCTGTTTCTTAGTCCGCTCTTTATGTGGAGCAAATGGTTTTAATTTCAACAATATTGCACTCATTTAAAATCACATGTTGCTCCTTAATAGGACTGAAGAGTTATGTTCTCTAATGGTTATTTTATTTGTTTCCATGTTTTCCATGAATTTATCAATCTCCTTCTTGAACTACGTGTTGTTCTAGCCTGCATACTGAGACTACTTGACTACTTTTTTTTTTTTTAAGTTAACAATTGTGACTTCTAACATCACATTAGTAGTTTTGTTTCTGCTGTGCTGCTTTGATATTGGCAGGAGTCAGTTCAAAAGAATGCTATGCAGTCTTCATTAGGGCACTGTGATATTAAGACTCTGGGAATTCTGCCAGGGGGAATCAATTGGTGAAATATTCAAAGAGGAGAAGTGTACTGCCTCGTTTATATTCACATACACCGGAGCAGACTGCCGAGACATACACCGAGACACTGGGACTGGACTCTGTGGTTGTGTTCAGTAAATGTTATGTCTTGTATATCCTTAAGACTTCAAAGCTTTTTGTATTAGATTGTGCTCCAAGGGTGATAAACCGTGGTATATTGTGATTTCAAGGCAAGGCTTTCAAAATTTTTTGTATGTTTATGTATCTGATATAATGGAAGTAGGGCATGGGTGAGACCAGGGAACAACCTGCGTGTGTACGACAGGTATAAGCAGAGAGTACTTCAGGTCACGCAGCTGCTAGAAGCACCATGTGTTGATGAAGTAAAATGTGTAACTTACAGAGCATTCCTCTGTATGAAGAGTAGTAAAATGTGTTGAAAGACCAATTCTTTATAACGCATACTGTAGAAACTTAATGGTTATCCTATATAATTCAGGATCCACATTTCAATGGATTATGCCTAAATGACATCTTAGAAAGGATATAGTAGTAATCAAAGGATCAAGAAGTAATAATCCTATGGCAATATTTTAACTGACTAAACAGCTTGCTGTAGCTAAACTCATTAGTAACCTGATAAGCAAGCAGGTAACTAATTGGAGGTACTTAATTATGAAATGTAAACATTAGAATTTGTCTCATTTTTATCTTTTAAACTGGGGGATTTCTCTCATCAACCTAGGACTAAGTGGAAGGGGAAAAAAGCCCTCTATAATCTACTATCTGTATTTGTGTATAATTTTATCTGATTTGATCTTGTATTAAATACTAATACTGCATGTGTTGAAACCTAGTTACTTAGAAACACTTCCTTCAAAAACTATAGCAAATATACATCAAAGTTGCCCATTTTCCTGAGGTGTTTGTTTTTTGCAGTCCACTCGTGTCTGGGATGCTCCTGGTTGTGCCCTCTGTTTAAAATGGGAAATAGCCATAGTTGTCTGCAGGCTAAGAAGAAAGGGTTGGGAGGGGTGATTATTCTATTTCAACTGTGATTTCTTCTCTCATCTAACAAAAATCTCTGGGTACATGCAGGAACTATAATAACGCATAGCCATAAAATACTGAAACATCTTCAACAAAACATGGAGTATTCTCCCACAGTGTTTTCTTATCTGGAAAGTCTGTGTGGTTCTTTGTTACAACCATAAAAATAAATTCTGAGTAAATTTAACGTGCTGTTGTCAGTGGGACGATATTCTTAGATTCTTTCATGGCCACCCCACATGATGGAGGGGAAAAAAAAGTGGAAATCTGGCTATGACATGGATTAATATGCTAGAAGGCATGCCATTACCCTTGTCTAATTATTGGGACTTCCTGCTTTCCAATAGTATCTTTTGGGTTGCTTGTCTAAGAATTGTCATTTCAAATAATATTCTGAGAGATCTGTAAGCAAAATGTGTCTGGAGAGCATAGGTGGCTGAAGAGAAAAACATTACTATTGCTTTGGAAACAAATGAAATAAGTTTATCAACTGTATCTGACTTTTGTGAAGTGTGAATGCTGTACTGTGGTCAGTAACTTCCTTTTTGAAAGCAGTAAGTTATTTGCTTTTTTTTTAAAATTTAAATAACATTATCCTATTTAACTGTTCAAGTTTGAAGATATTGATGGTACTTGACAAACTTCCTATAAGCTGGTGTTTGCAAACACTGGGATATTTGAGGTGCTGATCTATTATTGCCTTCTCCCTATTATCCCTTGATTCCCTAAAGGCCTAAAATAATGCCTAAATAAAAGGTAACAAAGGCTGATTCTGTTACCTTGTTTATGAGTTTTCTGTTATTAGTGCTATGTAAAGGCATAATTCTGTGCCATAGTGTGAATGTGGAATCTCAAGGGGAGAGAGGGAGACATGGGGGGCAGCTGAATTGGGTTCATAAATTTTGTTTTGAGAAACTGTGGACGCAGTTCATGATGAAATGTCTTTAAGTTTCTATACTGCAAGTTAATTGCATCTTTAATAGAAAGAACTTTTTGGTTTGTTTTAAAATGTTGAAATTGTGTGACATGCAGGAGGTCTATAGATGGTCTATATATTGTATTCTGGAGAGGCTCCCTATGCCCACGCTTCAAGAACAGGTATGAGGAACTCATCTACTACAACCATATATAGATCATATAAATAAACGCAGTAGTATTTGAGATCTAGTGATGTATCAGGTAGCAGGGAAGCAAGTCTACTTTCCAGGGAGACACAGCAACATGTGAGTGTTCAAGTCTGCTGTAGTTTGCCAGGAATGTAAATATTTTTTTTTATGGTGATATATTAGATCATTCCCTGGATTCTTCCCCCATGCATTTTTCAAAAAGAATGCATAATTTTTCAAGCACTCATTTCATATACTGAGATGAACCTTAGTTTTCATGTTTCAAGTACTGGTGTTGAAGTGAGATATGAGTATCTTACATTGAGTGTCATGTGTTGGTGTTGAAGATTAGACCATTGACATGTGAGACATACTCAATTCCCTTATTTATTTTTTTTTAATTCTCAAACATTATACCCACATGTTGCCTCCTACTGAGAAGTTAACTGTTCAAATTCTGATGCAGTAACATTCCTCTCCAAGTGTTTTATGACTCTCAAGGATAGATAGTAAAACATGGGTGTAAAGCCTGCTCCTGTGGGTAATGAGAAAGTAATAGCGTTGCTATACTTACATCACTGTAAAATGCAGCTTAAAAACCATCTGAATGATGAGGGTGAAGGCAACTAAACTTAAAGGCAAGATAAGCAAAAAAACGGTTTAATAAATAATTTCATTGACTGATATATTGCTTTATGGTAATGCAAAATAATCCCATTGGAAGGGTAATTAAAGATCATCTAGTTCCAGCTCCCCTGCTTTGTGCAGGGACACCTCCCGCTAGTCCAGCTTGTTCAAAGCCCCATCCAGCCTGGCCCTGAAAGCTTCCAGGGATGGGGCATCCACAACTTCTCTGAGCAATCTGTTCCAGTGCCTTATCCTCTCCCCTCTTTCATTTAAAACTTTTACTCCTTGTCCTATCAGTACACTCCTTGATAAAGAGTGTCTCACCCTGTAGTCCACTTCTAGGTACAGAAAGGCTGTTATAAGGTCTCCATCGTGCCTTCTCTTCTCCAGGCTGAACAGCCCCAGTTCTCACAGCCTGTCTTCGTAGGAGAGGTTCTCCATCCCTCTGATCATCTTTGTGGTCCTCCGCTGGACCTGTTCCAACAGATAATATACTTCCTGTGTTGGGGACTCCAAAGCTGGACACAGTATTCCAGATGTCTCATGAGAGAGAATCTTGTAGTGTCTGAGTAGAGTCACCTCCCTTGGCCTGCTGGCCATGCTTCTTTTGATGCAGCCCAGGATATGGTTGGCTTTCTGGGCTGAAGTGCACATTGATGAGAAGCTCAGTATGAGGAAACAACCAACACTTCCAAGTCCTCCTCTTGACTACTGTCAATTCATTCTCTGTCTAGCCTGTATTTGCACTTGGGATTTCCCCATTCTAGGTGGAGGACCTTGCACTCGGCCTTTTCGAACTTAATGAGGCTTGCATGGGCCCACACCTCAAGCCTGTCCAGTTCTGTCTGGATGGCATCTCTTCCTTCTACATGTTGACTGACCTACACAGTTTGGTGGTGTCAGCAAACTTGCTGAGGGTGCACTCAATTCCACTGTCCATGTTGCCAATTAAGATGTTAAAGAACACCAGTTTCAGTACTGATTCCTGAGGAACACGGCTCATCACTACTTGCTGCTTGGATTCATCAATATGTAGTGAATTAGAGTTGGATGGCAAAGGTGTATTGGATGGAATGGACCCTTCATGAGTGCACGGGTAGTCTGCAGGCTTCTGAACCAGTGACAGGAAGTCTTCCTCACTATTGTTATCTCCACACCATTCTGATTACAGAATCACAGAATGTGTTGCATTGGAAGGGACCTTTAAAGGTCATCTAGTTTAACCCCCCTGCAGTAAGCAGGGAATGTTATGTTATAATAAGTTATTTAATGAGACACATTTATTCTTCTCTTTTCTCCCCATTCCTGAAAAGGATGGGAAGTAGAGTAGAAGGCAATACTGTCCAAGTACAGATTTTATCCTCTATCCTTGTAGAAGTAGCAGGTAGCTAGCCAGGAAGCCGCCTATTGGGGAACACTTAGTAGAGGCCCATGAATGAGGGGTTAGTTACTTGGTGCAATCTCATCTCATTGTTTGTACTTCTTCAGTTGCATCAGAAGAAGCTAAAAAGCTATGTTAAGTAAAATAGAAGTTCTGTGTAAGAAATTGCTGTTATTACCCTAGGGACACTGAAGAACTGAATGGAAAAGCAGATCATGTCTCTGATACAGACAGGGGAGAGATATGCATCTCTTTATTAAGATATCATACAGAATATGGAAAAAGTTTGAGGACTACTGCACTATAATGAATTTGCTTTCAGAAATTTACTGAAAGCAGCTATTTAATGAGGATATCAGTTGCAGCCCTCTGGAATTAGGGTCAAACAGAGCTGGTTATTGCCAGCCCAGAATTAGGATTCTCAATAACTTTGCAGGATTGCTGAGCACCTACTCTTTAACCCTAAATGACATTTATTAAGTTTGCTCAGCCAGTGGACTGATGGAGTCACTTCCTCATTATTAAATGTGCGTTTTTTCTAATCTTGCATCATCTCAGTGCTTTATATAAAACTAAAATCAATATTCATGGTGCAGAGGGCGCTTTTCCTCCAACTCTTTCATAAATCTCTTGAGTACTTCCTACTTCTCAAGTTCCTTCAGTGCAGACAGTATAATATATCTATGGCAAGACTGTCTCAGAGAAATTGCTTTAAGTTCTTTGCAGTCCAAGAAAGAGCCCATGTTGATATACTGTTTTTGCATCTTCCCAAAAGGGGATTCCTGTCTTGTATATGAAAATAAACAGCTGCTGAAAAATGTTGCTATGCTGCATTGCATGATGTAATATTAAAAGAACAAAATAAGCAATGGGTTTTTTTTGATCACTAATGTAGCAACTTACAAGTCACCAGCAACTTACCTGCACAAAAAAGTGAAATAATATTCTCTTGTAAAAAGTTGAGTTCAATGAAATACTTTTCTTTTGTGTTATCTTAAAATTGTAAAGCAAAAGAATCCCGTTGTAGTTATGGTTTTTTTTGTGGGTGTTTTTGAACCTTGCTTTGTGCTTTTTTTTTTTAATATATATAACCAGGAATATGGAAAACAATAACAATAAACTAAGATCATCTGTGAGCTCTTTATGCATATGTCTGAAATTTAGAGGATGAAATCCGTATTATTTTAAACTGTGTACATTCAGGTTGATCCCTAAGTAAAATGAGAAAGAAATAATGGTGTTTCATATAGAGAAAATGAAGACTCCTAGGCCTGCTAGTCTGTAATGAATCAATCAAAATGGAATTAGTAGATAGAAGTATTAAAGGACTGTAGTAACACCATGCTACAGACGACCACAACAGGAAAGGCTGGGGAGAGAAGAAATACTATATGATAAGATAAGAAAGCTGTGTATGGATAATAACACTGATGATAGCTGATAACACCTCCATAATATTAATTTTAAAACCTTTGAGACACTATGGAAATAATAGTTGTTGCAAATTAATGCTTCCTGAATCATACCAGCAACAGCTTAAGCACATATCTGGCTGTAGCAAAGCTGATGCAACCTGAGTAAATAAGAAATAGTTGGTACACAAACATCTCCCTAATTTGGGAATTGAACCAATTACTACCAAGAATACAGACATGACTACAACAGCTTTTGTTCTAAGAAGAAACTGATTGACGCAGGGAAACAGATTGAATCTTAGCATAGAGGGTAAAACATCAAGGCAAAGATGCTCATAAAATTAACCGAGGATACTGATATTTTTCTTTTTATGTGCTTATTACAGTTCAACAAGCTGGGACAGGATGGAGTCTTTGAAAAGCATCAGGTTGTAAATGATTTTGTAGCATAATAGTTTTACAGTCAACTGAGATAAAAAAATTAAGTTCAGTATTTGGGGTCTACTTCAGTGAAGACTTTGCTTACTGATTTCCTTGACTATAGCTGCTTAATTAGTAGATTACAATGGCATCTCTTACCTTCATGAATAGTAGTGTAAACTTTAAACAACCATTAATAAAATCTAAGGGTATCTTAAAGCTGTTCATTATTTTATGGATTCGGTTGAGAATATGAAATGTGGCACAGGGTTCATAAACTGGAGAAAAAATTGCTGATGTGTCAGAAGAACAGAGATAGAAAGATGCCAATGAGATGAAGCACCAGAAAGTGGGCAAGGAAATGAGAAAAAAATGTAGTAGCAAGTGGAAGGTAGTAGTGGACTTTCTCCTTATGCCCTACTGTAAAGCATCTGTGAGTAAACAGTTGCAGAGAAGAGAACAGAAAAGTCCTTGCTAGATCCCCTACATGTTGTTATTAAGAATTTATAAAGGATTTTGGCAAAAAAAAAAAATAGAGAAAGACAAGATAAAAGTAAACCATCTGATCAGAAGGGCGGAACACTTTTCCTAGTGTAAACAAACAGTACAGATCATATTTTCTAGTACTCTTCCCAAGACATCTGTTATTGAACGCTGCTGGAAACAGCCTATGAGATCTGGCCTATTACAGCAGACTTCTTATGGAAAAGCTTGACATAATATGTGTTGTCAGGAGAACAGGACATGTCATGTTAACCCTGGATAAAGCATAATAGGAAAACATGGAAACAGTAGTGTTGATTTTATAGAAAATACTTGAAGCACTGTATATCCAAGAATGTAATTAATAGGAAACATTGTCAGCATCTCCCTAATACATTTTACTGTACTTTTTTTGTTATTTCTTTTTATTGCAGTAGTTTATAGGTAGGCAGGTAGGTTAGTAGCAGAGATCTTTCTTGATACTACTCACAAAATCAGTTTTGTTTTGTTTTGTTTTTTTTTTTCCATGTGTGTTTGCTTTATTTCAACTTTCTTTTAAAGACTACATTACAAAAGCAAGTAGCCATTTTTAATCCCATTTTTCAGCTGGGAGAGAGTGAGTCATGAATTAATTCAGTGAACCACAGAATGTTCCTTGCAGTGAGGTATGGATAAAATCGGGGACAGAACACAGACCTCCTCAAGCTCAGCTGTCCTTCCTCTTGCCTACTTTGTATGATTATTTCACAGCTGACCATGAACACAGCTTGTAACAAAGAGACTTATTTGGAACATAATGGAGACTTATTCGGGGTATTTAACAATGCAACATGACATGGAAAGGATGCTCTTCAAAAAAGATCCATGCCAGTGGCTTACCCCATGTGAGGGCAGATGTTCGCCATAGTTCTGAGCTCTGTCTAGCAGAACCCCTCCAAACCTGAAAACTCGTGCAGCTTGCCCATTATGTTCCTGTTTGGCAGAAAGGCGATTGCTGCTGTGCTGACATTCATCACTGAGCTTTTTACTGTGGGTCTGCTGTTCTTACGCTTACGCTCTTCTCTGAAATCAGCATGGGGATATATCAGAGCTGGAGAGGGCTTTTTCCTGTCCCACCCCACCAAATGCTTTCTCTTTTGTAGTATTACAGTCCTTTCTGTAAGGAATAGGGGTAATAGCAAAATACCACAAGTAAGGAAAAGGCTGCACAGATCTATTTGTCTCAGGATTTGAAGATTTTTTCCCCCACTCCCTTTACATAATCAATTGAAATACAGATTTCAGTATATGATTCTGCAGGAGGACTAGTAGCCCGTTTCTGTCTTCTTTAAGGAGTCAGGCATTTTCAGTGACATGTTTTGGTGCATACCCACAGCAGCAGTCCTTTGGTATGGTAGGAGGTGGTTTTGTTTGATGGGGATGGGGTGGAGGTGGCGTTTCTTTTCTGGATGGGGGAGGGATTTGAGTATTATGAAAGTTTGGCATTATGATTTCTGTATCACCACTTGTCATGTGGCAGATTAGAAAATGCTGAAAAATAGGATAGCTGGTTTTATATGTAGAACACGGACACTGAAGGCGCCTCTGCTGATGAAAAGTGATTTTTGCATATCTCTTGAATCTTCATACTCCTTTCAGTAGGAGAGACGTTTGAAAAAAGACTGGATCAAATTTTCAGACATGCTGAATATCTAGTGTCTGCTAACTTCAAATTGTCTTAGGGCTGTTAAAAGATGCTGAATATTAGGATCAATGAAGTGTAGGGTATCTCTTCAATAGCAGCTGAGACAAGCTATCTTTAAATCTTTGTGTTGTCTCTATGTGTTATAAAGTCTGTAAATACATCTATTTTAATGCACTAATTACATGTACTGGTACTGTGTTTCACTACTTAAACATTTTAATCCTTTTTTTTTTTTTTTAATTTCCTGTTCTCAGCTACTGTCAGGTGACCAGTTTAATTCTTAAATGAAGTTCAATTCATGGTGCAAGTAAACTGCTTTGTAACTTCAGAAAGAGTGGCAGCACGCATACTTTAAGATACTGTATCTAATCCTTTCTAATATCTGTAATGGTAGATATAGAGATGGTAAATGTACTCTGTGTATGCACAGGAAACAGAAAAAGGCAACATGCAGGATCTCTTCTATTCTGCATTTCATACTCCCTAAAACTGGAGTGGAATTACTCTCTTTTGAAGCAGCCAAAGCATCTACCTCATCTTTCTGAGAAAAAATGCCCCTAAAAAGTCTGGCAATGAACAACTGAAAGTGTTAACTTGTCATACAAAACAAAGTGGTAACCGATGTATTGTTGTCCCAGTCTGCAGTAGTTGTCTGGCTGAAAGCAGTAGCTCTGTGAGAGGTGTGAAATACGCTTTTTATCTCAATGTTCTCCTTTAGTCAAAGTCTAAGGATAAATGAGTGTTTGTACTAATTTTTGGTGCTGATTGGACATCCATTGCTCTTTCAAATGTGTTTTCAGGAACAATTCATAGAATCATAGAATGGTTAGAGTTGGAAGGGACCTTGAAGATCGAGTTCCACCCCCCCTGTCATGGGAAGAGACACCTCCCACTAGGCTCAAAGCCCCATCAAGCCTGGTCTTAAATACTTCCAGGGATGGGGCAGCCACAACTTCTCTGGGCAACCTGTTCCAGTGTTAGTATTTTATTTTCTATGTGTTGACATAAATCTTGATAACATTAATGTAAATCAAATATAGAGTTGGAGTTTAATATGACAGAATTCCTTCTTCCTGTGTTATAAAAGTTTGGATACTCAGTCAGGAAGAAGAAACAACACTGCTTTTGGTCATATGTCATAAACAGTGTATCAAATATTACAAGAAATACTTAAGGGAGAATGATTGAAAACAGTAAACATTACAATTTTGTCAAAATATATTTTAATCTAGCAGCTTATAACTCTAATTAGTAATCTTTTAAAGAGTTACAAGCATAAGCTGTTTGCCTCAATTTACTGATAGTTAGTACCTGTGAGTCACCTTGTCCTTTTATTTCCTCATGCTGAAATTCAAGTAACCACAGCTAGATCTCTGCAGATGTTTCTATTTTCCATAATCATTCAGTATTAATGAGTTCTGTATCAGTGAAAAGTAATCATCCTTGATACATCAACACAAAAGGGAGGTGATAAAAGTTTAAGGCAAAAATATGTTCTCTGCGAACTGATTTGTCTTGTAGCTAAAAAATATTTAAATTCATATAGTAAATTATGAAATCTCTTTAGGAGAATCTCATATGAAGATGTGGAAACATGCTTCCTTCTTTTACTGGCCAAGTATTTGGGTTTTTTTTTTGTTTGTTTGTTTTTTGTTTTTTTTTAATTATTATTATTTACAGCCTTAAAATAGACTCAGCACTTCTAAACATGTCCAGGAAGTCATTACACAATTTTTGTGACTCCTTTTGTACAGGTAATTATTGCATTCAGGTAGCTGCTAATGGTAATTTTTATCCAGAAATTACTTTGAAATTAAAATTTAAATAGCTGTGGAATTACAGGAGAGGACATACTGCTTCCATGTACATCAATTTAATAAAAATCAACCCCCTACTATTTATTAGAAATTATTTTACAATAAACAGTGTACCAGAACCTAGAAGGACATTGCTACAGTTACCAGACCTGTTAGTGTTAACTTCTGCCAATTCAAATTTGCATCTTCCTCTTGGATGTATATTGCATCTGTGACTAGGATTTTCTGATTGAATATTGTATTTCCTTGATAAAAATCAGAAAGGAACGCAAAGCAGAAGTGTAGCTGGACAAAGCATGGACATCAACAAACCAAACCACAAATATTTAGTCTAAAATTACTTACCTAAATACCTATTTGGGCACCCTTGAAAAAGACCTCTCCCTCATGCTGAAATGGAACATTGTATCGGCAGAAATGTCTTCTATGGAGAATGAGATAGGTAGTCAGAGAGTCTTGTTTTATGATGTTTGCTTAAAAATAAAATAAAAACTCTTGGTAACAATCATCCTGTCTCTCCCATCTATAATGGTACTGTGATGAAGGTACAACTGAAGTATGTATATATATATATATATATATATATAGGGAGAGAGAGAGAGAGATTTACCCCTAGCTAGGACACAATAAATGGAAAAAGGAAAAAAGTAGTAGTTCAGTTCAGAAAGAAAATGAATGAGAAGATACATGGCAAACGTTTGTGCAAAGTGACGGCATGACTGATAACTGGGTACACATTGGGCTCATGTTTGTGCTTTCTGATGTTAAAAGAACATGCTTAAAAAATAAATACAAGTGTTTAAAAATTTATACTTTTTCTGCATGGTGGATAATGAGCTCATGAAACTTGCTGCCACAATGTATAATTAAATTCAAGAGTTTAATGGGTTTGAGGTTTGGTTTGTTTGTCTATACTTTTTTAAAGAACTGTTTTGTTAGCAGGGATTTTCACCTTAACACGGATTGAGGTTTGTGTGGGGTGAAATTAGAATGGAAATAAATCGTGATGCGTTCTGCCTGATCAATTTGAAGATTACCTTTCTGATCAAGTGTGGAATAATGTATAACATAGAAGGACTGTGAACTAATGTGTTAAGTTAGAAGGCTGAGTAGTAGACATTAATTTTTCTTTCTTTTTTTTTTCTTTTTTTTTTTTTTTTTTCCTCTACCTGTAGTTACCCTTGTTTTTCCACATTAAGGAACTGGAACAAGAAAAGTCTCACATTAGCTTATTGTCTGAGAAACACTAAACAGTCAGGAGCTGGCATATGACCAGGAGTCCCATTATTTCTGGGCTAACATCTGTAACCTTTGCTGTAGTTTTCTGTCTGAGTTTTGCAGCCACTCTGTTAGTGATTGTAACAGCTCATTCTGTGTGGGGAGGGTCAGTGTTATTCAGCAGTGTGACGGTCCGCCTTGCATCACGGTATCATCTTGGTTAGAAACCACTTACCTATGACACGGAGTGTTTTGTTTCATTTCAAGAGCAGCATATAAATTTCAAGGAGTCTGGGTAAAAAAATGAAGGTGAGGGTTTAATGAAACTGCACAATCAAGTGGAAAATATTACAACTTCCTAGCCCCAAGGTGGTCCTCGGATAGGACAAGAGAAACCTTAATGTCAAAATTCTTGTATGTACGGTGGCTACATGGAATATAGTGTATTTTTATATATATGTGTGTATATAACAAATGTGCAGTTTAGCAATGCAGGAGGTAGTATGTAGTAAGTTTGTAGCGTTTTCATTGTGCAGTTATAACTGGATTCCTAACACAGGCAGACAGGAGCACAGAACTGGCCTTAGCAATCAGTAGTGGGCAGCAGCTGTTGGGCTTTGGGAAAAGGCTGCAGACCTTCAGCGCTGTTACTCCACAGCTGTAAAATAAATACAATAAATGCCACTTAATCCCAGCAATTTTGGTGGCAGTGTTGTCAGAGTGGCTGTTAAAGGCAGTGGGCAAATTTGCTGATGTGACCGCTATGGATTCAAGCAAGCGCTTAAACTGTTTTAAAGTGCTTAAACCCTTTCAGCTCATGTCGATTTTGTTAGCTTCCTGTTGAAGGGAGCGGGGCACAAGCAGTGTGGTTTTTCGTATTCAATAGGACGTTTATAAGTATAAAAAAAAAAAAAAAAAAAACCAACCAAGCAAACTTTGGGATTGGAGAAAGCAAGGTTATTTATAGATTTTGAACTAAAAGAAAACAACTGGAGTTGGACTATAATTTTATTTTCTGTGTCAATATAAATATTCAACTTGCGTGAGCTCAATAGAGTTCAAAGGGTGTTAGGTATTCAACTAAATATAGGCATGTGTAATAAGTGCTTTACACGTATCTTTCTAAATGATGTTAAAAAAAAAAAAAAAACGTATCAAGGAAAGAATCATGAGCATATGGAACTGCTCATTCCAGTCCTGTTTATGTTTATTGAGGAGCATGAGAAACACAAGTATGTGCACTAAATAGTGGAAATGTTGTTTACAGTGGGTTTTGTCTGACAGCTAAATATCATAAGCTTTCTATTATTAGTATTGAGCATTAATTTGTGCCACATCAGCTGAATTTTCAGTGACTTGTACATAGTATTAAACTTTCCCTATGGAGGACCAGGGAGCAGAATATTCTAACTATTTCATATGCAAAACTGTTGTGGTGTGTATGATTAAAAGTATGAAATCATAGGCATACATTTCAGCCAGTGTTAGTGCAGAAACTCTGTTTTACACCTGCTTATGTCTAGTGTGAAACCATGAAAATGAAGGAATGTCATTAGAGTAATTCTTTACCAGGATGTGAAGCTAAAGGTTCCCATTTTGCCTTCTCTATTCCCTTGGAACTTGGTGAGATAATATGAGGTTTCTCGCCTTGGAAGCAGTCTTCCTCCTCTTTGGGATGGACAGAAAGCTAATTATTTTAAGGTTTTTCTGGGACAAGACCTGCTGAAGGCAAGTCACAGTGACTGACTAGGACCCAGGTAGGATACGGCGAAACAGCTGTAGCCCATCATCTGCTCCATCCGTGCTAGAGCGTGCAGGAGAGATGGGTGCAAGGAAGGGCAGGAAGGGCTGTCTTTCCTTCCCACTCCACTCCTCCTCAACGCACCCACTTCTCCAATAATAACAGGAAAGAGACACTCTGTCCCATTTCCATCCCTTCCTTTTCCGGGCCACAGCAGTCCAGCCTCATTCATAGTTTGTTGTGCAGAGAACCCTTGAGCCATGTCTGTCCTGGAAGATTTATAATTGTGTTTTTAGACTACAGATTATCTTTTTATGTGCTGCAGTCTTGAGCAGAGCTCAAGAATTTGGAGTAAGAGAATGAACAATTGTGTTTTGCTTCTGCACGACATCTAGAATCTTTCTGTATTGTCAGTAGCATGTCTGTCTTTACCCGTGTAAGTACAAAGCAGAGAGACTTAATTGACAAGGGAGAAATTCAGGTTTTGTAGCTCTTTCTCTTCTGGACAGTAAATTGGTGTCTGGGTGCACGCTAAGAAGTTACTGTTACAGTGCTAGGAAAAAGATAATTGTTTACTGCCACCTCCAAAGTCTAGAGTGTGTAAATACACAGAGTACTCATGCAGTCAGCTGTTCCCATCGTTTCTGTACACTGTGGAGACAGTGGTTTCTTGAGCTGGTAATAGTGATTGAAATTGACCACACCAGAGGGTGGTCAGTTTGTTCTGTTCTGGAAGGACAGAAGCAGCAGGAGCCACACAGTAGCAAGAAGTTGAAACTGAGTCAGCTCACTTTTATGTCAACAGAGACAAAAGGGTAAATAAACTTGAGTTACCATGCTGCACTCTATCACTTCCATGTCGCACTGCCCAAAGAACTCTTGAACACATGGATTCAGATCTGGCTTGTTGCTGCAAATACATCTGAGACATCAAAATAGGTACTGAGGTTATTTTTCATTTTTGGCATACCCATCTCAACCATGTATGAAGAGGCTTTTTTTTCTGAAATAATTTGAACTTAGAAATGATACCAGTTGTGCTGTAGTAGAATTTCTCTTCCTTTTCCACATATAGCTAAGTTGTACCAATGGGGTGAAGTAATAGAGATTCAGAGCTGATGTTTTAAATGGAGGTAGACCGGCTTTTTTATAAGCATGAGCCAGGATAGCTTTCACTCTGTTGGTACCTGTAGAAGTGCTTTCTTCTTTCTTTCATCTTTGCTTTCTTTCATGAACCCTCAATCTCATTGATTTTAACTTTGCTTCAGTCTTGCCCTTCTGATTCTCCAGTATTTTACCCTTTATCCCCATTGCTACCACATTTGAAAGATGACTTGTTTGTGCTGGCATTCAGGAGCATCTTCCTCTTCTTGATCCAGACAGGTACCACTTACTTCTCCAGTGAAAAGAATAAGTGCATGCAGGAGCTGTCCCACAGATAGAAATTGTTATGCAGCTGCCTGTGCTGTCCTTGTCTTTGAGTGCTACTTGGATGTGTTCTTTCTCTTGAAACAATCCAAGAAATTGCACCTGTTTTGTGGCAAAACTGGTAAAGTTGTCCCCAGGGATAAAAGGGTTTAACACAGGATTTCCTTTTTAGTTTCTCCTGCTATGATTACAGATGCATTTGTCTTACAGGTTTTGGTTCCTAATAGGATGACAAAATGTGACCAATTTGCACTTTTTTTTCTTGTATGACAACTGTTGGTGTAGCAAAAAGCTGCTTTCCCAGCATCTAGTGAGCGCCCAGTTCAAAGTTGAACAACTGTCTTCATGCAGAAAGAGTACTTGGTAGCCCAGATAGAATAGAAATTCTATTGGTGTATTTAGTGGAAGCTATGAGGGAATGTTTTAGCAGAGATTATCACTAACTAAATTTAAGATTGATAATTTAATTTTGCTTCCAAGGAAAGGTGGTGAGCATTGCATCATTCCTCTCTGCTACTGGTTGGGGAAAATGGTCTTAATATAAATTATATCCTGGCACTGGAGAAGTGTGTTCCATAGTATTCCTTTAATTTCACTGATTAGAGAGAACTAGTGCACAGAAGCGACAACTGTACCATTAGGGCATATTCATGACTAAGACAAGATAAATAGAACTAAATGTTAATATTGTTTTTTCTGTAATTTCACATACAGAGTGCACACAACAAAATGTCTTGTGTCTCTTAGCTGTACATTGTAAATCAGGAAGAGTCTCATAGCAGTGTGACCAGGATTTTGTTACTGCTGCCAGATTACAAAGAAGTGTTTTTAAAAGCAGGTGTCCATGCAATGTCTGTACCTGTAATAATTTCCTGTGGGTGATGTGGCACTTGTCTCCTCAAAAACTGATCTGCTAGAGCAGTGAATATCATTATACCCATTTCACAGATAACAAATCTGGACATTGAGATAGTACAGTTCAGTTTAGGAAGTCAATGGCTGATCAGTCATATGGTAGGTTTAGGGAGAAGCTAGAAGACACTAAGCCCAGAGATAATCCTTCCTTCAAAATTAAAGGTTTGTAAGCAGTTGTTATTATCATGTTATTATTGTTAAGATAGAGCTTATTTCAGTATGGCCAAAAAAGCCTTGAGTTGCCAAATGGCAAGTCACAAATGAAATTAAAAACTTTTTTCCCCTCTTGGAAACAGCACAGAATCCTCCTTGATATTGCAAAAATGAGCACCACGTAGAGACAGAGACACCAGTCTGTGATTAGAGAGTGAATCACAGCTTGGTTTACTGTGATTCTTGTGCTTTTAGTAAAAACAAACTCCCTGAGATACATGGGTATGAGAATTTAAGGAGTTTTGATTAATTTGCTGAGATTTGTGTATGTAGAGAAAAACTGGAAAACCTGAATTGTGAGCACTGCAAAAATAGAAGAGAAATTTAGCCCATTTTTTTAAAGAAACCTTGCAATTAGCTTTATGGCTTACATATTTGAGTGCTTGAAGTTAGCAAGAGTCTTGAATCTTTCCTGGAAGATAAATGGTACGAGGAAGAGTTTCAGATACAGGTTGTATACCAAGATACAGTCACTTACTCACATTCAGCAAGTACATGCCTGACAAATCCTGGTACGATGACAAACAGGGCAGTCCTGCCTTCTCCCCATGTCCTGCATGATTTACAGCTCTATACACCAACCAAGCAAAATCTTCCAGCACATTCACTGATCTGTAGGCAGTCGCAGCAAATCACAGTGTGGATGTCATTGAAGAGCCTGGACAAAAGCCCTTGATCAGCTATACTTCTTGTTCTACAGTAATTGCAGTGTCTGAGTGTTTTTCAGAGGTATACACAAATAAAGCACATTACTATAATCCACAGATAACACAGCCATTGTCACAGTATGAACACTTAAACTCCGCATTTAAATAGCATGCAATTGACGTTTGTTATTCTAGCCCTTTTTTAAAAATAAAAAAAAAACAAAAAACAAAAAAAAAAAAAAAAAAAAAAAAAAACAAAAACAAAAAATAAACAAAAAAAAATCACTATTACATTGGAAGCTGCCGTTTCACCAAAGTTAAGAATCAAAACATACAGAACAGAATCAGAAATGCAGACATGTCAGTTGTGGAAATGCATGTGACCGAGTAAAGAATACACACTCAATAACTGCTTTAAAATGCACATGAAGGGAATGGCATCGCTGTTGCATTGTGCCTGGCTGCCTGTGAGACATATCTGAAAATTAATGAAAATGAAGATACAGCACAAAAGAGAACTGGGAGCAATTGAAGTCATATTGCTGGGGCAGGAACCGATGAAAGAAAAAGGTTTGCTGTTCCTTCTTCTCCCCAGACCGCTAGATAAAGGAGACGGTTTGTAATCATGAGGGATGGATAATCAGGGGGGTTTGGGTGGTATGTTTTTTTTTCTTTTTGTTATTGGTGATTAGAAGACAGTAAGAGTACAGAAAGTCATGTATTGTCAGCGAGTCAAAGTCGATTACAAAGGACAGTGAACACAGAAGACCACTAAAAAAGATGTTGGTCACTTTTTTTTTTTTTTTTTCTCACTAAAAAGCTTAAGAGGGAGAGCAAAAGTTCCTTTATCTAAAAAGAAAAGAAATGAAGACATTTTCAGTTTCTAGGTCAGCAGAAAGGCTCAGCTGATAGTAGTACATTCTCTCTTACAGGAGATCAAGTTTGGGAGTGACCTTTTTTCCTCCCTTGACCACCCAGGTGGAGGTACTGTAACCTGGAATGAGGGGTTTTGTATAGTGCAGTCCCACACAACTTGTATGGGGGTTCCACAGGGTTTGAAATTAAGTGGAAGCCCCTTAAGGAGGTTGTTTGCTTTACCATTGTGGATGCTGACTGATAGTGCTGACTTTAAAAATTGGGAAGGTGAGAAATTATTTGGCTTTTCAAGGAACTGCAGGAAAAACAAAGTAGGAAATGGCTCATAGCCTCATTCCTCTCTTGTTGTCATATGAGTAATGTTGGTCAAATTGGTTAATTAGTGTAGCACAGATTACTCTGCCAACAACAGTCTCCTCTGAGCATGCAGGCCTCCCTGGTAATCCTCACTGTAGCTATACAACAGAGGAAAGATGTGATCTATCCTATACTGAGGATCCTGTGCTGTAAGGAAGTTGTGACCTTCTGTTCTGCTATTTCTGGCTTCAGTTGGTCAGCAGATTAAAAGGCTAAATTTGGGCTATGTGAAGGTCAGAAAAACAAGCTACCATGCTTGAGTTTAAACTGGGTGTTAATATATTAAAATACCTATGGAAATAAAAAGAATATATAGTGAGTAAAATAAAGCTCTACTAATAAACACACTGCTGGGAAACTCCATCTTTGTAGCTATTTTTCTGGCCTCCTGAGACCTTAACATTGCAGCAGTAGAGTGGAGTGAAATAATTATAACACCTGCTGGGGCTGGAAAGCTAGTTTTAACAGACTGTTTCTTTTGACTTGCTAGGTTTAAGATGGACTACATCTTTCACCATATCAGAAAGGCATACTAACCTCTCTTTTATGGGGAGGTTTGTGAAAATAAAACAAAACCCGACCAATCACTACCACTTCAGTAAATTCTTATATAAAGTAGAAAGTGGCTCAAAAAGTCAGCGAGGAAACTATTCTTTATATTGACTGCAAAGGACAAACAGTCTTGAGCCTCTGATTCTGTATGTGAAGCAGGGGTGGTTAATGCCACTTACCGTGCTGAACATCAACCATTTTGTCTTAGGATACAGTTTGTGCTCAGATGTCATCAGATGTCAAGACTCTTCATGTTTGCCTACTTGATAGGATCCTAAATGAAGGGCATCACTCTGCATTTGCAACTAATCTGTCCTAATTTGCTATCCCTTCTCATCCAAATTCAGTGACAGAAAAGAATATTTTGACAACTCCTGAGTTGTTCTACTACCTCAACAGGAAAAACAAACATATTAAGTCTTTATTTCCCTCTTTGGGGTACTATAGTTAAAAGCTAAATTATATCAACATAAATGTTCTTGAAATAGGTTATGTCATGTATCTCACATCAATTGGCTAGTAGGTTGGGGTTTTTTTCCCCTCCAAATGTCAGAGTATAGGTGGCTGAGGGAGACTGTCTTTGCATACTACAGGTACATACCAGTCAGTGGCAAAGAACCCTCCACTAGATTTATGCCCTAGGCACTGGCACCTACTGAGCAGCTATGTTAAGTTCTAGAAAGTAGACATCTTGATCTAAAATGGTGGGGAGGGGGGTTGTGGAAAACAGAATTATTTACTATCATTACTGTTGCTGTCAGTGAAGTTTTTCCTACTTTAGAGTTCTCAGTAGTATAGGGTTAGCATTGCAAGAGTAATTGGACGTGGTTAGCCTAGCTTTTATGTCCTCTCTTATGGGAACATAAGGACCAGAATGTAGAAGCATAGCAATACTGAATGCTGGTACTGCAAGGAAAACATGTGTTGTGTACATGTGCCTCACAGATTCATACAATAGGATACACATGGAGCACAACTTCTTGAAGCATCAGAGCTATTGTAGTATAAGTAATTGCTTCATCTTAAGCTGCATCCAGATGTGCAGCCCACAGTCTTGGCCAAGAGTTCGCTCTTTCACCAGAGCCGGGTGAGAAGAATAAAATCTTTGCAGTACAAATGTTGCCACACTTAGCCATGTTTTTCTCACTTGAAACAAGATTGCTCTGATCTGTTTTGCATATGGCTGCAGCATGAGGTCATTTAGAAATGGAAACTAATACAGAATGTAACAACTCACTCAGTATGTCATTCTGCAGCGAGATCTCATTACACTGGTGCTTGGGTTCTGCTGTGGTTGCCAGTAACTTTTTGAGTAAGATTGTTGGTCTTAACTTCCCTGCACCAAGCTGTTGCTATTAGGAGTAGTGAATGTGGTAGCTCAGAAGTACTGCCCATGAAAGGGCTGCAGTTCTGGAGTTCAGCTCCTTTGTCTGGGGAGGGAAAGGGGGAAAAAGTGCCAAAACTGTTGTCCTAAAAGTACTGACATGGCCTATTTCTTCCTTATAGCCTCCTCTGAGGCATGGATTCTTTCTGTTTTGTGCCATCCTAACAGTGTGGCTGTTACCTATACATGATCAGTGATGACAGTGACGTTACCTGTGCTACTTCCTACTGAGTCATCTTTGCATAGGGCGTGCTATGTTACTCTGCTTTATGACATGTCCTTTTTCCTCTTAAGCCTGTCTGTAGGAGTTCCAGAATGAGCTACATTTAGCTAGCTTTTTTTCCCCAAACTACAAAGTCTGTCCAACTTTGAAAAAAAAAAACCCAAAGCCTTGTGGTACTTTTTGGTTGGGTTTTTTGGTTTTGGTTTGGTTTTTTTTTTTTTTGTTTTTTTTTTTTTTTTTTTTTTTTTTTTTTTTTTTATTTTTTTTTTAAATTAGGTTTTGAGAGAGAGAAATACTCCCACACACTGCTGTGTAAGATTATGAATACTGATCTGAAACACTATAAGAAAGTGTACATTTTCTCCCCTTCTGAAATTTGAAGGGTGGTCTGTTGGGGACACAGGTGGCAGATGCTGGCTCTGCTCAAAGGTGAAAGAAATCTTTTGGTCTTAGTGGCTAAAGAACAGCCTCACAGAGGAAGAATTTAGCTTCACAGTACATTATCAGTACTGCTCAACAGAGATCAAGCAGTTTTCTTGAAACCACTATATTGTCTTACAAAAAACCCACTCCCTCAAACTTGTAATGACTTGCCTATCTGTATGAACACCAAAACAGATAAAGAGGAAGTAGGAATTTCTCTCCTGGTCTCCTGGGCACTGCAGACACACAGAGGGGGCTGTTCTTTCAAAGCTCTGTAAGACTGACAAGAAAGGTGGGTAGGAGTCAAGGTTCAGTCCTGGTTACTTCACTGTAACTTTTGATCCACTTTTTAAGCTGCATTCGTCATCATCAGTTTTCATAATTTTTGTGCCCCTATATATGCTCTATGCCTCATAAAATTTTTCTGCCATTTAATTTGAACAGAAGTCTGTAACAGAGCACAAGACACACGCCAACATTAACTGTGCAAAGTGGATAGTTTATCCTGATAAATGTATTTGTTTACTGGAAACCTGCTGCTTTATTGATATTTATTTTTCTGTAATAAGGTCAATGTATCTTGTCCTGATGGAGAATTAGGTAATATTTAATTGCTGTTCACCTGAAACATTGTTTTGGCATAAATTATATTTAATGCTAATTGAATTATAAAATTTGAGCTTATCGTATTGAACATTTATGATCTGTGGTACATATCTTGTTTATACAGAATTAAGGAAATGTTATTAAATGCTTGGTCACCTTTGATATGTGTTATTATCAATTATATCCTTAATTATTATTTTCTGTCAGGATGGGCTTTATGAATAAGTATAAGGTAGACTTGAGAGGTTATGCTTCTGAGTCATCAATTTAAACTTGCATGTATTCAGTAATGTTTGGAAAATTGGTCTGTGATTGCTCATTTCTTCCAAAACAATTTATCCAAAGAGATCAAGGAGGGAAGTAGTGGTTAGTTTAATAATAAAAAGTGGAGTTCTTTTAAAATGCCTTAATTGAGAATAAACGCTTCCAAAGTATTTTTTTTTTTATGAAAATGGTGAATATAAATGAGACATCATGTGTCCAGCTTAAGGGATATCTTCACATTTATGAATCTGAGAAAAACATAAAGAATA
Organism: Pedionomus torquatus; assembly: GCA_013398155.1. Taxonomy (NCBI): domain Eukaryota; kingdom Metazoa; phylum Chordata; class Aves; order Charadriiformes; family Pedionomidae; genus Pedionomus; species Pedionomus torquatus. The sequence continues at coordinate 389,410 of VZRU01016411.1, forward strand.
GATTCAGATCAAAAGCAGCAGGCAGGAGCCCGGGTTTTTGACTTCCATATTTTCAAAAGATATACAACTGGCAATGTTTGTGCATGCTGTCTGATCATTTATGCTAGTAAAGAAGAGACTGGAAAGATCAAAAGCTGAAGAGTAAAGTCCACCTAAGCTCTGCTAAGACCACCTGTCTGAGAGCCAGGGTTCACCAAGGACTGAAAGATAAGCAATTTCATCTTTCTGTCTTTATCTGAGGAAACTCCTCAGGAAGCTCAGATGATCCTTCAGTCTGGAATTGTCCCTTCTAAAATGAAAATTAAATCCTTACTGAAATTTGACCATAATGAAATTAAAAATGGCTCCTGTCCATTGCCTTATGCTGATCTAATCAGAGAAAACAGGGAGATCATTTAATTCCTTTCACTGTAAGGCAAAATGTGTTTGCTTAAATATTACCTTGTAGCAAAAGCTCAGCAGGCAGGTGAGTTACTGCATAGCCACAAAGTACTGCCACTTGTCAGTCATACTCCCTTTGCTAGGAGTTGCTGTTTAGACCAGGTCACTGTTTCTGTTGTACGTTAGCAAAACAACAGACTTCCCCTGAGAGTATTCATCCCTCTGTTGTGAATTTGGCCCATTTGTTACACTGAGCAAATGTCTGCAGTTATGGATTGGGGGGAAAAAAAAGCCCCAAACACTGAAATAAACTATAAGATGCCTCTGATTCACAGCTCCTTTGCAGCTGTTGCAAACTGTTAGTTTGAAAGCCATTGCATGGTATTGTCAACCCAGACAATTCATGCATATGAAGAACACTGACGTTATTAAATGGTTCAGTAAAACTCTTGACACTGTAAGCCATGGCAACACTATTGTTTCAATCTGTGCTTAATGATAATTGAATTATTAATCTTGAACTTACCGTACTGAACATTTAAAATCATCATGTTTCTCCAAAATTAAAGCAAGTGAAAGAGGGAGAAACTATTAAATGCTTGGTCACTTTCAATAAGTAGTATTATCAATTATATTCAACAATTATTATTATCTGTCAAGATCAGCTTTCTGAATATGGAGCCTTCATGGTGTTAATATGCATATGTGCATTAAAATATATGAAAAGTTGCAATGCATGAACAGTAGCTGATTTTCAATATTTACAATTCAAATATTTCCATTAAAAATCATATCTATGTGATTCATACAAAAGTTAACTATCAGAAAGAAAGTAATGTTTTGGAACCAGTAGGCCTTAGAAAGAATCTATAGCTAATAGTGTTTTTAAATGACTAAATGGACTTCTATACATATGTTCAAATTCAAACTTTCAATTTTTGCTCAAATGTAATTTCTCCTGCCAAATGACATTAGCAGAGCCCAACTAATACGGTGTTGAGGATGGTCTGTTTAAAACATCTAAAGTTATTGGTTGCAGTGTGGCCACGCAGTCATTTACAAAAATGGTTTTGTTCATATTCTGTAGAATTCAGGTGACTATGACCGTATGAAACCAACATATTCCTTGTCCGGAGAAACACAGTATAATTAAATTAATGACATGTATGAGTTTAAAAAAAAAAAAAAAAAAAAAAGAAAGAGGAAGAAACACAGAACAATATGAGGTTGGAAGGGACCTCTGG
>VZRU01016411.1:399721-499822 GCA_013398155.1 Pedionomus torquatus
TGCAAAGAAAACTGCACATTTTTTTTTTTTTTCATTTTGTTGGTGTTTTTTTTTTTTTTTTTTTTTTTTTTTTTTTTTTTTTTTTTTGCAGTCCCTGTCTATTTATAGGAACCCATTTACAAAACTCCATTCTTTCTATTGTTTCAGGTGTCTGCATGTGAAAAGGCAACCTCTTTGAACAGCCTGTATACTGACTTTCTAGAAGTAACTTTGTTATCTTGGAATTTGTGTGAAACTCACGATGAAACCTTGAATAGATTCTTGCCACTGAAGTGAATGTTACTTTTGGTTTCATAACTATGACTGTTATACTTGCTGAATCAGTTACAGGGGTCTTATGCTCAAGTTACATAAAAATACAAGCTGCTTCTCAATAGAGGAAATGTCTCTCCTTCCGGAAAGAGTAGTAGTATTATATGTTTGAACAACAGAAAAAAGTTGGACCATCATATATATTTAAAAGACTTTTTGTGGAAATGACCAAAATTTTTAACTTACTGTAACCTAGAGTCTTCATTTTGGAAAATGTGAACAAATATGCAAGGGCTGGCATTTAATTCAGAACTGCCTCCAGGTAGATCTGACTTGCAAACTGAACCTGTACTATTGCCATAAATGCCACATCACAGTAAACAACTAACATTAATGCTGAACAAAATATTTGTGTCTCTTCAACGTGTTCAGTGTAATTGCTTGAAAAAACTCACGCAGTAGTAGAAAAGTTTCCAGTGTACAGTAATTCACTACTAAAAATCACTTCTTCCATACTATGGTGTTTTCTGTCTATTCACGTGTTACTAGGACCTCTTTGTGTAGTTGTTTGGGTAGGAGCATTGTCTGAAGTAAGTAACAGTGCTTTCTAGGAGAAAATTTTCTGTGATTAACTATAAAACATGGCAGACCATTTGTTGGGAAAGATCTCAGACCATTTTGAAATATTTTCTTCCTCTGTTGCCTACAACAAATCCCTTCGTACCTGAACCCATGCTCTAATGGTTTTTGAAATTCTGGTGAAGTATTGTGTGACATCACTATAATATCATGCAATACCGCCCTTCTTATGAATTTTTGTTCTCATTGCCGAGAATGATGGTTATGGCTAGCATTGAAGTCACCTGGTATTTTCATGTTCATGTATTGTCTGTTAATTTAACTTAAGATTCTCTCTGTGGCACTCATGTTAACTTTTTTAACAATTATTTTAGCAAAAATAATTGCTTCTGAAGGGAAAATGTTCTCTTTCCTGGAGGAATCTATACATTTTCATGCTTTTGAAGATCATCTGGCAGAATCAGTCATGATGTCAAATGCATCTTTTGCTGCTCAAATGAAAGAACCTCCAAAGCTGTATGTGCTAAAAGCAGAAAGTCCACAGTTTGAGAGCAGTTGAAGGGATTGGAGGTAAATTCCTCAGACACGTGAATGGATCAGTACCAGGCTTCAAGTGTGAAAATGCTAAAAATTGCAGCAGCTGGGATTTTGCTTCTCAGTGACTTTTGAGGCACTAGGAACAGTTTTGCTTTAGGTGATGTATGGATGACAGCAGATGATGGAGTTTCTTTGGCTTGATGAATTACTATTCATCAGCTGAACCACTTGAGTTCATTGTGTGTTTGTGTCCCTACCACTACGAATGGAAGGTGACCAGTTACAGAAGTAAAATTGATGAATTGCAATTTATTAAGGGTTGTAATTTAATCATTTATACCCAACAGCTGACTGCCTCCCATACTTTCCAGTTTCTTACTGATGGGAGACTGACTGGGCTCAATACAGGGGTGTGGTAAGACATAAACAGAGAAGGGTGCACTGAAGGTAGTACAATATGATCAGTTGCTGAGCTTGAGCTCTATGTCATGATGTGTGTTCTTACCAGTATATGATCTATGTGAGGAGTTCCAAACATAGTGTGAGGTAGCATGAGATCTTGTGCTGCAGCCTCTAAAAAGTGTTGAGAAATTGAGTGGAAAAATATTAGACCGAGTTCCTCTTTGCTGCCTTTTACTAAATATAAAATGGCAGCATCAACTCTCATTTTGTCAAGACACTGAGTGCAGATGTAAAGATTTTAGATTCTAGAGTGATAAAAAGAACTAAAAAGTTGATGATGAAAATGAAATAGTGAGGTCTAGCTAGCCTACAGGCCTAACATGGAACTATAAGTAAGAAGAAAAAAAAAAAAAAGCAGAACACCTGCTTTTCTTGATGAATGTCAATTATGCTAAATCTGGGGTCAGGAATTCTTAGAAAAACAGTATGTGCTTAGATAATTAAAAGCAGGATTATAATGCATATACACAAAATAGCTGAACCCAAATTACTTCTGGTATCTCCTATTTTTGAATGCTTGATTTCAGAAGCGACGAGGTGCTAACATACAGTGATTGCTAATACTGTATATAGGAAAGAACAGTGGGTACTGAAACATGCAGAAGTATGGGCTCCAGGATTTAGAGGAGTGGCGTTTGTAACGCCCTTATAAGTTTTAATTTATTGAAAAAAGCACCCTGAGTTAAAGCCTTTCTAAGTGACCTTGGTGATATGCTGCTCCTTTGAGCCACAAAGTATAAATTCAAAGACGTACAGGTTTTAGGTCAAAAGATTATAATATAATGTAATACTGCGATTAACGGATGGGTCTTGGAGCGTGTTTTATACTACAGCAGAGAAACATTTTTTTTGAAAAAAAAAAATGGCCTTAAGTTTGTATCTAACTCATTCTAATAGCAAGTCATTTGTCAGGTGGTGTGCTTTTGCTGTGAAAGGTACAAGAAATGACTGCAAATAAAACATTGTATGCTGGTGGTTTTGGTTTTTCATTTGTTTTGGGGTTGTTGTTTTTTTTATTTTTTAATTTCAAATATTGGTTTAATGTGATCCAGTTATCTCTAGAACTACCACAGAGGATTTTTCTTCTGAATAAATGGCTATCATCAACTAATGCAATATATAGGACCCATTTGTTTCTGAGGTAACACTAAATCATTATCTTATTCTATGTACGTAGATGCCGAACCCAATTTATGTCATTATTCTCCCTTTTTTTTTCCCCTGCTATGGAACGTCTCTCCAATAAAAGGCAGTGGTAAATCCCAGCCAAAACACAATTTCCTGTTGTTAACATAAGGTGCATTTGGCAAGCTCTGAGCTCATTTCAAATTTTATTTAATCTATTGGAGTTACACTATGATCATTCCAGAGGTGATACACTTGGGAGCATTAGTACACAGACAAATTATAATCTCTTGTGCATGCTTTCACTCCAGCTACATGTGACTAGAATTAAATAGTAAATTTTGCTACAAATCAATTACTACCCAATTGTATTTTGTAAGTGGTCTTCAGTCGAGAACGATTGATTTTCTAAGTTGTGCTTTTTTACTAATTCATCCATGGAACTCTATTCAGAGAAAAATAAATGATAAAATTATACATATTGAAAGAAGCATTATTTTAAGACTTTGCTGAAAAGTGGATTAAAATATTTATCTTGGGATTAGCAGTATAGTGTTCAGGACTCTCATGGGTTTAGTTAAATACTTGATATAACTGATCCATAAATTTAAATTCCCTACTGCTTCTAATAAATCATAACCATAAAAATACATTTTTGAAAATAGTAACCTACTTTGTATCAAAATTATCTCTATTCAAATTGAATAAGAAAAAGAAAATCTAATTTCACTTGGGGGACTGTTATAGCTAGAAATATTTGATAAGTCACAGGATCAGTAAAAATAGTGTGATTTAATGATCAGCCATAATTAATAAAAAAAAAAAGCTTTGGAAGACTCAGTATTCAGAATGTGTCTAGGAGACCCTGTTCTCAAGCCCCTAGTTTTCCCATTTTCTGAATAATGCACCATCAGTTTTGAGGGATGCTGTGCATAAATAATTATTTTGTGGTTAGCCATATGCTTAAAACATTTTAGGTTGATTTCACTTTGTTGTAAGCAATTCACTTGAGGAATTATATCTGCTTATAGATATTCTGCAGTCATAATTGTTTGTCAGACAAATGATATATTTGAAGTTTTCAGTACAGATGAGCCAAACGAACACATTCGGGTAAGGAATGTTGCAAATGCTAATGTATGTGTTTAATAATATGAAGGTTAAATAGTCCCACTGGTTTTGTTGGGAGTATTCATGTAGTTATGGTTAAGCACACAGAGCACTACCATAAAGACTATGACCAAATTGTTGTTAGGCAAGAGGACCAGGGTTCAGATTCAGTAACAACAAAATACAAAATTCTGTCCTGCTGGAAGAGGTTGCTCCCCATAATTGTAAAAGAAGCCTCAGCCTACAGAAAAGGAGGCTGAGGGAGAGACCTTATCACTCTCTACAACTGCCTGAAAGGAGGTTGTAGAGAGGCGGGGGTTGGTCTCTTCTCCCAGTTCACAGGAAATAGGACAAGAGGAAATAAGCCCCAAATTGTACTGGGGAGGTTCTGATTGGATATTATGGAAAATGTTTACACTGAAAGGGTTATTAAGGGTAATTATGGGCTTCACAGGGAAGTGGTTGAGGGACCATCTCTGGAGGTATTCAAACGATGGGTTGACATAGTGCTTAGTGACATCGTTTAGTAATGTTTGTTTGGTTGCTTTTTTTTTTTACCAGAGTTAGGTTGATGGTTGGACTAGATGATCTTAAAAGGTCCCTTCCAACCTAGACAAATCTATGATTCTAAGTTACGTAGGTACAGAATTCAGATTTTCATTCTTTGTTGCTATTTAAATTGGAAAGCAGGAACTTCTGTATTTTTAGCCATCTCAGAATAAAACCACAGGTGGTGAGAAAGCAGATCCAAAAAAAAAATAGACATTAAAGAATTTGTTGTGTCCCTGCCTTAATTTAGTACAAAAATACATTTGAGTATGGAATGCATAAATACATCCTGTGCATAGAGTCATTATTGGAAAACATAACTGTAGTTATTCACTGTGGTTGGTTGACCCTGTCTGAATGCCAGGTGCCCACCAAAGCCCCTCCTCAGCTGGACAGGGGAGAGAAAATTTAATGGAAGGCTCCTGGGATGAGATAAGGACAGAGGGAGGTCATTTGGCAGTTACCCTCATGGGTAAAACAGACGAGTTTGGAGAAAATTAATTTAATTTATGACCAATCAAATCAGAGTGGGACAATGGGAAATAAAAAATGAATCCTAAAACAGCTTCTCCCCCTCCCTCCCTTCTTCCCGGACTCAGCTTTTCTCCTGATTTTCTCTACCTCCTCTTCCCTAGTGACACAGGAGGACAGGGAATGGGGTTTGTGGTCAGTTCATCACATGTTGTTTCTGCTGCTTCTTACTCCTCAGGAAGAGAACTCCTCACACTCTTCCCCTGCTCCAGCACAGGCTACTCTCTTCATGGTGCCACAGGTCCTGCCAGGTGCCTACCACTATGCAGTCTTCCCACGAGGTCACAGCCTCCTTCAGGCATCCATCTGTTCTGGCATGAGGTCCTCCCTGGGCTGCAGGTGGATGTCTGTTTGACCATTAACCATCATGGGCTGCAGGAGAACAACCTGCCTCAATATGGTCTTCACCACAGGCCGCAAGGGAGTCTCTAGTCAGGCAGTTGGAGCACCTCCTCCCCCTCCTTCTTCATTGATGTTGCTGTCTGCAGAGTTGTGTCTTGCATATTCTCACTCCTCTCTCTGGCTAATGTTGCACAGGGTTTTTTTCGCTCCTTCTTAAGTATGTTATCCCAGAGGTGCTGCCATTGCCACTGATGGGCTTGGCCTTGGCCAGCACCAGGTCTGTCTTATAACTGGCTGTCACTGACTCTATCAGACATGGGGGAAGCTTCTAGCAGCTTCTCACGGAAGCCACCCCTGTAGCCTCCCCACTACCAAAACCTTGCTGCTCAAGCCCAATACATGCCCACATTCCAGCTCCATACTTTGGCAAGATATGTAGATGAGACTCTTAAAGGAATCGATGCTTCTCTAGAAGTTTATGGTTGAATGATGTCAATTATCAGCAGGACTGGTAAATCCCATGAGACCAGACTGGTAGGCCTATAGAGAGAGTATAGTCTGCAGCGCTGCTGCAGTAATTAGAAACAGCTGACAAGGTTAGACTACACAGCAGTCTGTCATTGCTGTGCAAGCACCAACAGAATAGCTAACTAGGCTGGGGGACAAAGCATACCTGAAGGGTATTTAAGGGATTGCTAGAGGAGGAACAATTGTAACATTTATTTGCTTCTTGTCTGTTCAAAACAATACTGGAAAAACAGCCTTTGAAGAAGGCTGCAAGCTTTTCCTGTTAGACCGCTAGTCAATGCAAGAGAGACACTTTAAAAGGTGGAGGTGGTAAGGATGATAATAGGAAAAAAAAATTGATCTTGAATGAAGCGATGAAAAACAGTCCATTCTCAATGTAGCAGCAAAGAGTATGAATGTATTGCAAAAACATAAAACTATTCCAGACCTTGCCTGGAATTCTTGACATTCATATTTATTTATGCAAACTACATTAATTTAAATTCTTTGCAGATGGAGCACATGAAAATTTTTGGAATTAAGTTTACTTTTGCAAGTGAATGAATTTACTGTTCAATATTAACATATAAATTTACTGGCCTTCACTGATGGCTAGGAGAGTGGGAATGTCATTATTATTGGGATACTCTAAACACAGAAAACTTGTATGTGTGAAAGTTTTTCAGTAACTAAAGTGGTTACATGCTTTATTTTGCATAGGAGTATACTGTTGATTTCTGGAACTGGTGTGGTATCTGCCAAATTTTCCATTTCTCCTTTTTTCAAACAAAAGTATAAAATATGCCACCTTTGACATTCTTTAAATTTAAATTCAGCAGATAGAAGCATGTAGACCTATCATGAGTGGATCTGAATTCAGACAGTGCTAACTCAGGCTTTGAGGATGTTGTTTTTTTTTCACTTCCCCCTAATGCAGCTGGGATGTTAATTTTTTGTTTGCCCAAAATGTCAGAAAGTCTGCAAGAGGAATATCCTTTTCTTCTGTACTCCCTCCTTTTTTTTTGTAAGTCAGTTCCTCCCTGCTGGAAGTAATTGGAGGAATCAAGGACCCCCATCTCTTTCCTATCTTTAATTAATTCAAATGGATTTGAGGACTTTAAAGGAAATGGGACTGTATTAGGTGAAGAGAAATTAGCTAAAGATGGGCCTACATAAATCTAGGGCAGATTATTAGGGTGAGAGACCACGCCTCATTCTCTCTGGTTGTGCTAATTGTGGTCATTGTTATGTTGTGAGTGTCAGAGAGTTCCTAGGGAGGAAGCTGCTGCCTTGGAAGTTGATGAACTGTGTAGAAAATAGGGAGATAATGGCATAACTTCATCAAAAAATGAAATTCAGTAAAAATGTTAGGTTCTTTGTTGGCATATGAAGTATTTCTCCTCCCTCAGTCATGCAGTGCAAAAGCATAAGAGCAGCTCTTCAGACACCCATTTTTCTTTTCAGTGGGGCCAACCCTTGAGGACTGGTACAAGAATCAAAAGTATTGTAATGCCATGATCAATGAAGCCTGTCATAATTGGTAAGGTGGTGCTGAAGGGGGGGGGATTAATTACTTCCTTGTCCGAGTTTCTGAATTACAGTGGTCCTTCTTCCCCTACTCCATGTGGCAGCCAGTCTCTCCTGACAGGGAATCAGATGCCACTGCTCTCAACACCTCTGTCTGGGGCGGGGGGGGNAACTAGAAAGCAAGTATCAGCATTTTCTCAGCAAGATATATGATCGTGCATGGATTCCTAAAAAAATGTTAACATACAAAAAAGGGCAGGCCTAAGGGTGAATTTTCTTACTCATTTTTTGTCTGTTGCTGTAGAAATGCTTTCATTGTGCTGAGTAAGTCTTATGGATAACAACATGTGTGTTCCCAGCCATTTGCTGCTGCTCTGCTGTAGTTTGACAAATGGGGAGAAGTGGCTTGTGTCATGGATATTGACAGTATCAATCACAGGGCTGTCATGAAATTAAGAAAGGCCATCACGAGGAGAAAGATCCATGAGTGTTTATGTTCATTCTGCTTCTCCATATTTCATTGTCAAGAAGTGGTTGCCTAGAACTCTTTCGCTGCTTGAAAATAACATTGGAAATTCTCTGTTTCACTTTGAGTATGACCAGAGAAAGTGACAGTAATGCTTTCTGCTACTGATATTGATCAGAGTGGACGTTAGTGCTCATTAAAAGGAACTGTTCAGTATGAAAAACAGAGCTTGGAAAAAAAAATGCCTAAGGGTAGCTCTCTTAATGGGCTAATTCCCACAGACTCACACCCACAGGCACTGCCTTTTTTGTAGTGTTCATCCCAGCTTTATAGCTGTGCAGAAAGCCCACAGCAAGGATTGGACAAGTCCTCTCTCGTCTGTGGATTTACTGAAAGAAAGACACATTTGAGAGAGCCGTATGAGCTGAGTGAACCCTGCAAATGAGTATTGAGCAGAGGTAGAGGCAATCATGGGCTTCCAGCAATGACTGTTTAATGTAAAAATGGTGATTGTTGGATTCAGTCCATGCATATGTTGAATCTGACCTTACATATCATGATCTATGTCAGTGAATAGCCCCATTATAATTTGCAGTTTGTTCTTGAAAACCCCAGTGTGTGAGGCTTTGCATATAACCATGTGCACATGTGCAGTTACCTCTGTGAATGTGAAGAAGAAAGAAGTGAAAATACAGCCTAGACAGCTAGCAAAATTGATTTAATCTGTGTTCTGATTGTCAAGAAGAGGCCTATTCAATTCTAGAATTTTGAATAGGTCATTACATTTGATCCACCTAAAGAAAAGAATTAATAAAACCTAGAAAGTCTTGGACTTGACATGCTTTCATCCCTAAAATGCTTTTCTGTCACCGGTACCCAGAGGGATTCAAAAGTGTTTAGATCTTTCCTCATTCTTCCTGTTTACAAGTATTAGGATACACAACAGGGAAACCAAAAGCCTCCAGCTCAGTTAGTAAATGCAGATAAAACAAAGTCAACACTCTTTTTTCACATTTTTTGATGGTACTCATTGCCATAGTATGCCTCATGTATTACCACTGAAGCCTTGGAACTTGTCTGCACAGAAAATGAATACTCTCACCAAGGTTTCACAGTGAAGTAAAATTAATGTATCCCTAAATAATGCAGAACACCTGTGCTAATGTTCAGAAAAAATGCTACCTCTTCTGAGAACTATACTTTTGTCTGATATAAAAATCCATTTTTCCTTTCCACATTATGTGAGTGTAAATGTAATAGAAGCCTGACACTGAAACTGGCTCAGGTATAGTATTAAATCCTAACTGTAGTTTTGACCCACCCCATCTGTGGGTTTCAGTTTGTTTTTCTGGAGGGGCAGGGTGTTGTTGTTATGACTCCAAATCATTATTTAAGTTCATTGCCGTATACATCCTTTTATTTCCAATGAGCTTAATCATTGGGTTCACTAACCTAATATTGACACCGTCCCTCTGTGACCATTTATAGGATACGTCACTTTTTTCAAACTCAGATTTGTAGAGCTATTCTGACTTTTGTCACTTTTAACAACTCTAGAAGGACATAAAATATTATAAAAGGTATAATTCCAATGGTGGTACAGTGCAGCACAAGTCTCTAAGATGGCTCTTGAAAACCAAGGTATTGTTACAGTATGTCATTATCTGGACATTTGTCATAGAACAGGTTTTCATAATAAGCTTCAAAGAAGGTGGAAGCCCAGATCTAAGCTTCAGGTTTTTCAGAAGTACTTCTATAACAGGAGCTTTATATTCTCTGCACTTTGACCAGTAATCTCCACACGACCATTAAGGTTGAAATAAAGCTGGTTTCTCTATCTGACAATGTAAGGTGAAACTAAAAAGGCTGAATTTTAAATCTTTTATTCTATTTCATGTCATTTAAATCCCTATTGCTTCCCTGAATTTTCCTTAATCTATCCATTATAATGTACTGAAATTAGAGGTGGGGCATAATTATCTGTGAAACACCGAATCCCTTTCAGTAGGTTTATTAAAGATAAAAGGCTATCAAACCTGAAACAGGTTAAGGAGATCATGGAGAATGCTGGACCAGGAAACCACTTTTATAGTTTGGATTCCAAATGAAATGTCATTAAAATAGCCTTTTTCACAGCATTACAACATGAACCAGGTCCATGGTTGTTCCCAGAATGGAGGCTCAGTGACAAGTCTATTCATAACCCAGTTAACTCCTACATTTCATGGGTTTACAAGTTTTTGAGATTCACCTGTTGTGCATCTAGGATCTTTAACTCCAGCTCTTGGATATCTCATATTTCCAAATAGTCTGAGTAACAGACAGTACATTTCACTTAATTATCTTCGAATTGTGTGTACAAATTGTCATATTTTTAAAGCATTACACAAGCAAAAAAACTAGAAAACAAGTATCAGCGTTTTCTTAGCAAGAATATGATCAGGCATGGATTCCTAAAAAAATGCTAGCATTACACAGGCAAAAAGATGAGAAATTTCTATGTCTCACCCAATTTTTGTGGCTTAATGTTTTTAGAGGTAACTACAAAGATTTGTGCCAGTTTTATGGGAAATTCGCTATCTCTGCGATCAAATTGTGTCTGTGTTTGTTGATGCAAATAGAGAGGTGACTAAGTCTAAATGAGTATCTCCTCACTAATTTCCAGCCATATTAGAGAATACATCTTTAATAAGATAGAGTTCCTCACTTTTTCAAGAAAGGATACCTTCCTCTTGTGTAAGTGCAGGGAAGTGACTTTGGGGAACAAACAAGTCCTGTTGCAGATGTGGCTCTCATTCTTTCTCTCTTCTGAGTGTATATCTCTCTTAGTTCTAAAAATCTTAAGCAAAAGATATTGCAGAGATGTGATTATTAGACATTTTTACCACCTAGTATTAGATATGTCATCTGTCATTTGTTTCCAGTTTTGGTTTTTCACTTTTTTCTTTTTTCCTAGAGAATACTGTAAGTAGTTTAGAAATATCCAACTACAATATCAGGTGATCTTGCAACCAAGAGGTCAGACGAGTGAACTGACATAGCATTTTTAAATGTGCTGCTTTGTCAAGACGGCTGACAGCTCTCCTGCTATGTACATAAAATCGCATACTGCTATGAATGCTAACTTGGTTGTCAAGAGCAGTTTTGCCATTCTTTTTAGCCCGTGTCATGTAAGATTCCTTTAAGCAACTAAAAAACCAGCCATAATCCATTTGATTTTCTGTCTTCCCATGAGGAAAACTTTTGACAGATGATAAATAGCAACTGCTGACAATCATCAATGTGAAGCTATCATGCTTTTACATTAAATACAAAAACAGAGTTGTAATGTCACTAGGGATAAGACTTTTGACACATAAGAGACAAATATATAATCCTCAGAACTAAATCACTATTGGGATCTAAGGAAGTGCAACAAAGCACAGCTGCTTTTAGAATCTCACAAAGTCAAACTGAAGCTAACTTTGATATCTGGAATCGTACGCATGTTCCAATCTGGAATATCTTGCTGTTGAGCCATAAGCTGCTATTATACATGCAAACATCAGTGGATGCATGTGCACAAAATAGGAAGACTCTTTACAGCACTGTCTTGTTTAATTAGGGCCAGGAATGGACGAACAGCAGAATAAACAATGGTGCTTTCGAGCCAGTGTTAAAATGAAATGCCAGGTCTTTTGATGCTAAAAAGCCAGTCACACTAGTATTTTATTCTATGCAACTTATTTCACACAAATATTTTACCCATTTACTCATGAAAGAAGAAATGTTAAAAGTATAAATAGTAACTTAAAGTAGATTGTGCAGGCTGGAAGTTTTAGGAATTAAATTTGAATTAGACTTTTGTCTGACTATTTCTAAAATCTTTTATCTCTCCAGATGGCAAAGTACCATCAACATAGTGGTACTTTTAGCCTAGTATCTCTTTTTAGCCTAGTATCTCTCCTAATGAAAAGCATAATGTGATATTTTACAGCAATTTTGAAAACAGGAGTAGTTAATATATAACCCTGTTCTTATAATTGACACTTGAGTCCATATTAATTTCTCATACATGATGTACAATTTTGTTCCAGTCTCCTTTAATGTGGAAAGAGAAACTGTTTTGGAAAGAAATCAAATAGTCCCATGTTAAAAGGTACAATGTGAGTCCTGTAGTATCAGCGTAAAGCAAGGAGTAGGCCAGTTGGGCCAAACAGATTTGACATAGAAGTGCTAGTCTAGTTTGAACACATGGGCTAAGGAAATTCTGTGATAATCTGATTATTTTAGGGGAATAAAAAAAAAAAAAGGAATAATACGTGTTTATACTACGCTTTTAATTATTCCATTCCACTTCCATTAACACAAATTTTATTGTGATTTGAAAATGCAGGATTAGAAAGAGTACTGTGTTTATACCAATGCACCTTTAAATGAAATGCAAAATGCTTTCAAGAGATATTTTTGTAAAATGGAAGTCAACTTCTATGCATATGCACTTTAATGCAATAGTTTTTCTCCTCTTTTTTAGCATTTTCTAGCTGGGATCACCACAATTCTCTGGGGGCTTATTTAGCAGAAAAGCTGTGTGGCTGAACTGGGGATAACTTTGAGACTGATATTTGAGGTTGGAATGTTCTCTCGCTAACATGAGGTGCCTCAAACTTCATCAGGCTCACTTGCCTGGAGGAGCATGTTCTTATAATAGCTGTAAGAGGAAATCCATCTTTATTCCCATCCACTTCTAAGGCATAATTTCTGTCCTGTGCTGTGACAAAACGTATTATAATGTGGAATTTCTCACCTGGCCATCCTGACTAATATGAAGGAATTTTTACTAGCTAATCTATATCTGATTACTGAGAGTAACTGTTGTCCCGCATTATCTGTATAATGATCCTTGTTTCCCATTCAGGGACAGGAGTTGAGTGAGTTGCACAAAACCTCAATGCAGTAAATTCAGTGACCTACTTTAGTTAGATACTAATATGGTGAGATTGCAATATCCTTTTTGCTTTTAATATCTGGGAATGTAAATGGTCTGTGTATTCACTTCAGAAATGTATTTTAAATCTATGACTTCCCAGATGTTTTAACTGGAAATGTTTACATTAAACCAATAGAAAAGGAAGTTTAGGGAGATAGTAGTCAATACCATTTCTATCTGTTAGATAAAAATTGCTTGCATTAGTGTTCCATCATGTCTTAATGTGACAAGCTTCAAGTTAAGACATGAAGGAATCTATGGAATGGATAATTTAAGCAGAAGTACCCAAGTGTAACAGACAGCAGAGCAACTGCATTTCCAGCTTGTGAAGTCTCAGAGGAGTAGTTTTTTCATATAATAAACAGAACATCCACCATCAAACATAGTCTTTCATCCTTCTGGGACACTGACCATTCACTTTTTAAGAGGCCTTGGGATCCTAATAGCATGTTGTTCTTCAAAATATTCTTTTCCTGTCACAGTGTCCATCTTGATGGTCTTAGAAGACAAAACTTTGAAATCTGGAGTTTTACAAGGAAGTGAATGGGGAATGACACAGTGAAAATTCATTCTGCCATTTAGGAATTGCTCAGAAGGGCTGGAAGCATGGATATCTAAGTGATGTAATGAACAAATTTAATGAACGCTTCAAACACAGATGACAAATTTAGAGCTGAAATACAGTCCTCCTTTGTGCTGCTGGTTTTGGTGCCTTTTTCTCTTAGGAGTGGACCTGTTAACATAAGCATTTTTGGCTTCAGAAGAACTAGAAGGAAAGTAAACAGAAGTACAGTAGATGATCTCCATATTATTTCAACCTATTTTTAATATAGGTGCTGAATACCTTATAAATAAATTATTCTGATTTAAGTTTATGAGAGAAAAGATTTCAATTCTTATCAGCTCTACTAGATTCATGAGCTCCAGGTCTAAATGGATGTTTGTGTTTTTAAGTTTTACAGCCTGCCAAATATTTTCTTCCTTTCAGCCTCCTAAGAGACTCTGAACCAGCCAAAAACCTCAATGGATCTGGCTGATGAGGAACTCTGGTGCCTCTGATAAAGCGTTTTTCTTCCTTCCATAAAACCACTGTGACTCCATTTGGCTAGCACCACACGACTTAGTTGTGATAATGTTACAGGAAATAGCTTGCCTTGTAAGGGAAAAATAAATCTTAGCAAAGTCAATCAGGATGGCATAATACATAGCAACAACAATAAAATAAATGTATTAATTGCCTAGTTTTCTATGAACCAAGTAGCACAGTGTAATGCCTTGAGAGATTACCAAGGAAATGTACGGGATATTTGTGGGCACGTTAAAAATTGATCTACTTGGCATGCTGTCACCACTTCCACTTCTTTCATCCATGAACTGAAGAACATTGACCTGAATTATCATTTCTTTATATCTAACATGGTCATTCTTCTAATCTGCATGTCTGTTTTTCATAATTTCTATCTTTTGTGGCACACAGTTGCTAAAATACCTAAGAGGAGCTTAGCTGATGATACTTTCTCTAGAGGCGATGGAAATCTGAGAACTACAGACGATCATAAAGGAATACTCATTTGGTATTTATAGCTACAGTATTTTTTCATGAGGAAATATTGCCTTACTGCATGTGGCAGTTCTGTATATTTAGTTGAGTGGCTGAACTTTTGTTGAAGTCTTTTAGCTAATAACCAAAAGAAAAAGAGCATTCCAGAGTACTTGATAGTTTGGTAGTCAAAATGTTTTCTGGGATGTAGGCAATTGGGTGTGAGTTCTTTGAAACAGAGCAGAGAAGTATACAAACAATTCTGAGTTTGATTTAGAGCTCTCCCTTGAGTTTTCATGGAGAGCTTTGGGAAGACTTTATGGTGGAAAAAACCCCAAATACCTGCTGAACTCTAATGAGAACTACTCAAAATTAATCTTTGCACTTTTAGGATTGTTTTTCCAAAACATCTTTTAAAACCAGAAATTATTTTGTCTAGCTTGGTTTCACTTCAATGCTTCTATGCTATCCATTGCTACATATATGTATAGGACTTACACAACCTGATAAGGAAGGAAAAACTGGGCAAAACTGTTCTACTCTCCACAAAGTTTTTAATGATATTAAGAGCAGCCAGTGGAATGTGCCATTTTGAGCAAGAGAGAGGAGAAACAATTTCATTTATGAACACAGGTACTTCAAAAAAGTGAAATAACATTTTCCACGCTTGCAAAACTGTCCCCTTGCTATCAGGGAGTTTTCTTTCCTTTTGTTTCCCACATGTTTTACAACAGTATTGATAAGTCCTTCTGCAGATTGTGTTAGACATAGCAGTGCCTGTCTGTGATGTTCAGGAGATGCTGAATGGGAGGCAAAGGAATGTAAGTGGTTTTGAGTGAAAAGCTATAAATGCACATGTCTTGTCACGTAGGGGCTGATTGTCAGGGACTCTGTGCAGCCATAAATCCCCCACTGGAGGTTTTGGATGCTAAGCCTTTAAGCATTCGAGCAAAGCAGCCTTATATCTTGTCAGCAGTCAGCTCTGGAATTCAGACTTTTAATTTTCACATGTGAAGCTATAAGCGTAAAAGTGAAACAGGTTTTGACCCTTGTTTCCTTCACAGTCCAGTCTTACAGTTTCTGGAGAAATAAAAATAAGTGAAAGAATGAAAGGAAAGAAAATGCATTCTTTACATTTTTCATCTTTATACCTTATGGCTTTTGTGTGCTGTCTGCTTTCTTGTTACTTGCTGCCTTCTTTTTCCACCTTTCCTCTTCTTTTTTAGTACTTTTGTGCATTGCTTTTTCTGGAGGCTTCCCCCAGGCTACCCTTCATCTCTCTAGAAAATTCTGTTTCCTTTCATTTGCATCCCATTTATTTGATTCCGTTATATGTCCTACATATATTTCAGTTCTAGTTCAGCTTCTTAGTTATTTTGGTTTTGTTTTATTTGATTGTTTGTTTGGTTTGTTTGGTGTGTGAGGGGCTTATTTGGTTAGGGTTATTTTTCTTTTCCTTGATTTCAGGAGTTTTGGGGGCTTAATTTTTCCCTCATTTCTATGATGTCTCACTTTTGCTGTTCTCACAGAATTTCTGCTAGTCAAAGTGCCAAATTTATCAGACAGTGCTGGGTTGTTTTTTTTTTTATCCCGGCTTTATTGACAGAAGATTTTGGTGTGCCCTGATTAGTTAAAAATGCTCAAAATAAATTAATTCATATATATTGATTGAATACAGCATCTCAATTATTAGTTTATAAAAAGAAAGAAAACCTGTTCTTTGTACACTGATTTATTAACACTTTCCAATGCAGTGAATGTCAGAAAAAAAGCTTTATATTTATCTATGTATTATTTACAAGTTGTTTATCTTACAAGTGTTTATAAGTAGAACACACATTTAGTAATAGAACTATGCAGTAATTTAATAGAAAAACACATATGATGGTATCTTTAACATGTTTTTTCTTTCTCTGAAACAAAAAATCTGAAAAGTTCTAGATTCCTAAAGACTGATATTGAAGAGGGAGGTGTGATGTAGTCACTTTTGTATCTTCTTTATATAGTTACTTAGAATGTTTTATAGAATTTCTTGTAAAAACACTTGGTATAGCATCTCACCAAGTTGTGTTTCAGATTTTTGAAAAGTCTGTCCAGAGATTAAAAGATATCGAAGGATATGAAGTGAAATTGGATACATTTTTCAAAGGTATTTCAGTGGGTTGGTTTTTTTAATGATTTTTTTTTTCTTGATTTGTTAGGTATTTAAGTGCCCATTTCTTCCCATGGTCAATCCATTCTAGGTGGTCCTTTGAATATTCTGAACGCTATTTGTCACACAAATTTTGGCACATTTTCAATTTTAACATTTATTTGCATGTAGGAATATAAATGGAAATATATTCTGTCTTTTCATATTAGGGATACATTTATTATAGAATACATAAGACATTTGTAGACTCTTACTTAAAATGCTCTGCCAGATAGTTACAAATCTCTTATGAATTTACCCACATTACACCTTATTGCCTAAATACATGCTTACCTTTAATTAAATGGGTGGGTTCACTGACCATGTCTCTTAAGTCTACTGACTACGTATCCAATTAAGCATGTACTTACATACTTCACTCAGAGCTACGGCCTCTTACAACAGCCTTTCTAATAATTTGTGCAGGAATTTTAGCGGCATGGCTGCCCTTGATGTCAGTGTGAACTATCTCTTAATTTTTTTTTTTCAACTCCTTAAAAATCTAATGAGTTATGAGTTCAAGTCTATGCAGAACATTTTTATGCAGAACTCTTCCTAACTGAATAGGAAGTTTGCCTGTTAAAATTGCAGAAACAGGTGAAATTAATCCAACCTCCTTTTGAGGACCTAAAATAAAGAGACATGCTGCAGTCTGCCTTGGCAAAGTATTTTATTGTCTAGCTGAATTCCTGATTGTACTTTCTAATATCTAATTTAACATTTTACTTGAATTCGCTATCAGCCTGTCATCAATCAATGCCCTTCCCCTTAGGACGAGATATAACACGATGATGATTTGGAAATAATTTCCAAAAAACTGCAAATGCTGAAGCTGACTAATCATTCTTCAGAATGAATAACACATCCTCTCAAATTGTAAGACATTTTGATGTCCATCTAGTGCTTTGTTTCATCCTACTGATGTTCTTTTTTGCAGTGTAATGTGGTGATCAGAATTGCACACAACATCCCACATGTGGCCTCAGTATTCTTTCATTTGGTGCCAGAATGCCTTCCATTGATAAATTATAATTCCCACTTTATTCTTTCCCCTCTACCTTATCCAATTTCCTGTTCTGAACTTTTGTTTGTCTTTTTATTGCTGCCAAGTATTGTGCATGATGGTGAAAAACACTTTATCTTATTCCCACTTCCTTTTCCTGGTCTGTATTCTATGTCGTGCTTTAATTTAGACTTCAGTCTCCGTGATTATTTTTGGTCCCTAGCCTCATTACCTTTTACTTCTTTACATGGAACTGCATAAACTACTTAGCATCCCATAAGCCTAATTCTATCCAAATCATTATGACTTTGTTTGCTCTGTTCCTCTGTATTTACTACTTCTCAGCTCTGTGTCATCAGCAGATTTAGCTACTTTTGAAAGGACGTCCTCCCACAAGGTCATTTTCTATTAGCCTAATAAAAGTGATCCATGTGTGATCACTTGCTGCACTTTTTGTGTTTGTGAAGTCCATTTCTGGGACAGCAAAGTGCCAGATGGATGGGTGGTTAGGCTGCTATCTAAAATGGGCAGTGTAGATATCCTGGTTCCAGTGATTTAGCTTGTACGTCTTCCTGGTCAAGTGACACTGAAGACTTGCAGTAGGATGGAGGGGGAGAAGCAGAATTCTGCAATTCTGGGGACATACCTTGAAACCTGGCTAACAGAGATCAAGTGCTGCTTTTCTTAGTAAAACAATTAATGAAGTACACAGAAGGAAAAATATGACATTCATATCTGTGTGCCCAAACCTCAGAGTACCTAAGCTACTTCAGAAATGAATTAACTCAAGTTTGAAAGCAAACCAGTTTTGGTCAGTTTGCTCTTGAGATGACCAGTAAACCAAGAAGTAGTTTCTTTGTGCAGGACTCTATGCTGCTGTAGCCATCCTGTTCCCTTTGCCAATTCTGCCTCTTATAGATTGTAGTGTAAATGTATCTCTATTCTTCTCCTTTCCATTTTTTATTTGAAATGTAAAACTTTAAAATTAAAGGAAGAAGCAAATATAAACAATGAGTTGTTTTACAAAGTAGGTGGGAAGAAAAACGGAGATTATCACAAAAATGTAAATTAAAGTAATAAAGAAGGAATGCATGGTTTACAAAACTCAGTCCTAAGTGAATGTACTTCTGATTTTAGGTTTGTTATTAGAACGTTACAGTAGCCAATGTCCTAAACTTCAGTCTCTTTTAAATAAAATTTGCAGTGTGCCATAAGGAAAAAGAATTCTTTTTTACAAATATTTCAACACCTACTCAGTACGTCATTTTCATCAGAACTGTTTATACCTAGTATCTCTCACTATGATTTGAAGTAGGTGACTTCACGGGAGCAAGGTGATGGAGAATCTAGCCTAGAACCGTGTTCAGTTCACCTACAGGGAGACCCCCCCCTTCCTGGTAGCTTGGACCAGAAGTAGTCTTCTGGTACAGCTTAGTCATCACAGGTCTCCTCTAATTTAAGTAGCCTTAAACAACCTCAGCATGTATAGGAGCTGAATCAGAGCGAAACTATTATAACATTGCACAGTTAAAGTAATTCTCATTAGATCGACAAAATTGCATACATTGTGACTTATATCACTATAGGTGAGAGGGAGAAACAGAAGATGCTAGTGAATCTCAATATAGATGTATACACTTCATGTAAAACAGCCAAGCAAAGAGACAGTATGGCTACAGAGGGAGAGCATAAGGTTCATTTAGCTGAGATCAAAATGAATTCTTTGCCTAAGTATTCCCAAAAGAAAGGTAAGGCAACATTCCAGAAAATGCAATACACTCTCCTTGGGGAAAAGTGTAATGTTAAAAGGTTTTACCATCATACTAGAGTAGATAATTAGGCAATTATGCCTATTAACTTTGACAGAGCACCAGGCTTAAATGCATTAGATTCCAGAGTTTGGATGTTGATAGCTAGAGCAGTGGTGGGGTCTTTGGTGAGTCTTTCTGAGAGCTCACTTAAGACAGGTTAGCAATGAAGAGCTAGAAACTGCAAATATAATCCCCATGTATGTGTGAGAAACAAAGAATGATTCTGGAAAAGACATTGAATAGTAAATTTGTGTTCAGCAAGAATGTAGATATTATTAGAAACATTGATAAGAATTTCCTCAAAATCTACTTAGCAGTGCATAACTATAGCAGCGCAGAATGAAGTTGGGTTCTTAAAACCATCGTTAGGTTAATCTGACGTCCTCATGTTACTGTGAGCTTTCAGGAACTTTTTAATACAGTCAAATAAGACAAAAAAGTCTCTGAATCCTAAAGTCTCTCAGTGGTTGGTTGTTGCATAGTTGTGTATAGAGTACATTTCTACTATTCTCCTAGGACATACTAGATCAGGAGTATGGATGACATGAAAAGAACAGCTTCAGCCAAACTGCTACTGAGATAGATAAGCGAGCAGTGACTAGAAGATGAAGGAAGAATACAAACTGCATTCAGCCTTTGTGTTAGTCCCAGAACTGCATGTGTGAATGAAGACGATTATTCTATGTCAGCAAAGCAAAAGCAACTCGTATACAGTTAGCTCACCTTTAGGTTCAGTTCTTGGACACACCCATTGATTTGAATAAAAATAATGCACAGTTCCTGATAGCTGTGTTTGGTAAAATGATAGGATTAAGTCTCTTTAGGATAATAATATCATGAGAAATTCATGAGATGTAGAACCAAAGCAAAACTCTGCCACAGTTACAGAATTAGCTAACACTGGCATTTCTAAAAGCTTCTTTCACTAGAGATCTTCAAGAAACTGTGAGACTGTGTTCTGGATTTTGTGGCTCCACAGTAATTTGAATCAGCTGTGAACTGATCTCATCACTTCTTCCTGTATCTTTCCTCTGTGGATACTCTTGAGGAAAAACTAGGTCAAATTCTACTTGTAGACGGCACTATTTAAAATGAACATGTTTCAGACTTGAACGCAAGATTTGGCTTATACTTATTCAAATAAGCAGTGTGACAGCTGAACAGGAATGTTTTCTCAGCTACACAGGGAAACACTATTTTCTTAGTTTTGTGAAAAAAACAAAACATTTTTCTTTTCACTTTGGGCTTATAAAGAAAACTCAAAGCAGTTTTCACAGGTGGAAATCAGTTATTTTTACATGGAAATAGTTTTGAAGTGAAACATAGCTTCATATGGGTATATTCAGCATACATGCTGCATGGTTACTTTAGGTGGGACCAACTTATGTCAAACAGTTTTCCAACCTAGGTTTGTGCAAGTATTGTGGGTGCATCTGTAGAGCCCAAGCTGGGGAATTAGTGTGCTTATATAAAAAAGTATGTTTGAAACTTTCAGCTGTGTCATTGTGCACTTGCTTTTGAGTATTTGGTTTATAAAAAAGCATACAAAGTAAATGAAAAGAGACATTGATGCACTGAGACAGTGCTGACAGTATGTGTCTTTGCAATAGCATGCTTGCAGGATCATCAAATTTACTCTGTGAAAGCTTAACTAACTTGGATATTTTATCCTTTGTTGAGTTCTGGGCTATGCTGCTTCTGAAAATGTCACAGAATGCACATGCTCTGAGAAGTGGAGGACCTGGATTTTATTCTCAGGTTACCTGAAGACCTGTTGTATGATTTTAGCAGGTCACTGTAACTTTCTATAAACTTTTTCTCAGTGGCAAATTCAGTTTGTATTTTCCTTGGAGATATGCTAAGATTCATGGTTAAAAAAATGTCTTTTTCACTGTTGTTTTGTAACTAAGGCAACTAAATCAGAAAATGCAACTTATGACACACAGAGATCTGTCAATTGTCTTTAGTCCACAATAGGCCATGACTATAAACACCGCAATCAATTTTAAATACAAGCACACTATACAAAAAAATCAAAAGGAAAACAACAACAAAAACCCCTCCCACCCCGCAAAAATACCACAACCCCTCAACTTAACAACTGGCTTCGCCCGCAGTTCTTGACTTTGCTGAAAGCTGATGTCTTTCAGTTTTACGTTCCAGATCTACCTTTTGTCTAGATGAAGAAACATAAATGAATGCAGGCTCTTTGCCTGAGAGATGACTTAGTCTGACTTGGAGATGTCCAAATCAGCCCCAATCCCAAACCTGCTTTAGCATGGCACTCTGACAAATATAATGACAGGTCAACTGTAGTGTGGTTGTTATAGGCTGTTTGAAACAGAAATTGGTTTATGTCACTTCAAGCTTGTGCAGAATAGGTGTTGCTCTCACCAGTGTGAAGAAATCTCCCTTGCAATCTTCCTCCTGAGGATATCATTTTTAATTCTTAAAGGAAAAAAAATCTGTTAGAAGCAGAAAGAGATACATCAAGAGAGATCTTCATACAATAAATGCTAGAAAGCTAATTGCTCTCAGAGATTCCAAGAAGTCGATCAATATCTCTGTATGGATTCCAAGTCAACTCAGTCTGGATTTTAGTTCTTAGAGCTTTTCATAGAAATCATCATGAAGTCTTTGATTTGTATTCCTCCTTCTGGTAAATCTATTTATAACAAGATCGTTATTAATCAAGAACTATTTCCAAGCTTTGTCCTGTGTTCATGCAATCAGAAATTGATTCGTACTGCTCTGCAACTGAACTTTAAATTCTCTTACTGCTGATGCTTATTTTCTTGCATTCCTTGCCCAGTTTCTGATTAAAATAAAGACAAAAGCTCATACAAGTTTTTCTGTAGCAATAAATCACTAGAAAAGTAGACTGAGTGTAAATCCAGGGATCTGTGAGAGATGAACAGCATGCTGAACTAAATCTTGGATCTGATATATGCTATGCATTGCCATCTCCCCTCTTACACTGTCTAGACCCAAAACTAGGAGGTGAGCAATACTACAAAGGCTGTATCATCATGTATCCTGCTAATGCGCCAGTATGTCTGGCAACAGATGCAGGGAACTAAAAAGCTTTGGCAGTCACAACTTCTCATTTTCAGTCATTTTTGGAATGCATGGAGGGAGTGAAAATGCAGCAACTCACCTTTTACCCTCCTGGCTACTCTTCTTTTCCCCTGTGGAGACTCTGACAGGAGCAATACAACAGACATAGCTGTAAAGAAGAGCCTTCTGAACACTGCTTTACCTTCTTCAATGTCATGAGGATCTGTCAATTCTCTCCTTTAACATGTTCCTCTCTATTGTCTCAGTTACATCCTGTCCTTTTATTTCTTCAGGTCACTGTGCAGGTACTCTATTTACTTTTTTTAGGTAATCAACTAACTCAATCATTGGTGTAGGAAAAAGTATCATGTGGTACATTTACTTCCTTCTAGTGTCTTGATTTTTGTAGGTTTTTTAGGATGTTTTCATATTAAATACTATAAGTACCACTACTATATGTAGTAGTTCAAATGTGTAAAAATAAGATCATTTAGATTATTTCCTTTAAAAGTGAAAAATAGGCAAATCTGAAATCATTGGAATCATTATTGGAAATGTATATGTACTGAAAGAAATGTGATTTCAAGTACACTTAAGATCTAGTTTTATTCTTAAGAGAGAAAATAAGATGTCTTGGTTGAAATCACTGGCAATGCTTTTCAACATTTTACCTGAAATATTGTTTTGAAGACAGTTTCTGGGTCTCACTTATGAAGGGGTAAATGCATGCAGTGATGATGACAAGCAAAAATCCCCAAAGGAGAAGATGAAAAATGAGTGTGCCTAGTTTACATTGTTTCTTCTATTGCAAAATCCTGGCAGAGAGACCGTTATTGGTTGTTGGATGAGATAAGGAGTGTTGAAAACTTTAGTTGATTATGTCTGCCTCCACCATCAGTTGTCTTTGTGACATCGGGTCTATAATAATAGATGTTTTAAAGGAGGCAGTATCAGTCCAAGAAAACTGAAATACTTTGCTTAAAAAACACATTTCCATCTAACATTGTTAGACTGCTTCTACATTAAAATATGTAAGTTGATTATGACTGTGTGGGTGTTGTAAAATATGCCTTTCTAAACCACCTACAGGTGGTAATATATCACCCATGTCTCCAGGTCTCCTGAGAATTTTACTAATTACTTTTCCAGAAATATATAAGAGGTCAGTTGTCTGCTACCTTTTATTACTACTTACTCGAGCAACAGCTTTGAATAGTTGCCTGGAAAAAGAAAGCAAGCACCCAAGTAAAGAATTTTAAAACCTAGAGGAAAATATGCTTTTTAAGTACTTGATCCATGCTTCAAAATGTAAGCCACAAATGCTGCAGGAAACAATATGGGAAATACAGTAATTGAAAGAAAATGGGAAGACAGGCTGGAGAGGAGAGGATAAAATTCAGTCTTACCTTTAACCCTCCTGAGTGCTATATAATAACTGTGTGTGTGTAGTGGATAGGCAAATCTGGCAATTAAATGTTGCTGGTTTTCATAGAATCATAAAATGGATAGAGTTGGAAGGGAGCTCAAAGATCATTGAATTCCAATCCCCCTGTCATGGGCAGGGATATCTCCCACTAGAGCAAGTTGCTCAAAGTCCCATCCAGCCTGGCCTTGAACACCTCCAGGGATGGGGCATCCACAACTTACTGGTTTTCGTTATATAACTACCAGTGACCCAATATATCAAATTTCTATTTTTGCATAACTTCTGTTTCAGAATGCTTTAGTAATTTTTAGATTTACGTTTGCACTTCGTCCAGACCTGAGAGGCAAACCGAAGTACTGCTCCACCTTGCATTGGTTTCTGGTGGTTTTTTTTTAATAATGATTCAAAGCTAATTCACGTATAAAAATGGACCACTCTGAGTGTTACAGTAGAAGGCTTTACCAAAGCTCTTCAGAAAAAGAAAAACATTGCCTTCTTTTCAGGAAGAGGGTCCATGTTTCCATTCTCTCTTGTTCCAGAAACATGTGTGATGTTGGTATAATATTGTAACAAGTTGTTGATTCCACACCAAGGTTGCTGAGTAAATCCTATGAGGTGCTGAGTGTCCTGAACGGCTGTCAAAGGATTAGTGCCCTTGGCAGGAAGGGCTCATGGTCATACTGTGACTTCCACCTTTATGGCCTGGGGTGTGCATTACTGAGTACTTCATGTGACTTTATAGTTAAGGGTTTACAAACTAATATTGTAACTTTTCAGTTAGTTTCTGTGAAAATATCAGGAGCACAACAATGATCTTAAATCTGTATATGACATAAAACAAAAATATCAATTAGACAGGCTAAGGTTCTGCGTTGCAGAAGGCTTAAGTAGGGGAGGGATTCTGTAATCATCATCAACATGTAGATTGGATAACCAACCCACGGATGGTTACCGGGGTAAATCCTATCCATATGAATGGGTCCCTAAATGTAATAAACATAACATGCTGGAGCCTCAACTAATGTAAATGAGATCAGTGGTTCTGCTGATTTACACCAGCTGAACATTCACCCATATGTTCAGTAGTAAATATTTGTGAGATCAGCCCATAAATAATATTTTATTTGCAAGTGAACATGGATGCCACCATCCAGACTCTAAATGAAGCTTAACACATGAATGCTTAAAAGATTTCTCCTACAGAGGCAAATATGAAAACAAGTTGGTGTTACTGTGAACTTCCCTTCTCTGTCTTTTCATTTCATGCTGATACATCAGTGTATCTTTTGTATGAAAAGAAACTACTATAAGTTTACTCTGCCCCTTTTCCTGTTTGACTTTTTGAGTAATCTAACGTTTGTGACTGTTAAACTCAGGATCACTTAGGGTGAATGTAGTCTCCAAAGAACTGATGCTGGATTGTGATGGGAGTGCTGACTTATTATCCGTGTCATCTGTCAGATGTTGTTACAGCTCTTGCCTCCCTCTCCTCTGTAACTGTGCTACAGTAGGATGTTAAAAAAGTGAACGGGTGGATATTCACAACAGCCTTGTGAGGCGGGGAATCCTCTTACCCATTTGCAGGCAGGGAAGTGAGGCACAGAGGTTCACTGCACAGCAGTGCAAGGCTATTTGTTTGCGTCTCAGAAGGACTGCAAGCCTTTTGAGACAGTTTTCAGCCTTCTCCCATCAAATTGAACCTCTGTCCTAAACCGTTTATGGATATTGGCTTAAGTTTTTAAGTACAGTCTGTTTAACTTCAGCAGAAACCTCTCTGAACTACATTATGGGCAGTGAGCTTGTCTGGGCCTTGATAGCTGTTTTTAGGCGCACAGAATCCTTCAGTTACTCATCCCATATCACGCCAGGTCTAATCACGAGAAATTAGCTGAAAGTTGGGTACAGTAAATCAAGCCTTAACTCCAGAATGTGAAATAATCAAGTCTGCAGCTATTGAACATGGAAAATGATGTGGTTCTTTTCCTTTACATTTCTGTCCTCGGTTTTCCCCAACCTTTATGGTTGCAGAGGACAGAGTCATGAATGTGAACAGTTCAGCACACTCTTACTGATACAGCTCGGAGAGGAAGTGCTTGTGTTTATGACAGCAAAAAACAAGGCAACAATAGTTTGAATATCAACAATTTAAATATCCCTTTTCAAGACAACAGTTTAGTTCTTATACAGTTCTAAATTAAGTAAAATTAAAATCACTGCTGACAAAGGAAATAAAGAGACAAGAAACCTGATAAAAGAGAAGAGTGCCAGACAAGAAGGTTGTAGGCACGTAGGGTATGTCTTCAGGCAAGACAGGTTGGGGGAGGTGCAGCTTCTGAAGCTCCCAACCTTTTTTTCCACAATTTGGTTCTTTAGAAATAGAGTGTTCATTGTATCTGTTGGGATTTAAATCCAACTGGATAGCAAATAGCAAGATGCCATACTGATCTTAACTTCCCTTGTTCAGGAACTTTTGATTCCTATTCTCGGGCCTCAAATGCTTCTTCTCTTAAATATATATTTATTATTTACTTCTTTTTAAAAATTTAGGTTTCAAAGGTCTGCTTCACCAGTCCTGTCCATTGTGTAGGCTCTCACATGTGTGAAAAAGAGGAAGAAAATAAATGAGCATAAAGTATTTCTATTCAAATCTGACTGTATTACAATTCTTTCTGTACAAATGTAAATTGACTCCATGGTTTGGAAGGTAATACAATTTTAGAGCACTGTGACCCAATTCTCATTTAAATTTGGGCTACTTTATATTACTTGGCAGTAAAGGGACTTTAAATTGGATGCAAATAATTTCTTCTCTTTAGACTATATTGGCATAACCTACATTAAAGAAAAAAATCCTGTAAATGACAATGCATCCAGAGATATTAAAATACAAATGAAGTTCATCTTCAATACAATATATTAGAGCAAGAACAATATAGATTTTATTTATTCCCTTTCTCCACAATCGTAATATATTTTTTTCAAATTTCATATTTGTAGTTATTGATAGAAAACTGAGCTTCTTCACCATACAGGATAATGATTGTCAATGGCAAAATACCTTCAAATGGCTTTGTTTCTCATGTTATTTGCCAAGGAAATTTTTTTTTTCTCTAATCTATATGATATCATGCAGGCAGATGTCAACTGGTGGGTTTTCTTATTTGATCTGCAAGCAGGAAGTCTGCGTTTTCCATCAGGATACAGTTACTAAGGGAACAATTTTAATATATGTGGGGATGAATATGGAAATAAGTTGTTGTGTTTACCTACTCTAAACTGCTAATAATTTGGAAAGCATGTAGGCACGCCTAATATGGAAAATAAATGCTTCCAGCAACCTGAGGCTTTCAGATCAAGGTGCATACTTCCATAGTTGATAAAAAGTGTGGTGGTTTTTCTATTAACTAATGTGGCTCCTGAGTACTACCTGAACGTTATAGACTGAAGCTGATTTCATTTCACACGATCCATGGAGCCGCCATCAGATGGTTATCTGTGCTGTAGTTAAAATTTGTAAGTGAACTATTTTCAAAGTGAAAATATCAAAGGGTTTTTCACAGCCTTCAGAGAGATCTAAACTTCAAGTATTATTTTATTTTTGCTAGCCTTGAAGTGGATCCAGAACCTCAGTTGTTAACTTTGAAACTGGTTTCTATAGTTCAGATATGTTTCTGAAACTTTACATGGTAATAAAAATGTCTTACAACCTCAAATATTAAATAAAACACTTTTTTTTTTTTTTTTATGTTGGTCTGGACCAAATACAAACCTTTGTGCCATATGTTGAAAATGGTTTCTTCA
The DNA here is from genome assembly GCA_013398155.1 of Pedionomus torquatus. Classification (NCBI taxonomy): domain Eukaryota; kingdom Metazoa; phylum Chordata; class Aves; order Charadriiformes; family Pedionomidae; genus Pedionomus; species Pedionomus torquatus. Next base: position 427,507 of record VZRU01016411.1, read on the forward strand.
ATTTGAAGTATTATACTATGCTATTACTTGTAGCATTTAATTAAAATGATTGCACTCATTAGAATCAAGGAGGTTACAGATGGAAAAACTATTATATCAGTAAGCACATCTGCCTGATAAAACTGTAATGTTATATAACAACAAGGTGGTCCATATTATTCTGTACTACCTCTGAGATGAAAAGAAAAAGCATACTATAACAGTTTATATGTTAATCTGCGTTGTAAGATTACTGTGCTTTGGTTACCGACTCTATTAAGGTTTGTTTGGTTGGGTTTTTTTCTTTTTAACAAACTGCCAGGGCATAAAAATGTAGTTTAACAAAAAAGAAAAAAAAAATAACTTCATTATGTACATTGTGCCAATGTTTGGCTCCAAATAGCATTTTAACAGATATCATCAGAGAACTGTTATATACATCAAAGATGGTCCCAGGTTACAGAATCAGTATCAAAAATCAGTCTCTTTTGAAGTGCTTGGATTCTTAGATCTTTGGCTTAGGTTAATGTCTCAACAAAAAATGTTTAAGTAAAGATTCAAATATGTTTCATCAGATAACCTTCATATTTATTACTTGATATTTTATTATCAGCTGAATATATTTTAAATAGAAATCTGTATAATGCTAAGTGCAGCATAAAAAAAAATTATATTGTGATACACTTTGGTTTATTATAGGTATTTCTAGAGGTATGGAAATAATTTATGGCCAAAAGCTTCTCTTTAAGTTAGAGAAGTTTCTCTGGTTCTGATAATACTAATTCATTTAATTCACACTTGCACATGTGGAACTGAAAAGAGCATGCAGACCTTTTACACTTTGCATTATAACTTTAATTACATTTATAATATGCTGTTTTGTGTTTCGTAGATATTTTCCTTTAAGAAACATTCATTTGTGCAGAAAATCCTACATTAAATTAAAGCAGATAAGAGTGTGTTCCAGAAAGTAAGAATCTCCTTATGGGGACTTGCTTTGCCCTAAAATAAGCTGGTTCAGCCCTAAGGACTTGTCTAATATATGGGTATATCTCCTTCAACCATACAATTCCTTTCCCTGTCTTGTCTCCTGCCTCCCTGGAGCTACTCTGTCCCACTATGGTACAAGGTGTCCATTGAGGTCCCAGGATGAATTAGCAGCTCTGAGCTCTCTGTTGGTGTGTTTCTTCCCTTACCTAGGGCTTTGTGTTCCCCAGCAGCTCCTGTGTCCTGCTGCTGGTTACACAAGGTATGGGCTAGGACCATGAGAACTGTTTGTAAATTGTGCATGGTTCAAGAGCCTTGGGTTTACTAACCATGAACCCCATTCTGCTGCTTGGGCCACCTGGAAATAATAATTTAGTGTTGAAATACCTCTAAATCTCTTATTTTAGGTATAAGAAAAATATTATTTAATTGGAGCAAGAGTATACAAATCTGTTTGTGAAGAGCTGCGATGCTTGTTTTGTTAGGGTCCAAAATAGCCCTGTATGAGGCAAAGTCTCTTGGAGACCATATGATGTACAGTGAGGTGCTGTTTGAGCTCGCTTTGTTTTTGTGAAATTTACCTATGTCACACCGGAGAGACTTGAGCAAGGGAGAGATTACACACAGTGTTTGAAGAAAAGAAAAGGTAATACATTTTGCAAATAACACCTCTCTGTGGGGGGGTTTAAGTGCATCCTACATATTGGTTAGATAATACAAACTAGAAGTAACTTTTCTTATCTTTGTGGGCAAAGTAGAAGTGAATTGAGGAGACAGTAGAAGAAAAATATAAGAAGGGAATAAAAATTTTCTGTGAAATTAAACCAAATACAATTGAAGCTGCAGGGAAAATCACCAGTTAAAATATAATAAACAGTCTTGAAGTCTTTAAATTCCCACAGGAAGAAATTGTTCTGCTACAGGAATTCAGTATTATTAAGTGGAATTCACCCGCCAGGGCAGGAAATCCCCTGTAGGACAAGCAGAAGTTTAAAGCTCAAGGCTATGCATTGAATTTCCACTATGTGCTTTTCTGTTGAAGATAGATTGTTAAAGTAAGGGAAAGATGAGGCAACAACACTTCTCTTGTTATCCAAGCTGCTATGCATCCCATTTTGCCCCTCGTTAGTGGACTTACCACTTGGTTTAGCTGCTGTGGAATTGGAAGTATCTCCGTTGTACTGTACAAAATGAAAAGAGAGAGGAAAAACGTTCCTACTGAGAAATTATTGTAGGAGTGATTAAGAAGCATAGCAAGATGAGTTTCCATGTGAACCTTCAGGTGCAAAGCCAGTGCTGATATAACACATGAATGGGACAAGGGTGTGCTTGTTAGACTTCCTTGACCCTGCCCCAGTGGGGATCATAAGCCTTTAGTGCATTGATAGTGTCTGAGACACACCATACATGCCTGTCCATGTGTGTGACATATTTGTTGGCACATGTAATGGCATTAATACTGGCAGAAGAAGCTGTTGGAGACTTGGAAATGATAGGGTAAAAATGTCCCAGTGAAAGCAAGGGGCTCTGCGACAGGAAGAAGCAAAGGCCAGAGAAAACATCTGTTGCAAACAGTAATACAGGGGATGGAGAAAATAGTGTGGGAGGCAGAAGCACATATGCCTTGCTGCCAAGCATGCTGGAAAAAAGCTAACAAGTCAGATTTCACCCCCTGGCCCTTTGATAGGAAAGAAAAAACAGTGCAATCTGCCACAGCTGTAGAAAGTATCAGTAGAAAGAAAACAGGTATAGGAATGGTGCTTCAAATGGCTGATGCAGAAGCACAAGACAGATACCTGCAAAGGAAGGAAGGGCAGTGTTGGTAAAACACAAATTAAGTCCATGTCTGTAGAAGGACTTAGGAAAGTTAAGGCAAATCAACTAAATTGATTCTGCCATGTGGATTATCTCGTCTGGAGTAAAGCAGCCATAAAGCTTAGCTGCACTGTACACAAGGTGGGAAAACTGTTCCTTACGCATACTGACTTCAGGCTTTCAGCTGAGCTGCCTTTCCCGAGTGTCCTGTAGTCAGAAATTACAATGTGAGTATAACTTGCACTTTCAAATCACTCCTGGAGAAAGTGTCACAGGTAGCAATATGACAGGCATAAAGGGTATGCAAATTGCCCAATTAGACATAACCTGCTATTGAAGAAATAGTTGCAACAGCAACAAAATGCAGCACAAACCCTCATGCTACAGAAGAATGCCAATTCAAAATCTGTGCTACAAATACATATATAATACACTTGACTTTCCTGTTTGTTTATTATAGCAGTAGAATTCTTCATGATCTCCTGAAACATATAGTTCTGAAACATGAAGTACTCTCTCTAATAAGGTGTGATGGATAGGAATGTAGATAACAAAAGTGTCTTTATTTCCCTATCTCTAGTCACATGGAGCATACAGGGATTAGTTATAGATTTTCACCCTGAACTGCAGCTCAGGTCAGTGTCAGTTTAGTAGGGACTCATACCATGCAATGTCTGCTTTTTCGTGAGTGTGGTTTTGAAAGCAATATATAACCATGGGAGTGTATTTGAAAATTAAAAGTCATTGGTCTCTAAATAACAAGTGTAAGTGCGTTAGATTACAAGTACTCTTGTCTCCCCATGTTTCCTTCCAATATCAGAGGGAAATGACAACACTCAGCATATTTCTAAAGGTGTGGAACATCACTCAGCTTCAGACTGAGTATATTTATTTTATTCTGTCTAGCAAGTTGCATCTAGATTTATCTCCTGTGCTCTGGCTATTAGGAGGAGTGTGTGAATTTGTTCCTTCTCTGGCCTCTGAAAAATCTCACCCACCCACTAGTGAGAGAAATAAATTATTCTTTCTCTTATTCGCCACTGGGGTGTCTGGACACTTTCTGGAAGTGAATTAAGTGTTGCAACTAAAACCTGGTGTGTTGGGGTCCCTTTGCCTTTTTTCCTTTTCTCCAATACCTGTTTAAGAAACAAGCACCTTCTGTATCACCCCATATTGATGTGTTGTCAGAGACAAGATTCATGTAGAAGGGTGTAATCCTGTGTTCCTTTCCCACTGAGGCCTCTTGCTTATATCCCGAGGGTTAACATGGTTCCTAAATTTGGTATCAAGAAGTAGTTGTCCCAGAATTAAGACTGCTCCGGGCAGATGTACAGGGTCTGTTGTGCTTGCCTTGTTCAACAGCAGGAGGTGATGTCCTAAAATCACCCAGCAGATCCAGCAAGTAGATTCCTTCCTGTCACAGGATCCTATAGGATACCTGTTTTCTGGATCTCCTTTCATCCAGTGGATAATAATTAATCTGCTTGTGTGATTGTTTTTGTATTTCAAGATACAAATCTTAAATTAGTCATAAGTTGGGAAGAAGTTTGTGATGTATGGATGTGGAATACTTGTTCCAAGGAGAGCTTCCAGATTAAGTGGCTATTATTATGTGTTTGCCTGAGATTTTGGGGGGACTGTTTGATGATCTGTGTGACCTCTTCTAATCTTATTATAATCATTGTTGCTCTCTGCTTTTCCATGCTTTCTGATGGTTGCTATGGAGACATCCTACTCTCCCTTCATTCTTAAGTGGGAGAGTGAGCCAAGGCACTGTCTCCCATCTCCTTCTCTTTCTCACCTTTCTTCCTCTCTCACACTTTCTGGTTGTCACTGGAAATCACGTCAGCTCCTTTTCTTCATCTCCAAAAACAGCATTGATGCCCTCTTAGCACCAGTATGTTCGTTCAGCATTTTTCACTATTCTCTGGGGAGAAGTGTGGCAGCACAGACTGCATCCAGGGCAAGTGAGGCTCGGCTGAAACCAGGCTTGCCCTGCTCAGACTTGCAGATTACCCAGAGACCGTGTAGCACGCCTTGAAGAGGCACAGTTTGAGCACCGGTAATCTAGTTTGGATGTGCTCCCATGGAGCACCCCTTGCTGGTGGTTCAGCAGCATGAAGACTGGTCGCTGTATTCGTTTGCCATACCATTAATAAGGGACGCTCAAGCAGAGTAATATTACCACGTTTATGGTTAGTTCAGAATGAGAAAATCAGATGCTTTTAAACACTGCAGATTAAGTGTGAGTTTTTTTCCAGGGGATATGTATGGAGTGCATTTAAATTTGTTTTTTATTGTCTATTTCATAAATTATATTCCTTTACAGGATAAATTGAGTGGATTAGGTATGGAATCATCTGTAATTAACTGGGTGCTAGCTACTTAGAAGGGCACATCCAGCTTGTGTTATTAAACAGCATCATGTCAGATTTAATGGATGTCATTATGGAAGTACCTCGGGGATCTATCCTTGGACCATTGTTATTTATGATCTCTGTAAATGAACTGACAAGTCAGTGCACTGAGTGCAATGTTCATTTTTATTCTGATGACACAGTCACGTCCTGAGCTCCTAGTGGCTAACTGAACTAGAAATTGCCCTGTGCAAATTTTTGAGAGCTCAGCAATGGTTAATTCTCAATTAAGTTGTTTTAAGCAATTCTAAGGCAGATATTCTGACTGAAGTAATGCTATGCCTGGTCAGGCTACTGTTAGTAGTGTTAGACAGATCTGAAATTTCCACCACAGCATGGGGGGAAGTAATTTACTAATCCCCTATTCTATCTCCAATTGACAAATTTTCATTTTTCACATAATACGATCTTATTGTAAACACAGAAGATTTTCTAGATATTTTTTTTTTATTATCTGATATACTTTATTGATTGTATAAGGCTAAACATGAATGTGCAGAAGATTTCAAAAATGAATTAATGCAAACATATTTCTATTTGCATTGCGCTGCTCATTTGATGCTTTGGGGGGTTTTGTGTGTTTTTTTTTCTCCTCCTGTTTTTGTCAGAAAGAAAAACAGTGTGCTCCTTTTTCAGCTATCTTTGTGAATCTCTCCATGCTAGAAATCTGCTTTTGATAGTGCAAATTGCTTTTTATTCAGAGACAGTGATATTACTTATATGGATCATATGCTGATATATCAACTCATGGGAGGAAAAGCCTGGAGGTTAGGCCTAGATTCTGCCCTTGGGTTTGGATTAAGATTACCCTTGGGGGAAGGAGGCGAGTTCCAACAAGTCTTTATTTCCGCCTATAAATTGAACTGCAAGGCACCAGAGACAAAATGAGGAAGCTGAGCTAATGCTGCTGCTCTGGAAAATTGTGTTAGTGGCTCTGATAAAATTGAGGGTCTGACATGGCAAACGGAATTTAGTGTACAATGAAAATGACTGAGGAGAATGGGTCAGAAGGTGATTCATTCAATAGAAAAGTAATCATCAGAGTATCATCATAAGTTGTCTGTCCATAAGCAAATGAAAAATGACTGGTGTTTCTTTTATTGGCTCTGCTATGCATGATTATCTGTTAGTGGGTCACTGTACTTAGCTCAGGCCTGGAGGAAAGGTAGAAAGGTAAGGAATTGCCTCGTCCCTGAGACATCCCTCCTTGGGGTGCACTGGACTTAGGACAGCATCCACGCTGTGGGAAATGGGGAACAGGTGCTCCGGAGCACAGCCGACAGACTTTCCCTTGGGTCATTTGTGAAACTCCTCTCTTCAACACACATATGGCCATCCCTGAGCACCTCAACGGAGGTGCAAATGTCTATTTACTGGTCCCCACCTACTAGGATAATCTCCTTGCTTTTAGCTTTTACTGGTCTCAGAAACAAAATACATCTGTTTTCATTTTCACTGGATTTCAGCAGTTCAGCAGCCAAGTAAAAAATGAAACCACTAAACTGACCGGAGATACCAGTCCTGTGACCAAACAAGGGTTTCACCTTCAAGTTTCTACCCAGAAAAAAAAATTCTCAACATTTAGGTATAGGGTTGTGTAGTGCTCATTCAGAAAAATTCATTTTGCATTTCAAGTTTTCCAGGCCTTAAATGATGTCACTGTTTAAAAGAGATATATTTTCCTGATTAATTTTCCTATGCCAGTTTAACATCACTGTAAGTTTTACTTTTTAAGTCACTGGTACAGTCAAGAGGTTCAGTTATCTGAAAGGAAGATGATTTACGGTTAAGTTAATGATATGTATCATATTCTTTCATGTCTGAAACACATCATTGTACCCTTTTGGAAACAAAACCCAAACAAACAAAAAATGCACAAAAAGGGTGTGTTTTCATAGAATCATAGAATGGTTAGAGTTGGAAGGAACCTTAAAGCTCAAGTTCCAACCCCCTTGCCATGGGCAGGGACACCTCCCACTAGACCAGGTTGCTCAAAGACCCATCCAGCCTTGCCTTCCAGGGATGGGGCATCCACAGCTCCTCTGGGCAACCTGTTCCAGTGACTCACCACCCTCAGGAGAGAATTTCTTCCTAATATCCAATCTAAATCTCCCCTCTTCCAAGTTAAAACTGTTACCCCTTGTCCTATCACTACACTCCCTGACAAAGTGTCCCTCTCCTGCAGGCTCCCTTCAGATACTGGAAGGCTGCTATAAGGTCTCCCTTGAGCCTCCTCTTCTCCAGGCTGAACAGCCCCAGCTCCCTCAGCCTGTCTTCATGGGAGAGGAGTTCCATCCCTCTAATCATCTTTGTGGCCCTCCACTGGATCCATTCCAACAGTTCTATGTTCTTTCTCTGTCGAGGACTCCAGAGCTGGACACAGTACTCCAGGTAGGGTCTCAGAAGCACAGAGTAGAGGGGGAGAATCACCTCCCGTGACCTGCTGGTCACACTTCTTTTGATGCAGCCCAGGATGCGTTTGGCTTTCTGGGCTGCCAGCGCACACTGCTGGTTCATGTTGAGCTTCTCATCCATGAGCAATCCCAAATGCCCAAGTTTTAATTCTTTTTAAACTATCAAAAGATTATTGAAGCTCCTTAGATGGTTCTGTTGGGCTTTTATCATAAGCTGCCCTTCCAATACCTAGAGGAAGTATAGGAAATTGAACAGATTTCTTTCTTCTGAGATGATGGCAGTAGACTGTTCCTTATGCTTAATCAGTAAATACTATAATATCTTCCAAACATGGCTCATATGGTTATTTAAAGCAGAACTATGGTTGTTTTAATATGGTTATTGTAGCCATACATTCTGTTTTTATGAGTTTTTATATAGCCCTATTACTTATATGCTAATCTTAAGGATATTGTTATAATTTGTTTTATGTGTTAAGTATTATAGAGGCAGTTGCTAGTATCGCTATAGTTAAGGGTCTTATGAGCATCACATCTGACAAACAATTGCTTGCTGCCAGAAGCCCAATGAAACAGTTATACCCAGGGATACAAATCACCTTTGCAGACAGTTTACATACATTTTCTTCAAGCAGGGAAAACCATCTAAAACACATTATGTAGAAAGATTTGCAGTTTTCTATGTTCATATGCTTGTGTGCTTGCAAAATTTGCAGGCTACTAGACAAAAGGTGCTTCCCTATCGGTATGGTCATAGGCAGATTTTTCAGTTTCTTTGCCTTGCCTTTTATCAAACATCTGTGTCATTTGATCTCTTTCTGTACAAATCCCATGGAAGGGACATGAAACTCTATGCATGCTTTAGAGATTCCATGTTTTTTTCTGTGTCATGCTCAATGCTTTATTTTATTTGTCTCGTTCTAAAAGCAAAGTGATACATTTCCTTTGAGAGGGACACTCAGGCAGCAGTGACAACTTGCTTTTCTAGACAAACTCCTACAGGGGCATTAATGCCAGTAAGTCCTGTGACAGGAATACATTCCTTATCCTGGATGTTGATGACATATGTGCTTTGTCAGGTCTTGTCATCAAGCTCACCAGGGACAACTATGACAATGACTTCTTAATTTTTGTTTGTGTCTCTGGGACCGACAAAGTAAATTTCTGCTTTCCTTTGCCACTTGGATTTCTGTGAGGCAAACTTAAACGGTTTGTTGCTTGTACTGACTGGCTGGGAATTTGTTATTGTAAAGATTGTCATTGCTAGGTATTTGCAAAGATGGTAGATCCTGACTCCCTATGCAAAAACGATGGGGTCATTTATTGAAATGCATTCAGGCAGCAGAGATTCGCAGATGAAAGGCCTGCTTCAAAGAGTCTGTCTCACTAGCAGAACTGGGAGCACCTCACTGTCAGTATTCTAATATTAAACTAGTAGATTTTTCTCTTGCTGAATGAATACTTAAGCCTAAATGTCGTGGGTCCAGTTTCAACACTAAAGGATAACTACTAAGAATGGGACATTCCTCAGGAGATATTATTCTAATTCCCATGGCCAAGTGGACACTGCATCATATTGCCCTATGATAATGATCTATTCACTGAATTAATAGTTAAAGAGCGTGAAGGGAAAGAGGAACACTGCTAGTTCCACCTGTGGGGTTATATTTTGAAGGCTGAGCTAGAAAATATTTGCTAGAACAGGGCAGAGAATTGACATAGGTAAAAAATTGTTCTGGCAGCTCTTACACATAAAAGGGACAACCAGACAAGCATTGGCATGCTTAGTAAGTGCTTGTGGTGATTAATTTTGAAGAATTAAACACCAAAATTTGGGCTGTCCAGGATGAGTCTCCTAGTTGGCTGAGGTCTGAGGATTAATGATTCATTCTAAGAAATTACCATCTATAGAAGCTGGCAGTTTTGCATCCATACCCTGCTTAAGTCCTCTCGGACACAGTGTTGAGTTTAGGCAGTAGATGCTGTACAGTGTGTGGTCCCTTTGGCTAATAGTTTCAGTGATACCAAAACATCTGTGTGTGAATCACTGAAAGGAAATTAAATTGAATTATAATTATTACAGCCATTCATACCCTAAATTAGTTATCTAGCAATTCACAGAGGTCAGCAAGCCAATGGACTGAACGGGAACTGGCAGTAAGTGCCTTACCAGGGTAAATGATAATTGCTGACAATGTTGTGGTGCCTGCAGATAGGAGGATGGGGATAATACAGAACTCACATTATTTTTTGTAGGAAAGGAGCCATAAAAATGGTGGTAGTAGGTGATCTGTAATAGGAAATTCAGAGCGTAACAAACCCATTATGATAAGTTTTGGGTTTGAGATAAAACACAGATTCCACTTTTTAAAGTTACATGACAAATAACAAAAATACATTAGAAAATTTGTTGACCTTCTCTGAAAACCTGTCTTGCTGATCCAGACACAGAAGCAAGACAAGGTTTCTATATGAGCACAGGTACCAAGGGAATGGTATCCCTCGTGATGATCCCCATACGTATTAAGCAGCACCCAGCTTCAACTTTTTATAGAAGCTAGAGAAAGACTGAATGCTGAAGTACCCAGATTATTACTTTTGGATGGCATGTAACATTTTTACATCTTTTTGATGAAAACACTTGACAAAAGACAGCTCTTCTTTGGAAGAACTATGCTATTGCTAAGTAGAATGTCTGTGCCTTGTAGCTTGGGAAGGCATGAATCTAAATACTGATACTACGTAAAACAGCCCTGTCACCCGTATGACATGGATGCCACTACGTGTTCTCCACCAATGACTGATGTGACAAACTCCATATGTTAAGAGGAGGCTGAGGAAAATCTTTTTTTTTCCCCAGATGGAAAAAATATGTAACTGTGGTACACAAACACTCTTTGCAGAGTTTCTCTGTTTCCTCAGCAGTAATGATGTATCTAAAAATAAGACTTGGATCTGGAACAAGAAAGCCTACCACCACCCTAGTTTTCAGCACAAAAGAAATGTAGACATTTAAGGGCGTCAAGGGAAAGTGGATTTTTATTTATAGTGACCATGCTTCTTATTATTCAGTACAATTATCTGGAGAGAGAATAAGGAAGAATGCTTAAGGTGTTGCTCTTCAAGTAATTAACAAAAATATTTCAAACGTACACAAAGACTGGCAGATCATTCATCAGTGCTTATTTAGGGAAACAGCTCTCGGTAGTTTAGTCACGTTGTGGCTGCACCTTAAGGGAGTCCCATAATTAAAGAAAAGGAAAGTAATGACAATTGGTAGCTATGAATATTTTATTATTACTGGAAGAAATAATACAACGCAAGATAGATAAAACTTCATATAGTTAAGACATCAACAATGATATCTTCAGTCATAATGTCTTATACATTATTTTGGTTTGGGGATTTTTTTTTCAGACTTTCAAAAGAGATTGTACCTGGCGGGTTCACTGTTTTTAGATAAAACTCTATTGCTGAGAAATGTAGATTGCTAAAACTTACATATGAGTTTCAATATGGACTTTCTAAAGCTTATATATGGGCAAACAAATGTCCTTCAAGGGTTTATGAGTGGCTGGTTACCAATTTATATGTTATCAGTCTGTAAGATATCAGTTTATAATTGGGCAGAAATATATGTTTATTAAGCCATTAAAGCCAAAAGAATATTGAGATAGAAGTATTGAGATTTAACTGAAATACAGAGTGACATAAAGCTCATTAATTTATCTACTTGCATACTAAGGGGATCTGATCAAAGTTCATTTGTTTCCTCTTGTTCTACTGAATACAGACATCTCACAATTCACACAGTAGTGTTATTGTGCAGCCAATCTTTTCAACCAGCGTCATAAGAAATCTTATATTTTTAAAGCATTTAGGAGGCAGCAAAGTTTTTTTTTTAAGCTTTAAGGAAGAAAATGTTCTGGAAACATTTTTCAGTTACAAACATTCTGCAATGTATTTGAGAATGTAGAATATTTCTAATGAGTTTCAAGAATTCTTTGTTGTAAAAGTAAAACTAAAGGTTTGCAAGAACAGAAGCATTACTTATTTAAAACTCTGGTAACAAATTGACAGCTATTCTTACTTTAAATCTCTAAAATTTTTTACATACTCATGTTTTCTTCTACAGCATAAATGTTTTAGAGCCTTGTTTTCTGTAAATAAATATCATGATCACAACAGCTGCTACCTTGTAAAAAGAGATAATATCTTGGTCTCTTAGAAGTTATTCTTGTTGATAGTTTGCCTGCAGCCAAACTTTTCCTGTTTCACGATTCATAATATGCTTATAGTGAAAGACTACTGTCAAGTAGTCTGCAGAGTGCACGAGTCTCTGTAGCACACAGACGCAGGTTCTCTCAAAGTAATAAAGTTACAAGTAGTCAGAAGGCTGTTTACTAGATTCTGCATGAGTGCAGTTGGCAGCAATAAGTTTGGGGTTTATGGATAAAATTATTTAATTTTTGTGATGTTAGTCATTCCTTAGCAAACACTGGAACTTCACTGGGAATTTCCTTAACTCTGGGAATTTCCTGAACTTTGTTTTATTAAATATGGAAGCTCTTTACTATAAACATGTAAAATCTGTTGTCTTCAAAGGATCACAAGCATATAGTAGAGGTAAAATTCTGGTAACTAAAGATTAGAATAGGAACACCTTTTGCATCAATATTGAAGCCACTTGCTAACAAAGAGAGAAACTTGTGTAATAACACATGGGCAAAACTTCTCTCACAAAGAAGTTTCCCTGAAAAATATCAAATTTGCAGAACTGGGAAGGCACCATCCACATCAAGAGGTCAAGTGATTCGGTGTGCAAATGTTTGTTAGATCATTACCCTGAATCCTTGTCTTCTCCCATTTCTTTTTCTAAAAAATACTACACTTTTATTCCTTTGTTACCATGCTCATTTGCATTGGTTTCAGTCTCTTTCACTCCTTTCGTAACTTATTTTACAGCTTGTGGATTTCTCACAGCTGGATAACAAGCTGGAATCCCATTGCATGACACATAGCCCATGCTGATGAACACTAATTCTATGCATGGATCATGCAGTGAAGCATACGAGAAGAAAATTTCAATAACATTCTAGTTTTTCAAGTAACCAGCACACACTACTAAAACAGATTTTCAGGTGGATTCAGATCCTATTTTAGAACTCCCAAAGGGCACAGATTACTTTCAAAGTAGTCCAATCCTAATACATTTCCCTCAGGAATTATAACATTTATGGCTACATTTTGAAAATAACTCATTTTCCAATAAGCTTACAAAATACAAAGATCATAATTTAAATCTTATTTGCTCCATAAACAAAAATACCTTTAAATCATAAATTCTGTGGGTAGACTGGCTGGTTTGTTACAGAACATAGAACTCAAATTTCCTAGCCTTTAATACATTGGATACAAACTTCCGCAGAGCTAAACGTATGGGCTCTTGATTATCTCTTATTACTTTACACATAATTTATGTATGTTACTACTCTGTTCGTTCATATGAAAAACTACAGTGTCATATGAGAGCTTATGAATAAATCTGTAATTTGAAAACTTTCCACTGGTCAACACAGCGAAAGATAATGGTGCCCTGCTGCACCTGTGTAAGGTGGCAAACATGCTTGCAATACAAGTAAGGCAGTACATTTGGGAATAAAGCAAAGGACGGAATAGCCTTTTGCCTTCAGTCACCAGGAAAAAGATAGTTGAAGCTGAAGGAAGGCCAATACTGCCCTGATAGTGCAGAATGAATATCACAGGATTTCAGTAGAGCTTTGCTAGAGTTCTTACCCTGGGCTTTTGAGCAGACAGTTTTCCCATACTGTGTTGTTTGCTTGTGTTTGGTTTCCTTTTAACAAACCTGGAAGAGCTGGGGTTCAGGGGACATGTATGGAGTTGATTTTCCTATTGTTAGACTTCTGTGACCTAAGCGACATGGATCAGAGTCTGAATGGCTGAGAGCATTTTCCCTTCAGAACTGGCCTGGAGAGAGATTCCCAGACTCATGTTCATGCTTTATCCCAGCATGCACATGGGACTGAGAGGTAGAGACTTGTCTCTCTCCATTCTGAAAGGCTGTATTTTGACAAGATAGTTTTCTAATGGTTCTTACAGTTCTTAGTTAAGTTAGGTTAGTACTTTACCCAGTCTAATTGTCAGCATGCATCAGAATATATGGCGAAAAATGTGATTCCAGAGTCTGACAACCGAGGAAGTGCTTATGCTAGCATGTCACAGTAATGTTTTTAGGCTATATACCAGAAATCATTTTGCTCACTGTGTTAAAGTTTCTTAGCAAGTGCATATCTTATGCAAGATGATGGAAGGAGATACTATTTTCCAAATGGGTACAAAAATCCCCAAGAAAAGATTATGATTATTTGTGCCTGTTGGGAACTTTCTTAATCCTCATAAAGATCTGTTTGAAAACATGAAATGCCTAGGAAAATCATTGCTTACCCTGGTTGCCAGATATATTATCATCAGTACGTGCTTTGAGTTTAACCATGTCTAAATACCTGGTTTAGTCATCCAAATAGTTCAAATGAGAATGTATGCCATTTAAATTAACCTGTTAGTTAATCCACTGTAGTCCTTCTAAATACAGTTCACTAGCTATGGGTATCACAGCATATTACATCAAGATCATATAACACCTGCAATGATGGTAAAATCTCATGCTAATGCCCCTAAAGGGGCTAATGCCCCTTCACTGTCTAAAAGAGCAGTGAAGTACAAACCAATGTCAGTAATCTAAGAAATAACTGAAGTCTTTCCTCAAAGTTTAGCTCACAAATGACCTGAAAAAACATAGTGAAGGTGTAGAAGATAAATTGTAGTGTTATGTATCTTGCCTTCATATAAGAAGGAATTTAAAATCTTGATGTGGAAGAATTAAGACTAATTTTCATACTGGAGAAGTTCAAATCTGCATCATGTGAAACAAAGCACACTCAAACCAGATTTTGATGCTTTAAATAACTACGAGGCTGGCAAAAATAGGCTGAATGCATGGTCTCTCTGATTTCCACAAGGCTTTAGATTTTCCATTTGCTATCCCAACCTTTAATGAGAGTTTAATCTAGAGCAAGAGGGTGGTTTCATTTTCTGTGGCTACTAAGGGCAGAAAATAATCCAGACAGCTACTTGCCTAGGGTAGGATAAGGTCAGGCTGGGTGGGAGCATCAGGAAAAAAGCTCCTGTTCTGTCAAGTCAAGTCAAGGAAAGGTGGTGGTGGTGGTCCTGCTGCTGCTGTTGTGGGGAGAGCCAGGTGTGGGGCAGAGGCTTCTGATGTTGCTGTTTCCCAGCAGTTCCCCAGTTGTTGCTCAGCAGCAGGAATGGCAGCTCCGCTTAACAGATTCCTCATCTAGCTTCTAGGATTTACGTAATTGTGCCATGCTAATGGTCTTGGCTAAAGTGAAAATGATTAAACCACATTTGACTTTAATTTGTTGAGCTGACATGCACTTTTATCCTTACAGTGTGACGAATTACTAAAAAAGCAAACCAAATAAAGTGTAATTTACAGTTAGGCTGCTGTTGTGCGAACATGGAATTAAAAGCAAAATAATTTAAGAATTGCACAGTACTTTAATTAGAAAAATTAGTTATTTGGAGTACCCTATGTTCTGTATTCAAACCAATATTTAGATTTTGGCTGGGATGTGGTACTGTGAGACATCTTGGCAGGGAGACATAGGTCAGGTAAAAAACTTTAATGGTTTGCAGTGCTTCAGGAAATTTAGTGTAGCACAAAAGTATATACACAGATGTAGATTTGCATAAAACCAGTAAATCCCTGTTGGATTGTGAGCTCCTATCCTAGGAGACTGTTTTAAAGGTCCTATTAGAGAAGTAGAGAGCACATATATTTGATTATATTTGGTGGCAGCTGAGAGCAACAGCACTGGGATTTTTTCTGTTAGGGCCAATTACGAAGACTTGAAAGACAGTGAGAGGGTTCTAGGGAGAAAGAAAAGGAATATTTCATGAAGAATGAGTAAAGGAGCTTAAAGACTATCAAAACATTAAATCTTATTATCAATTGTAGGTTTTTAGAAACCTAATATGGAAAGACACCATTTTTCTCAAGTCACTATTTCTAGTTTCATGGAGTGCAACAAAGCTTATTAAAATTACAGTGAAGAGAAGGACCAAGGCAGCTAATGAATGGTTAATGAAATGTCCTATTTTGGCATTGACAGGAAAAGGAAACAGGAGATCAAAACAAGACCACTCAATGGTTCAGATCAATTTGGATGTCACTTGTTCAGTTCCTTGCTTTGAAATTTGCCTATAACTACAAATGTGACGAAAATCTGGTAATGATACAACCTTTGTGCAAAATACTTATTGTTAGGAAACCCTAAAACCATTGCCTATCATACTTACAGGGTCACAGCTTTTTTATCTGAAAAATATAAATAAATACGGTTTCAAAGGCAACCCACAGTGAGGAGAACAAATTCAGTCTAGAGTCTGACAGGACTTTTTTTCTGTCAATGTTATGATTGTTATACCTGAATTACCCGAATCCCTTACTAAACCAAGAAAAATATACTTATTTATTTTTAAAACTGTCTTCAGACATTCAGCCTCGTGTCTGTAGTGCCAAGGAGGAGGCACGCTTATGTTGATCTGACTACATAGCCATGCCTAAATTCCTCTTTAGAGAGTTGTATTGTGGGGAGAGGGAGTGTATTTGTGTTAACTCATTGTGTGAATATCAGCATTAGTCCAGCTGCTGCAGGAGCCGACTTCCAAAAGCTTTAGTGCTTAATTTCCTGGCAAAGCTAAAGAAGGTTGCAAAATCCAAACGGTCAGGGCTGTGATTGCCCTCATGAAATGACTGACCGTGGTTTATACCCAGAGATCAGAATGCACTGCATTTAATAGGCTGCAGTACTGTTGCTGTTACCAAAACCAGTGCTTAGGAACCTCTTGCTGACTATAGCTGAGTTAACAGAAGGTTTGAAGATAAAATGGAAAAGATAGAGGATATACTGAACATAAAGAAATCTGGGCAGCAGCAGTGACCAACCAGTCTCTAACCTTTACTGGAAGCATAAATGATAAAAGATGGTATTATGATAGAAATAAGTGCTACCAGGATCTTGGCTGATCAGGCACCTTGTGCCAGGAAGTTTGTCTTTGTTCTCTCACTAAAGGCTGGAGTACACACAAATGACCTAATGGTGAAACACTCTGTTCAGTTTTTCAGCCCAATGAATGACTGGCCGCAAACTCCATTTCTAATAAAGTATATGCTTCTCTCTACATAGTCAATCATGACCATATTGCATCCTTAAATCTTCCCAGTCAGCAGAAATACTTGAATACTATTTGGTAATGCAGTAAACTGTTTTGATTGGTTAGGAGTAGTTTTCTGCTTCCAGTGCTTATTCCTCAATTTTGTGTCTGTTAATTATGATTGGTCGGGGAAACCTCCAAATTTTCTTTCTCTTCCTTGGCCAGCTGAGTGGGAATCATTTGTCTTGTGCAAATATGAATGCACTGACACACTTCATCACATTTTAAAAGCCTCTTTCTGATCCTAATACCTCTGGCTACATCTTTGGAATTTACTTTAGTAAACATTCATGCCAGCAAAACCCAAATGAACAATTTTTTTCAGAAAGCAAATACACAAATGACATTAATGTGGCTTAAGTAAATTCATTTATAAATAGAAGCAAATATTCATGGAAAATTTATTCCCATTAGCAGTCTCCAGAGCTTGTCAGTCTCAGATGGGGTCAAGGACAGGAGGATATAATGGTGTCAAAGAAAAACAGATACAGACAGATAACTGCAGTGTGATTCAGAGATATAATTCACCTGAAGTAAGAAATGGGATCTGAAACGCAGCCCCACTCTCTTAAATAGAAGGCACTCAAGCTTGTTTTTGTAGCAGGTTGCAATTTTCTTAAATAGTCTGTTCTATGCGTTCTTTTCCAGCCAAAATATATTATATGTTTCCGTACTTTTTGAAGTGGGTACTGTAGAGTGGTGTGATTACAGATTTTAGCAGTCTCTTTTTGGCTGCCTGGGTGTCCTTTGGTAATTGAAAACTTGTTTATTGGCATCATTTGTTGGACTTTATTTAATCACTGCTTCTCCTCTAGGAGCTGCTTTATCCCTTCTGAGGGCTGACTCTTTGCATAGGCTTTGTCTGTTTTCTGGCGTCAGGCGGGTTCCGTTTCATGCAAGTGGATTTGTAATTTAGACACAGTGAGCAGCCACCAGCTATCTTGTCACAGGGTGCAGGGGGGACCTGCTCATGCAGGGCTCTGCGGTGCTGGCCTCGCTGCTGGAGGCACTGATAAGTACCTGAGCAAGGAGAGATGCTTCTCCCTTGCACCGCGCTGGACGGCTGCCAGCTGCTGCTGTGACCGTCTGCGTGAAGGCCACCCTCATTTCACTGAATGCAGCAGCAGGCAATCTGGCCGCATTTTTAATTGGGAAGAGTTTGTTTAACGTTTCTCTGTTTATCAAAGTGGACCCTTGTTAACACTGATCACTTAGATTTCTGTTTAATCAAATTACATACAGTGTATACTAGGTTTTGCTCTAATTTAAATATTGCCTTTTCATCCTTGTCAGCAGAATATTTCAGCTTCATTTCTTATTAATCTTGACAGGAAAGAAGAGGTTTTTATCTTAGATTACTGTTTCTTTATGAGGCCTGACAAAGGGTGTTGCCTGCTGGCAGAGAGAGAGGGATGCTGCCGTAAGTGACCAAAGACCTTCTTGGCTGATGTGAGAGAGATTCAGGGACTGTGTTTACCCCAGAATAATCACAGTAAATTTCTTTTTGACCACTTAGGAAAAGCTGCATGCAAAATCCTTCTAATAGGTTCGTTATATGGATGCTATAAGGATGGAGGAAGAGTCATCAAGTGTAGAGGCCCAAGTGGCTTTTGCAGCTGAATTTTCCACTCATCAGCTGTGAAAAAGAGTTCGCAGATCAGTATTGTATTGTTTCCTTTACTACATCTGTAGAAAGGATAAGTAAGAAAAGATACTGAATTATTTTGTTCGGTTTATAGGTTTGTTTGATTAGTGCTTCATGTAGAGGATTCATTGTGTTGGATTAGTGCTTTGTATTCTTGTATTGAGACACACACATATAACCACGTATCTTCATATATATATGTGGCAAGCACATATATTCTTTCTTTCTGCTGGTGAAGGTGGCAGCCCAGAGAATATGAAACTCTTTCATTGTGTTGGAGTAACATGGGCAGGGAGTGACTAGAAGCCAGGTGTGCCTGAAACAAATGAATGTGATGCGCAGAGTTTATATTCTTGACTAGGATACAGGCTGTACATTCCATTGCCCTTGTGTTATTTGAAAATTGGCAAAAATTAATTGTTGGAAATGCTCTGGAGTGAATTTTAAATGTGCTTGTTTATTTGCACTAGAAAATGAAATACATGGAGACATGCCCATACATATACATACATGCCTATTTATAGATGTATAACACAGGGTAGACTTCTCTTTTACTGTTGCATGACAGATTCTTCTGTGCTCTGGCACAGACCCAGTTAAGCAAGCCAGAGAAAAGAGTAACTGTCTTCCTCTGAGTTTATAGCAACCCCACCTACTCAATTAGTTTGTGTTGGTGGCAGAAAATTAGCATGCGTACATGGTTATTAAATATTTTAATAAATTACATTATTCTTAGTGCAGCAGGAATACAACATTCTTAATAATTCTCCCCCCAAAATCAGGTTTTCAGGGGACTGTGATTGGGGAAGGGACCTGTTTGAGTTGTCCAAAATTATACCATGTGCAGCTGCTTTTCATCAGTCTGTTCTAAGATGACTAGTTTTAGAGTAGTCTATTTCATTGTTCTACAATGGCACAGACAATTTTTTTTTTTTTCCCTCCGTGTCAAGGTTTATAATGATTAAAAAAACACTGATCCTGTTTACCAGCTAAATCTCCCCCAGGTTTGTCTCTCCCAGGGGCTTAGTCATGGTTCTTTAAAAAGGGTTCAAAATTAAAAAAAAAAAAAGTAGACAAATACTGTTTATGAAGTGTCATGGCATTACTTAACTTGTAGTCAATCAGCATCCTTCAAGCTAAGTTTTAAAATTTTTTATTAAAACTAAAGTCTTTTAATAAAAATAATTATTTTTAAAATAATGAAAATGGAAAGTTCACTGAAAAAATATATATGCATTTGTGAAAGCATGGTCTGGTGACAATCTATGGAAGCAGGGACAGAAGCTACATTTGTTGAGTGTATTGCTGACTATAGTTGTTTCTTGGTGTGTTTTTTTTTTCCCTCTGTTCTAGTATTAAATGATTGTATTAAATCTTCGTAGCAATTGTATTCTTAATTTCTGCTGTTTTGCAACATTTGCTTTTATCAGCGAGTTGCTAGTTTTCTCTTGAATAATACCTAAAATTTCTCAGTTTGAAATACATATTATCTTCTCTTTATTGGAAAAATATTTTTGCAGAGGTTAGGAATGCTGGCACGAAAAGAAAATTAGAGGGAGGCCACACTACTGAATGACTTCAAGTGCAAACATAGAAAATTGATACAATGGTACCTACTACCTTTTGTAAAACAGGTAATTGGAACTATCTAGGGTATCAAGAAAATGAATGAGAAATGGATTAAGCAGACAGCTTTTTGTTTTTCTTTTTTTTTTTTTTTTTTAATAGAATCATAGAATGGTTAGAGTTGGAAGGGACCTGAAAGGTCATGTAGTTTCAAATCACCTGCCATGTGCAGGGACATCTTCCAATAGACTAGGTTGCTCAAAGATGCATCTAACTTGGGCTTGAACACTTCCAGTGCATCCACAACTTCTCTGGGCAGCCTCTTCCAGTGTTTCCCCACCCTCACAGTAAAGAATTTGTTCCTAACAACTAGTTTAAATCTCCCCTCTTACAGTTTAAAACCGTTACCCCTCATCGCATCACTACACTCCCTGATAAAAAAGTCCCTCCCCATCTTTCCTATAGGTCTTCTTTAAGTACTGAAAGGTCATTCTCTTTTCCAGGCTGAGCAACCCCAACTCTCTCAGTCTGTCTTCATGGGAGAGGTGTTCCAGACCTCTAATCATTTTTTGTGGTGCTCCTCTGAATGTGCTCCAACAGGTCTGTGTCTTTCTTATGTTGAGGGCCCCAACACAGTATTCTAAGCGAGGTCTCATGAGAGAAGACTAGAGCGGTAGAATCACCTCCTTCAACTTGCTAGCCACACTTCTTTTTATGCAGCCCAGGATGTGGTTGGTTTTCTGGGCTGTGAGCACACATTGATAGCTCATGTTGAGCTTCTTATCAATGAACACTCCCAAGTCCTTCTGCTCAGGGCTGCTTTTAAGCCATTCTCCACCCAGCCTGTATTTGTGTTTGGGATTGCCCTGACTCCCACGCAGGACCTTGCACTTGACCTTGTTGAACTCAAGCCTGTCCAGGTCCCTCTGGATGGCATCTCTTCCCACTAGCATGTTGATTGCAACACATGGTTCAATGTCATCAGCAAACTTGCTGAGGGTACACTCAATCCCACTATCCATGTTTCCAACAAAATATTAAACAGCAGCAGTCCTAATACCTACTCCTGAGTAATGCCTTGTCAACAGTCATCACCTGATGTTCAACCTGTTAACAATTCTTTGAGTGTGACCATCCAGCCAATTCGTTATTCACTGAGTAGTCCATCTGTCAAATCCCTGTCTCTCCAATTTAAAGAAAAGGATGTCATGTGAGACAGTGTCAAATGCCATTCCCATGGACTTACGCACCTTCCAGTTCCTCAGGATAGTTGGTACTTATTTCTCCTCTTTTGCATTGTAGAGTTAGTTCTAATATTAGTCCTACTAACTTCAGTGGGAATAGTGACAAACCATGTCACCTTTGCAAGGAGCACTTCACATGCAGGTGCAAATATACGTGTGGGTCTGTATATGTATATATCCATAGTACATAAGTGAATACATTATATTGCTGAGAGCTTATGAACTTTCTCCTTTCTGCTTCTTTTCCTTTATTCTCTTGGAAAATATAATGGTGGCAGCTTTTGACAGTAGTCTGCTGTATTTTAGATAGGATTTTTGATACCTTGGAAATAGAGCTCCCTTATGTACCTTATGAGGTATCCAGCAGTGTCTCTCTCTTATGTCTCTAGACTATATCTGAAAGGCTGCTTGGCCAGATGGCACTGTAGATCTCTAACATTTAAATATATTTTTGGCAGCCCTGTGCATGCATAATATCCTGGGTGAAATATTTTTGCTTGCCAGACTAAAAAAGTGTGTAAACTTCAAAATTACATCCAATGACATCTGAATATCTTTCTGTATTTTCTTGGCCAAGTACCTACAGAGGATTTGACTTAACCAATAAAACACAGGTTAAAAAAAAAAAAAAAAAGTATAATTCTTCACTACAGCTGTTATTTGACTCTTACCAATGAATGTGATTAAAGTAGTGACTTTTAAAAGTCTTCTAACATCCTGGATTTTCTAATGTGGAACTGCTGAGCAAAACTTACCTGTAATGTGTCATTAGTTATTTATAGGTACATCAGTGTCCTAGAAAATTTTTTTTGCTTTCAGATATGAACATAACTATGCTACTTCTGTATCTGTTTTCCCCATGGTTGTAGCACAGGCAGGGTCCTCTGTACTACATGTGATAAGCAATTTAAGACTCATGTAAATAGTCTGACCTCTTTATTTAGCTGGAGCACACAATTAACATTATTTACCAAACATATGACATTTGGTGATATTTATCGAACAGATGACATTCACCAAAAAGAATAACATTATTAAGCCCATAGAAATTCACAAAATATTTGGAATGTATGAAGCAGACATGGAAAAAAGTGGAAATTGCAAATCCTAGCTAGCTTCAGAAAGGCCATAACATAGTATTCATTTGACTAACCAGTAACTAAGGACAACCATAGGCACAGTTTGCAGAATGGTGGTTTAATTTTGATGCCTGTTGTTCTTCAGTGATATTGACATCTGGTTGCTTCTTCCAGTTGATTTTATTAATTGAAATTCAAATCATAATCTTATGCAAGTATATTTGAAGTACCTGTAGGCTGTGTTACCATATTTTAGTTTATATAGAGAGTTTACTGTCATGGTTTCAGCCAAATTTACAAAAACTGGACTGACAGAAGGCCTGAAGAGATAAGGAGTTTTATAAGTTTAGAATGAACTAAACTAGTGAAGTATTAATACTAAAATAAAAAAGAAAAAAAAAAAAGAAGTCATGAAATAGATACAATATGTACAAAAAACATATCGTGTTCCCAGGATGATAGTCACATCACCAGCAGGCATAGGAAAAAGTCACAGACTAGACGCAGTGATGAACAGGAGAAGAATTCTAGATGTGGAGTCAGGAATGCTTGGATCAGGATTAAAGGCAGATGAGCAGACAGGGTCCTCCTTGGTCATTGGCCATTGAATCAAGAAAGTTTACTCTTTGATCCCTCAACTTTTATACTGAGCATGATGCAGATGGGATGGGATACACTGTTGGTCAGTTTGGTGTCACCTGTCCTGTCCTCTCCCCCCTACAGGTGTGGTCCCTCTACGCTTTTTTGCTTCCAACCCTCCAAGGAGCAAATAACAAAATTACCTGCCCTTGGTTGTTCTAGCAATAAGTATAAGCAGGGGCCTCTCTGCACACCATTCCTTGGTATAATCAGGTCTTATCACCATGAGAGTGAACAGTTGTCTGGGCAGTATGCTGTTAATTTCAGAGTTTAGTTAGTTAGAAGAGGCCCAGATAAAAAAGTAAAATTACTGAACAGGAAAATGGTTCTGTTTTATCTGAAACCAGGATTTTTACATACTTCTATTTAGACTTGCCCATATTAGGGGATAAGTAATATTATTCAATTTACAATGAATGTGGAGGCATGCACTGTAAAAGGCTAAATTCCCTGAGAGGCACAAGTTGTGCTGCCTGATTTGCAGTTGTTAGATGTCTCGTATGAATCCAGAAGTCACAGCTGGGTGGCGGAGCTTCCAGCATTAGTATGTGCAAGAGTTAAAACATCAGGATGGTATTCAAAACTGCCATCATAGGTTGACTTATAGGAAAGTAAGGACTGCTCAGCTGGGGCCTCAGGAAGTCATTTTTTCTTCCTCAGATAGGTGCCTATACTACCATCCCTCCTTCCTTTACAAGTTTCAGGCATTGCTGTCTTTTAAAACATACATGAAAAGGGAAGAACTCTTCTCTGTAACACTCTAACACTTAGTATGCAGGTTTGTACTCGATTCTCAGTGTCTTCACAGACCTTCCAGTACTTCAATCCCTTTTTTCTAGTGGAGCAGATTTAAGTAGGTATTTCTAGCTCTTGGGAAATATGCCTACCAAACCAGTTAGGCAGCTGTGGTGTGCATTCCTCTCCTGGTGCAGCTGTTCTGCTATGCAGAAGCTGGCAAGCAAAGAAACATAAATCTGTATTTCAGTGGTCAGGATACTTGCCAGAAGGTGTGGAGTCTTGGGTTCTGGTCTCTCTCTACTTAGCTAGATTTCTGTTTCTGTATTTGATATTAGGCAGCTTAGTTTCTGGATCAAGCTTGTCAAGCTGTTGAATCTTGTCTAGACTAAAATATTCTGTTGATTCCCAAGTTTTCTATTCTAAATGTTTTGGGAAAATTACAGTGGAGCCAACAAAGCTTAAGTGTCTCCAGGATTAGACAGAAGCTAAATGGTGATATATTAAGTGTGTAAATGCCTTATCCACTGCTTTGTGCTTAAAAAAATCTTCCTGCCAATGACCATTTCTTCTTGTCAGAGTTCCTTTCAGTGTTCCTCCAAAAGCTGATTGATCCTGATATTTTCTCTGCAATTATTCCATAAACTCAGCTTCAACCAATTCATATCAGGTTTGAAATGAAATGAAAATAAAATAAATAAAATAAAAAAAAAAAAGAAAAGGTTAAGAAAGATATGGAAATCTTGGAAATCTTAAGCAAAATATGGGGAAAAAGGAGGAGGAAAGAAAAAAAGAAAATTAAAAGAAGCATGAAAATATATTTAAAAAAAACTCACTCCAAACAGCAAAATATTAAACTGCAGGGAGGAGTGAAGAGAAAAAAGACCAACAGCAAAGACATGAAAGAATTCTCAGGATATTGTTTGAATTGTAGTTAGTTCATAGGGAGGATGGAGCTTTAAAGAATTAGTGGAAGTATGATAGATTAAAAGGTGAGAGAGGAAGACAAGATACCAGGTATGCAACTTTAACTACTTTTTTTTTTTTTACTGTTTGCATCTTGGTNATATATATATCTTATTCTGTGGCTATTTCCAAGTTCATAGAGGAAAATTCAAGAAAAATTAAAGGATTTGCATTTCAATACAATGAAAGGACTAGAAATTCCAGAAAAAAAGAATCTGGAATTTACTAACCTGAAAAGCAAAGGCTTTGCTCCAGCTTCTTCAACCACTACTTTGTAGGTATAGTTAATATGGATATGTTTTCTAGACTACAGGGACCTGGTAGCCATTTTGACCAAAGACAAGTGGCATAGTGAACAATACAAAAGTGTGGCATGCTTAGGTTTTTGTTTTTAAAGACCAGCAACCACAGTTGCATCATAGTAGAACTTGTTCCTTGGATGCCTCTAACCTTCACCTTTGTATTCTGTATCCTTTAATGGAAACCTCTTTTGGAAACACTGAGTTTTTGAAACAGCACTGGCTTGGATCTTCTGACTAGGTAACCATGATGAATTGGTTGTCTGTGCTGTAAAGCATGGCATATGGCATGTACTACATTACATCCATGTCAAACTTACATATTGTTGCCCCCAAAATAAAGGAAAAGCTGTCCTCCAGTCTATTCCCTTGGGTTGGGAGACTTTTCCATACAGCATGGGGATTATGTTCCATATAATGTCGCATATCTGGCAAACCTAGAATTCACTCTTGGATTTTGGAAGGTCTTTCAAACTGAATGTGAAAGTTCTGGAGCATTTAGACTTTTGCCTTAAGATATCAGTGTTCAACAGCAGTGCCTTTCAGCTACCACTGAACTTTGAAGTCTATGGGAATTAAAAGCCAGATGTAGCTAGTTTTCACCAAAGCAAAGATCATGTGCTTTGTAGTAGTTGTGCACTCTCTACTTAACTTGGAAAGGTAGGCACCGTGGGTTTTCAGCAGAGGATCTTGTTTCTTGCCTTGAGCATAGACCATTTCTGTTTCCATTTTACATGTTTGGTGGCAATGAGGCTGTGCCTTGTAAATACAGTCCCTCTTGCTCTTTCATAGCTATGCTAAGTGAGAATGACTCTTCCTCTTGTCCTGTAGTTTAGAATCAAGGCACAAAAGGAAATACGGTTCCAAGAAAACAGAAAACATTGTTGCCTGCCAGGTGGAGATGAAGGGATTAGAGGAGTGTTGATAAACTGGAATCGGAGAATCTTTCTCACCCACATGTCTCAGTCTGTGACCTCAGAAGCTTTGCTATTCTTTTGGGAATCCTTAAAAATGCATTATATTGTGTATATTTTATAGGTATATTATATAGCTATTATGATTCCCTTAATATTACTGCAGATGTCTGATTGATTATGGCTTCAAAATCTCTATTGCTATTTGGGACACACTACTCCACAAATGTATAATTTGGTATCCTGAGCACAGATGTTGCAATGATGGTTTCTGACCTCCAGATGTGTTTATTATCATCCGTTCGTTCTAAAGAAACTGCAAATAATGATGGAAGTTCAAAGTGGTAGAAATTGTGAGCAACTGGAAACATCATTTCTCTGTTCTACATTCCACTCAGACTCTCTAGTGAATATATGTTGTAGATTGTTTTATTCCCTGATATTCAGAGCTCTATATATTTTAAATATACTCCTTGCTATAAGCTCTGACAGCTACATTCCACTGGAATCACGAAGCTGTGACCAGAAGAAGAAATCTCACTAGCACAGAGAGGAGAACTAAGCTTATGAAACGTACCACAGGAATAAATAAAAATGACTCTCAACCTCACAGCATTCAGCAAAACTCAGCTTATTGAATTGGCTTTCCCTCGTTAAATTTCTCATGCACAGACACACACACACTTTTCTATCGCATTTTTTCTGATCTCTGGAGAAGGGAGAGACATTATTTATTTTTAAATTCTTGGCAGAGTCTAGATATTGTGGTGATAATCAACCTGTAAGAAAATAGAAATATAACAGCTAAACAATACCATCTTATTGCTTAAATTAGAGAAAAATTACATCTACCTGTTTTTTTTTTCAGCTCCCAGTGGAAGTAGAAAAGAATATGAGATTATCATTAGTAATCCTTTAGTTTAGTACTATATTCATAGGTGCTGAGAGGGAGTATAAAACCTGGAGATGATATGGAAAACAACATGCAACATTGTTTTAATCTCATTCGTCTGAACTTCTATCAGGTTTGGGTTTTTTTTGACATCTAAGAAAGAATCACATCCAGGGCTTTTTTCACAGACTGTGTGAGACTAACCCTTTGATCATTGTTGGGAAAAATCCTAGATATATTTTTTTGTTCGGAAAATTATTCTTTGCATGAATATTGATTCTCTGACATTGGTAATCAAAAGAACTTATCTCAATTTTCTAGTGAGAGTTTGACTCAAAATCAGAAACTGTCATTGGAAAAAAAGATTGATGTAGCCTGGGCCTGTGGTATTGAGCTTCTAATTTTTTATTATGATTCCTGATGTGTCACTCAACTAAGATTTCCTTTTTGAAGTGGGCCTATAGATCACTGTCAGAAGTTGTTTCTGTTTGTACAGTTGTATTTTATACTTTTGTATACTTAATGGTTTTATTGGTGACTGGCCATGACTGGATCCAGCTGCTACTTCACATGCATTGCTTTTATTTTCCACACTGCTTGAAAAGACATTCTTTGTGAAAGGATGTAACAACATAATACCCTGAATATTTACTTTTAGAATAGTTCTAGTTGCTGATATTCATGATACTGCCGTGTCTTTACATCTTCTGGAAATCCTGTAAACAGCATGGTAGAGCCTTAATCTTAAATCCTTTATTTTTACTTAAAAAACATTCATACAGGAAAAAAAAAAAAAGGTGTTTAATCTGTGTAGAATTTCTTATAACATTTTAAATGTTATAACATTTTAAATGTTATAAGAAGTTATACATTCTTATTTGGCTGCAGCTTTAATGATTTGCATATGATGTACCTGATTCCAGAGTAGACGTAGTCTGATGGTGTTAATTCAGCCATACATTTATTCCTAGTCTCTTTATTCTGTAATTGTGGCTTAAATCCCCCTTCAGTACCATTTCTTAGAATTGGAGACCTTTACAGATTTTCCTGTCTGGTAGCATAAGAAAATACAAGAATCACTTCACTCCTCCACACAAAGGTCTAGGGAACCAGAATGGGAATTACATTAAGGATAAATTTCTCCACTTGAATGTGTTTGGCACCTCAGTATGTATCTGAATTCCAGAATGTATCCTGACCTTTATGGTTTCATCTCTATCTGACTAGATTACGTTTCAAAGAAAGGTCTTACTAGCTTTATATCTGAAATAGATTATCTAGAGATGAATCACTTAGAGTTGTACATACAGCTCTGTCAAAAATGGATAGTGTTTCTTTTTTTTACTTATCCCTGTGATGCTCATTTGAAGGATCCTCCAGTTGATCATGTTCATAAGTGTCTGGGGTTTTTTGTCCCCATTGACATGCTGTTATTCTGGTGGTAAACATCATGAAGTATGACACTTGCCTCTGAAATAGTTCAGGATAAAGCCAAGTAAAAGGTAACTTCTTGTTTCACAGCATTCATTTGTAGCGTGCAAAGCACCATTCCATTTATGCTTATTCACAATACTTTCCCTATGCTAAAGTGTTAGTTATTAAAGACTGGCATTTGAATTTCTTACCCATTTCATTTAGCTTCTTTTTTAACAAACGTGCCTATTTTTACACAACATTCTATTCTGTACCAGTAACACAACTTTGGGAGATTTGAAGATAAAATAAGATCAGCATCCAAAACCCCAGAAATCTTTGTCCATCTCTCAAGCTATTGCCTTTCACTTGTAATACGTCAGCTACATTTCATTAGTTACAGTTAGTTCCTGTCCCAATGCAAGATACTTGTCTATAGAAAAGTAGCCAATAAAGCGGTTACTTTAGGGAAAGGGAAGAGATCCACACTTCTGGAATTTGAAAATCCAGATTCAGTACTTGTGTGTGTTTATCACCAGAATATACCTAGCTAGCTGCTGTCTTATGTGAATATTTGTGCAGATGGAACAAAAGCCTTAGAAGTTTATTGGAACTCCTCAGTAAAGTGAGGGCTGTGGAAGGAATGTTTCTCATAACTCTAATTTAAACAAACACACAACCCAAGTCACATACATCTCAACAAAACCGAAAAGACCTTGGTCACAATAATAAAAGATAATGTGCTTCTGTAGATTTGTCAAAGACAAAATTTTATAACAAACAATCAAAATAGCAGAAAGGCATTTAAATGTCTCTCTAGAATTCACACATCAGTTAAAAGCCTTTGGTTGTAAATCTGAATAATGCTAAATAAATCAAATCTGACAGTTGTTTCCACTAAATACCTTCTGCTGTGATTTGAATACCAGCTGTCTGATACTTTTAAATAAAAAGCAGGTTACAGAGTTGGATTAACTTCATTCCACCTAGAAAGGTGAAAATGCTGTTCTCACTTCCAGTTCTGTTAAGGTGATAATTAACTAGAAATAAGTAGTAAAGATGATGCAATATGAAATTATGCCATTAGTATGCATGTTCTGTTGAAATAAATGATAGTTTAAAGTCAATAGGCTCCATAAAGTGAAGAAAATTGGATTCTTATTAGACGTTTTCTTGTGCTCTTAATCCTTGATAAATATCTCAAGGATTTCCCAAAGAAATATCTGGTAAGTTAGATCTTGGGTTATTTACTGGAGAAAAATAGAGCAATCATAACCTCTGCAATAGCTCTTGAGAAAGAATATGGAAATGCTCCTTCTAGGGCTTGAAAGAGCATTTGGAAAGAGGTCTGGATTCTCCACTCTGTATTGCAGATTGTCGAGGGAGGGTCTGTAAATTTCCAGGCTTCAGCTGCTTGACTTCTAACTTCTACAGCTGATTTGTTGTGGGGGAGTGGTGTTCTCCCTGCTGTGTCACTTTCCCTCTGAGAGACCTCTGAAGAAGGGCTCTGGTATGATGCAGATTTTAAAAACTGCACATAATTTCTTCACAGGCTACCTCTCCATCTTCTGTGAATCACTGATATAGAAGCAGCTTTGAATAATATTTCACCCTAGTCAGTAAAGTAGGACTAATGCACAAAATTTTGGAAAACCCAAAACTATTATATTAGTATAAGGATATTTATTGTGTACTTACTATTTATTGCTTGTTATTTATTTTATTATATTGGTCTTGGTATATTTTCCTTCAAATAGCTGCTTATGTTAATAAGTAAAGATGTCATTTATGAAAGCTAGACTTCATTAAATATTGATTCATAACTCACAAAGCTTGTCCATACGTTATTACACAAATAAAATAAAATTTCCAGATGCTGTTAATCTGTATGAACCATTCATGATTTTGGTAATAATTTTCAGGAACACTGCTGCTGACATGCTACCTTGGGGGCAACATCAGTCATTTATTTACTTTTTGATGTGTTTGATATAACATTGTCAGAACAGGAAAGATGCAAACCAATTAAAAATCCTCCCTATGCCCAACTGGAGTAATTTACCCACACAGAGGCCCTTTGATGCATTCAGTTTTATTGTGAAATAAAACACAGTGTATTTCTTGCAGCTTTTGACGAGATTCATTTTGAATCTTTGTGTCAGGAGATGTACAAGTGTTATCAGTAAATGAGAAATGTATGCAAGGTACTCAACTACTGCTGAATTTCAATGAACTTTGTGCTTCTAATGTCACGAAGCTCTGTCAAATGTTAACAGAAATTAAAGGTAAAATTCGTATGGAGCTTTCACAAATCACAACCTTATCTGTCAACATTTTATAATAACCTAACAGTTATGATCTATCAAGGTATTAAAGTGCAATGCTGAGCCCCAAAGGAAAAATCATGACATTCTCAGACCAATAAAATAACAATAAATATTTTTATTGAACAGAATTGTCAAGCTTTCCTTTCAAACTTCTCTCACTAATTGCATTTCAAGCAACTTCTGTTACAAATTCTGAGAATAGACAGCGAAAAAAACATTGAGACTGTTATAAATGAAATACTTTAGATACCACTGGTTTATGTTTATTTAACATTTCTTTCTTCCTGCATTTTTAAAAATAAAGCTGATATTAAATTTTTGATAAGGCAGTTTTCTTTACAAGCACGTTAAACTGTGACACTACAATTCTCATTTAGCAAGGCAGGAGAGACATTAAATACATGAAAGCATTCCATCTTATCTGTCAACGCTTAAATTTCTGTAAAGACCTCTGTTATACAAATCTAGGCACTGTACAGAAATGTATAGATTTACATTTAACTACTTGGACCTAACTTTAAAAGTCTGTCAGGCCTATTAAGTTCATTATGCTTATTCAAAACTATATTAATCTTATTTTCTGCTGCTGAAAACATAAAGACTTAGAGACGGATTCTGGTCTGCATTACTGCCTGGGTTTGCTGCTCCAAGGTTCAAAGGGTTGGAGAGCCAATCATAACAGTCAGTAAAGGGTTGGATCAGCTTCATCTGACTCCTCCCTAGCTTTCCAATGGAAAAGTCATGGAGACTTTCAAGCATTCCCTGTTGTAACAACATCTGCTTGGAATTACCTGAATTAAAAATTATCTGTGAGGATTCTATCTTAATTAGTTATCAGTTTGCTGTTTCCTTTTCACTGAATTCTTCAGAAGTATGTGTTTGTTCAAGGTGTGGAAAATCAAAGGTCAGTTCTTATACATGGATATATGTGCATATATATTATCCACACATACACACACACACCCTTGTCTAAGGAGATTAGAGCTCACATACTGAGAAGGTTCTGTGATGTTTAAGATGTATATTACCCACCCTTTAATACTGAAACTACTTTTTTCTTACCTGAGATAGTTCAATATTCAAAAGATCAGGAACAGGATGAAGTACATTTGACTGCACAGATGAATGGCATTGTTACAGCCCTTCAGATAGTTGGTTTTATTTTTCACTTCTAATCACTAAATACTTTATATAAAGTTAAGGGGGGGCACCTTCAAATGTCTATTTTTTCCATTACAAAGGTTGAAGTCTCAAGTTCAAACCTAATCGTTTTTTTGCTTTGGCACAGCGTGTGATTATACAAGTACACATAACTCTTAAAATGGGTACCTGACTGTTGGAAATAAAATTGCATTTGGAAAGGCATCTCTTTCTCATGGGCAAGTGATACATAAAATTTCTAGTTTACACTTCGAACCCAAGGTCAAGGCTTACCCTCTAGCCTGGTGGTTGGAACACATGCTTTAGAAACATGGGTTTAGCTCCCTTTAGCTGGAGGTATATGTTGAAACAGTGGAAGCTGTTACAACTGGTCTACTAAAAGGAGGTTGTCTTCTGTTATGGGAGTCTGTCCTTTCGTTTTCTTTGCAATTTTACACAGGAAAACAGAGTTCCTTGTTTTTTTTTCATTTCAGCAACAAAAAGTCCTAATCACTTTAAGTTTGGTTTGCTCTAAACTATTTTTTGAGTAACAATTTTCTCTTTCAGTTCAGCTGCCAAACCACAAATAATCTCTGTCTCCATCTCCTTATGTTATAAAAACTTAGTCTTAGGTTGAGGACAAACTGTAATAACTGTAATAATTTTAGAACCTTTGAAGAGCTGCCTTTTTACCACTTTTTCTCTGTAGAAATACCAAGCAAATTTTTCATACCATTTTCCATTTAGTATAATTTTTATTTAATTTATAATTTGTTGTATTTGTAATTAAAAATTTGTAATTTTCCACAAAGGTATTCTCTGCACCCTGTAAATAAGTTTTAACACAGTTAAGGTGAATCATTCTTTTGAGAGCTTTTATATTTAATCTATATGGTGGTGTCATTAATGCAGGAGAATTAACTTGTTGTCAAACATGCC
Organism: Pedionomus torquatus; assembly: GCA_013398155.1. Lineage (NCBI taxonomy): Eukaryota > Metazoa > Chordata > Aves > Charadriiformes > Pedionomidae > Pedionomus > Pedionomus torquatus. Next base: position 460,232 of record VZRU01016411.1, read on the forward strand.
GTTTACGAGGAAGTCACAAAGTGTCCTGCTTGCCTAGGAAATAACTTGCTCTAGATTGAGCCTGGTGTCTTTGGAGAGGGAAGAAGACTGGCTGGGACTTTCCTCCCTTATGACAGTGGGACAAAGATTGCTACATGGGAACAGTCCTCTTGCATGGGACTGTTCACATACTGTGGAAAATGTTTTTCCTGTTTTGGCATAAAGTTACTAAAACCAAAGCTAGGCTAATGGAGTACTTTTCCCACAGGGAGATTTCCTGCCTTCACTATAATCCTCAGTAGGTGTAAGCAAACCTCTAGTTGTTTGCTGCAGTTGCCAACAACTGTCTCATCTCAGAACCTTACTGGGTGCTGCATTATTGCATTCACTGTTTTCTCAGAATAAACTTGTTATTTAGACCCTAACACTTAATACTTCTGACTGGACTTCAACTTCCTTGTTTGGCTTTTTTTCGAGTATTCCCCAGATCTACTTCCATCCCCGATTAGAACCAGGAAGTGCAGAAATACAAAAATAATCAGTAGAAAATAAAATTTATTTCCTTACCAATTTTAAGAATAGTTATGAAAGTTTATTTGTAGGGAATAACAGCCTCTGCTCTTTTCACTGTATGATCTTTAAAATTCTCTCATGCACAGGTTTTGTCTCACCTGCAAAACAAGCACTTATATTCCATGCACAGACATTCTTGACTTGCATGTATGAAAGCAAAACTTGAATGCCTGAAGAAAACCCTTAAAGTTCTATCTTAAAATAAAAAAGCCAGGTTTTCAGTGTTAAATCTGGACGATGATTGTTACTGCATTCCAGCTTCTAGGCAGGAGCTTTGGGAGAAATAGAACTATAGTTAAATTCTTGGACTGTCTTTCTTTGCTAAAGAGCTTCTGGTGAAGGAGAGTTGGTAGAAGGAAGGAAGTAGGTTTCATGTTGTGATCTCTTTTTTGTCTAAGAACAGGCTCAGAACTGCAGAAGTTCTAAGAACTAAGTTTTGGAGAAACCAGTGTCATCCGCACTTTGAATCGATTTTCAATTGGAGAGTTTTCATCCAGAGATTACTGTCTTTGAACAAGAAAAAAATACTGTGTTTGAAAAGACAAAAATAAAGATTAGAATTTGATAGGATCTAGAGTCCAGAAAAGGCTGTGAAGTTACACTTATTTGCACATGTAAATGTTCAGTAATTGAGAAAATTGTATTATACAACAGAACCATTAAATCCCACTTTAAAACCCAGCCTCTGTTGTTGTGAAATAAGTATTCCAAGTATGATTTTGAAGTTACTTTTTTGATCATACTTAAAATACTGTGTTATGTTAGAATTGTGGAGTAACTTTCCAAGTTTATACATTTTATGTAATATAGAGCACAACATACATGCTTAGTTTTGAAGTATTCCTTTTGTTTTGGTAGCAAATTGTTGTAAGTTTTATGGTACCAAGAATTAGTAGTTTATGGCATAATTCCTCCACAACTAATGTTTTGCTTTTATGATATTTTTGGATATACAAGTCTCTGCAAATTCCTAAGAGTATATACTGTTTTTTTCTTGTAAGAAATATCTTTAACTGTAACAGATAACACTGTATGTAAAACACAGGAGAGGAATTGTGGATAGTAGGCCCAGGAGCTCAGGGTCTCTGTGTGTGTGGATTCTGGAGTAATATTTTTCATTTTGAGTTTTTACTATGTACACAGGTAATTAATATGTTTGCAGAATTGCTGCACTGGGCATTATCTTGTTTCTCACTTGAGACTCCTGTGTCTTCAGACCTCACCCTTTGATAAGTTGGATTTGAATTAAGTCAAAACCCCAAAGGACTGTGCTCTGGAACAAGAGTCAATAGATTTCTTTTTGGTCACCAGGAACACGGTTTAGAGGACTTGTAATATAGAGAGTCTTACAGCCTTTAGACTGCTGTAAATTGGAAAGAGCTTTGGATTTGTAGATACAAAATCAGGTGAATGTCATATGTTGAAAAGACTTGCTTTTTGCATAGTTCTGCCTGTTCCCTCTAGACCCCAGCATGTCTGGTATTTTAGCTAAAAGCTTATCCTTTCACTAGATGCCTGGATTTAGTCTACGTAACAAAACTAGGAAATCAGATTTTGTAACTAGATGGAACGATGACTAGTTTGTCTTGTTTGAACGAAGACTAGAATAGTTTGGGTTGGAAGGGAACTTTAAAAGTCACCTAGTCCAACCCCCCATGCAACAAGCTGGGGTATATTCAAATAGATCAGGTTGCTCAAAGCCCTCCTCAACCTAACCTTGAATGTTTCCAGGGATGGGGCATCTACCACCTCTCTGGGCTTACCTGCTCCATTGTGATTTTGCTTCAGTGTTTATTATCTTTTTAAAATTATTTGTTTGTAGGTGCAGTTTAGATTCAAACCACTGCTCCTTACTGAATAAGGTTTCAATAAGCTTTAACATGAAAGGTAAACAATAAGCATTTCTTAGTTTTTAGATAGCTTTTGAAGCTTGTTTGCTAGTACCAGACTGTGCTTTAAGAGAGATGGCCACTGTGTCTGCTAAAGCCTTCAGGGAAAATGAGAGCAAAAACTAGATAATATGAAGACTTCATTAAAATGTGAGAAATATTTCAGTGTCCAAATTCAGCTAGTAGTGTCAAGGATACATAATGAGGAGACAATAAAGAACATGAAGGAATAAAGGATCAGACTGTATCTTTTGAACAGATGGGGACATAAATAGTCTAGCATATATCAAAAGTGTTAGTACATTGTGTTTAGGAATGTTACTTTACTGTGTTCAGAAAAACTTCATTTAATACCCAAAAAAAACCCCAAAAACTTGCTTAATTAAATGTATATCTGTGTATAAATATATATGTAAAGTCTTAGGAAAAGAGGTATTTGACATCTTTTGTTTTTCTGTTTAGATGAACTGAAAAATGAACCCTAATGATTTTGGTGCCCAAAGTCCCATTAGGACTACGTATTTCTAGACAGCTTTGAAATCTCAACTTTAATGGCAGGACAACATTAAAAGCAAAGAGCTTGAGCCTGCAGAAGTTCTGGTACCTGATCATTCATTACCTGAAGGCCCTTTGCTATCATTTTACTGAGAGCTTTCTCCATTGCAGCCCAACTCTCTTCAAGGAGTGTCGTGGAAGCAAGGAAACCTCCACCCTCCAAAACATCATCCTGTCACTATGGAAACAAATGCATTGCTACAATTTCTGCACTGGGGGGAAAGAGGTAAGCCACTAACCTGGAATGTGACTGGAATAATTCTGCTGATCCAGGGCTAAACCTGGAAATCCTTTATTTCATTGGAGAGAAAAGGTGGGATGTAAACCAGTAAAGCCTAAGCTTAAGCATAAGTGTATTCAGTACTTAGTAAACTACACAGAGGAGAGAAATACCTGGTGTCTTTTTCTTGGTATGAGTCCTTTGTTAGTGTGGTTCTGAAGGCAGCTGTAAGTTTTGTACCTGCAGCCTGTGGTTTTGCCTTTTTTATTTTTGCTTGTGAATCTCCAAGTCAAACTGAACCCATCCCTCAGTCCATGCATAAACATATACGTATGTTACCTGTTTCACTGAAAAAAGTGTAAGGTGAATATTTGACATGAATAATTGAAAACATTTTTGGAAAAATCTAGTCCAAGCTCCAGGTTTATGACAAAAGCTAGAATCATGTAAAATCTCATCTAGTTCTGCTGAAGTTTTTGTGTTAGTTTTCTCACAGCCTTCTTGCAAGCCACTGGCAAGTGTCAACTTTAGCAGTGTCAGAGATCTGGGCTGGCACAAAAGAGCGATAACGCATGGATCTTTCAACAATAAATGTGACACTAGACACCAAATCTGTTCATCGTCACTGCTCTACAACCTCTCCTGCACCTTTTGAGGTTTTCCAAGGGAGGAATGTGTTGTTTCCCTGGGCTAGTAGATAAATCTGCTCAACCTGAACTACAAACAGGGAAGAAAAGCTTCTGTGCTCTTTTTTTGAAAACATAACTGTTTCATTCTTCTGTAGCCCCTGCTTCATAGCGACAACTTTAGGTAACTCTAAAAGGCAGTTTTCACTGTGCTTTTCTTTCTACCACTCATATTAAATAATTTCATTTCTAATATTTTTCTTTGCATCCTCTTTTTCTATTCCCTTTAAGTTCTTTTCTGAACCGGATATATAAAATATAGTTCAGTTCTTTCTCAATAGCTATTCATAGCAGACAGAAAATAAGGAACAACATGAGTTTGTCCTGTATGGGAATTGTCTCCCCACTGCCTATCCACCTGCTGCCAGAAGGACGCTAGGTGATATGTAGAAATATATATATATCTCCTGAGATTCTCTAGTCTTAGGGTTGCCCACAGGGTTTTGTCTGCATGAGCAGTGCTTCATTTGCTTGGTTGGGGAACTTTTTGGCTCCGAAGAAATAGTGTGTTTTGGACACACTCCTCTATCATTGCTAATCTTAAAGGTGAAAATAAACAACTTCTAGCAAAGCATTAAGTTCTTCTCAATAAATTTGGAAACAAAGCTACAGAAGAGAAAACAGCATTTTTGAAAAAATATTCTAGATTATATTTCAGATACAAGTTGGGTTTTACTTACTCTTTTGCCCCTTCTTACTTGAGGGGCTCGTGACTCAGCTGCCAATACTGCTGAAATCTGACTGTACACGGTTGACCGCAATGAAATGTACTTAGTATTAAAGGCAGCCTTTACACCCTGCTTAATTCAGTCCTTTGCTAAGCCAGTTTCTCTCTCATTCTTCTGCTGCACTTTGTTTCTCCAGGTCTGGTCTCCAGGTTCTTTACCTTTCTTCCATTCATTCAGCCCTTGTATAGACTGCTGTAAATGTTTGCACTGTGAATGCTATTAGGAAATTGAAATCCCCAGTTGTCTTGGATGAAATTCCTGGAGCAAACAATGTTTATAGTTCAACATATGTTTTTTGTAGTCAGTGGGAAAAATAACCAATCCAAACCTCTTCTGTACTCCTAACAGACTAGCTTAAATAATATGCTTCATGACACCACTGGATGTTCTGGGGAAGCCAACATTACTTGAATATTTCTCTTTTACTGCTATTGTTGCTTTGACAGCTTTGATTTTATAGCAACTTTAATCATGTGTATCCTATTCCTTCACCTCTGGCATTTTGCAAATATTCCATTTCTCAGTTTCTGCTACCATAACTACCTTCATCAAATTATAATTCATCAATCTCTTTCTCCCACACCCACAGGGGAAACCCCAACAGGAGACCTTGTCAGCTAAACTAGAAAATGCTAAATGTATACATGTAAGAAAATCTATTAATTAAAAAATAAAATTAAAAAAAGAAGAAAAATTAGGTATATAAGTTAACGTGACCCCAAGGCAACATTGGCAGTAACTTATGCTCTGACAGTTATGAGCCTGTTTATTCTATGCTCAGCCATACATGGAAAAAAAAGCCGCCATCAAGTAGAAAAACAAAATGGACTTGTGTTGTCCTGAAGATACAAAGTAGCAATAAATCATATGAGGAACATTGATGCTATATTTACATTTTCCCCTTTAAAAAAATAATAATTTTTAGAAGCATTTATTTTCCTTATAACATTTTTTTAGCTGTCCATTCCAGGCAAAACTGTAGAAGATCACAAAATCTTATAGAGCTGTACATGCTATCAGAAGGTATGGAAAATTGTATCATCTGTAGGGCTCCCAGCAGTTCCCAATTTTGGCCAGTGTAAGATGTGTTCTTCCTCATCACCCGTCAGCTTTTAAGTGAGGTGTATAAGTATAGGGTCACAAAAATACTTCTGTCGAGTTATTTTGTGACACACTAAGGTGTATGTGGACACAGGCAGATTTCTTGTAGATTGTAACACCTTGATTATTTATTTTTTTAAATCTGTTTTTGTAAATGAGAATGAAAAGAAACTGAAATCAAGCTTTGGGTGTGTTGGGTGTGTTTCTGCACACACATCACATCACACACACACGCACTCCCAATATTGTCCTAGGAGGTGCCTAATAATAAATAATAATAATAAATGTCATTACAAAAGCCAGTAATGCCAGTCAGTTCTGCGCAGGAGATAGTAGCCAAAGCTGGATGGCCGTTGAGCAGAATGTGGTCCTGAGGTAAAAAAGCCAGTGAGCAGAACCAGCCTGACACTGCAGCACAAAACGTGACAGAAGAAAGTGTGGTTGGTGAATACAGGAAGCTGCGGTTGTGACACCTGCATCTACATGTCATTATCTGCAGAAATAGATCAAGGTTGAATTTTTGATATGTCAGATTTCCAGATGACTCTGTAGTCCCAGGTAATGTAAGGAGTCAAAACTCGTGAGTTAACACTGAAAAATATGAGATTGACTTTTAAGTGCAATAGCAGCTGGATAAATTTCATTGATCTTCTGACCCAAGCTAGTGACCTAATGACCTCTTCTCATTTTTATGTTCTTATCTGTAATCTAATTCTTGTTGAATCAAAAGGACGTCTCTTTAGCTCTTTGGTTCTTTTGATGGTAGGTCTGACTTTGTGAATATAAAGCACACGGCAACCCTGAAGGGTGCATTCAAATTGTATCAAAATTACTTTTTGACTCAGAAAGGACCAGATGCAAAACTACTAAAACCCTGTACAATTTTTCTTTTAAGACTTGTCCCATATGGTCAGAAATAGGTGTATATATTTCTATGTATGTAAAGTCAGAACATTTGCTTGCTAAAATTCTATCTAAAGATGCAAATCAAGAGGTTCTAAAAATCTGTAAACAACTGAGTACTGTGGATTCTGACCTATCAAAAACATAACCAATATTGATTATTGCCCACACAGTATTCTAATTTCCAGTTTCCACGTACACAATTACTAAGGAAAGGATACACAATTTCCAAGGAAAGGAGGAGGACACACAAAGGAAAGGATACACAATTTCCAAGGAAAGGAGGAGGAAAAACAATTATTGTTTGAAAAGATAAATGAGATGTAAAATGAAAAAGTATTTTTCTAAGGAACATATGAGTTTCAAGTCTGAACAGAGAACACTGAACTACACGTTAAGGTTTTCATTAGCAAATCACTAATGATGGAGAGCTGTTGAGTAAAACATCTTCTGCTGAGAACCTGCATTTTACCTCACGTGTGATCAATAGGGAGGAGGATCCATTAAATGTTTAATAATAGATGAAAGCAATAATTGATCTAAGTAGTAATATTAGAAATGTTAAAAAATAGCATGAGTCCATGTTTCTACCCCAATCTTCATCACTTAGAAGTGATGTCATTCCTATGTGAGATCCATGGGAGTGACTTGCAATTAGTAAGAGGCCTTAAGCAGCTCAACATGCAACGATGACATTCAAGAGAGCTTGTTATAATCCCATAGTATAGTTAGTTGAACAAAGAGGTAATGGCAGAATTTTGCTATATAGCAGCTCGTCAATATTACTGATGCTGCTCCTTATGCTTGACCATTTGGTTTGTTATGTTGTATGTAATTAATTTTTCTTAAGGTGTTGAAAGCTTGTATGTCATTTCTCTGCAGTCTTTACTATGATGACACACAGAGCTTAGTGCTTTGCCTCAAGATTCATTTCAGAGAATGAGGGGCTGTTATGGGTAACTGTAATGTACTTTTGAAGTAAACTAATCTGATTTAACTTACTACTATGATGAACCAAAACCAAGAATTGACAGCTGATTTTTTTCTTGTTATAGTGTCAAACAAATGAAAAAGATTTTATTAATAGATAGGCTGTATATACTGTGCATCTTTCTTACCCACCCTCTGCCCCCTGCCGCCTTCATCTCAGCCGAGGGCATTGGTGTCTATTCCTAGCCTTATATCTCTATGCCACAGCACAATGTTAGATAGCAAGACCCCAGCTGAGCACAACGGTGTAGTGCGCCTAGTGTTATCAGGAGTTTCAAAACAATCCTCTTCTTCTCAAATAGGCCATGAAGGAAGGAGTCAAATACAGAGAATAAATGCCACCCCAAACACTGTTCCCTGTGTTCTTCCTGTAGAGGTGTAACAGGAATTTATAAAAATAGTAAAAACTCATTTTTTCTGCCTCCAAGTAAATATTTCTCTGGAATATGCAGGTTATTCATTTTCTGACCGAGAAAGCTTCATTATGCACAGGCATTTTGTAATCATTAAATTAGCAGTTGATCCTAAAACCTCTTATAATAATTAAATGGCTGCAGGTGACTCCTTATGCTTAATTTTCTATGAGTGCCCCAAAACTGACGTTGAGCAGGATCTCTTTCAGAGATATTTTAGTCCTTTTTGTATCAATTTTAATTTGAAATGTTGTGTGTTGATTAACGTGCTCTTGTTAACTGCTTTTGTAGGACAGCAATCCAGATTCTAAAAAGGCGTCTTTGCAGGCTTTGTTACTCTTCTCACTCTTCCTCGCTCTGTTTGAGGGTGCATTAGAAAAAAAACCTGTTTTTTATTTACCAGTGCAGTTGAGCATAGGCACAGGTATGTGTGGTTTTCAGTATGTGCGGTATAGCATATGCCCCTCACTGTCCTCTCTCTGCAATTTTTACTTGCATTGCCAGACTGGACAGGGATCTTCTATTACATAGAATAATATATTAAAAACTAGAATACTCAGACTGCAAATACTTTTTATTAGCTTTTGTGGATAGAATCTCTATGGCTATGGGTGCAGGTCCTGTTTTCTTCTTAATTATCCTTCTCTCAACTATGATGAAAAAAAGACAAGCAAAGAAATGGATAGATGTTTTATCAGCTGTAATCTGCTCTGCTGCTTTTAGATATGGGCAAACACAGCCCCTCCAACTTCTGAACTGCGTACTGCCCAATGTAAGGGACTGTATTTCTTTTTTCCTTCCACTTCCCAATACTGCCCTGCAGCTTTCCTTTCTTACTCCCAGTGATCCAGCCAAATTAAATTCTTAATGCCAGTGAGCCCTCTTGAGCTGTGAAGAATTAGATTTCCCCCATTCTTTTCATTCATCTCTGAAATATTATGTACTAAGATAAAATAAGTTCCAGTATGCAGCATATAGTGATAGGATTCCACAATAAATGGAATGCTAAGTGAGACCTGTTATACAACTCACTAATCTCATATATTCACCTGTGCTACATCTTCCATCTTATCTCAGATCTATCAATAGCGAGAAGATCCGTTTTTAATAATGTATTATAGAATTTACTTCTCCTTGTTGGTCCAGAAGGTGTGCAAAATATAGACTGCTTATATTCACTCTGCAATTTAAACTGGCATAGAAGGGCCAGACAAAAGTTACAGAAATTCATTAAAACAGAGAAGACAGTATTAATAAATTTGCTGTCAGAGGCGTAAGTGCAGCACAAACATAGGGCTGAGGACTCTCTCAAGTCCACTGAATTCTGTCACTTGGAGACATTTTGGATAATGTATTGCATGTAGTGTTGCGTTTTCTGGACCAGATGCATTAAGTTTTGGTGTTTCTGTGATGTTCCTCCCAATTTGCTTCTGAAAGGAGTCTGAGCTACAATTTTTGAATACCAGATCCCAATTTCAGACCTTCCTGCATTCAGAAATATTCAGACCTGTGGGGTTTGTTTTGGCCCATTTTTCAACATAATTAAATATATTAAGCAATATTGGCCTTGCTGCTGATCCCTAGGGTATGCCACTATTAATCTTTCCTATACTGAGAATGGGCTATTTATTCCTACTGCTTGCTTCCTGCCTATTAACCAGCTTTTAATCACTGACAAGAATTTACCTCTTACCCTGTGGTTACTAAATTTCCTTAATAGTCTCTTGTGAGGAACTTTATCAAAAGCCTTTCAAAACTCATAAGTATATCATATTCATTGCTGCTTCTTTATCCACTATTTTGTATGCCATTTCAAATAATCATACTGGGCTTGAGAATCATAATTCATCCTGGTGAAAGCCAAGTGTCTTTCTTTATCATATTATTCTATATAATACAGTTGCCTTTCTTTTAAATCATTGCTGTAATTTTTTATGGTCCTGCAGTGTTTGTAAAGTAATAGGAAATGTGCTGTACCATCTTTAGTGATATGATTTTATTTTTCTAGTACTCAAGATAGCTCTTCTGCCCAGATTTCTTTTCAAGTGCCCACTCTCCCACTCTTCATCCTAAACCAAAATCTGTTTCTCTTTCTGTTTATAACTGGCTTCAGCAAAGGTATCTTAACACACAGCTTGTATGCTGAGTTGGTTGGGAATATGCTGTATTATGGTTCTGAAAAATATAAATATTTTCCCAAAGAATATAACACAAACCAGTCATATATGATTCAGTATAACATCACCTTAGCTTGGAACAGAAGCTCTGTAAAATAAAAATTGCTCTTCATCTCAGCTCTTAATTCTCAAAATTATTTAAGATCAGGATTTTAAGTAATTTGGGCAGGTAGCTGTGTGCCCATATTTTATTTGTGTGAATTCAGGTATCTGTCTATGCTAATGGGTAAATAACCAAAGGGAAGGAAGAATGTGATTGCAGTTTAAAAAGGGGATATGTGTCATAAATTATCTTTTCTGTACTGAAAAGCCCAGCATAACACAGGCAATTGAACAATCAGTATCAGAAATCTTCATTTTCCTCATTTAGTAAAACTCAACTCCTGTGAGTGTCATGCTCAGCACATGAAAGGATATTGAAGTCTGCCATGTGAACCAGATCCTTGAGTAAACTGATCTTTGTAGAAAACAGTACTCAGTGTGTATTTGGGATACACATTGCAGCCCTGATTCTGAGCAGTGGCTGTAATTAAAAATATACTTTGCCCCTCTTCTCATTTTTTTTTTTTTATTGCATTGGGCAATAGTTACAAAATTAATTAAACAAACCCATAACTACTATTACATATTATCCTAAAATACCTAAGAGCAAAAGTACCGTATAACACTTCTCTTATATTTTCCGGTAGATGAATTGTACATTTAAGAGTGATTAGCATGTCACTGAAAATACACCAAATAAAATCAGATGGTGGTACCACCCCTAACAAAAATGTTTTAAGAGAGCTTGTCACAACAGGGCATTGATCCCTGCGTATGGTACTTAGGTACTACCATGGTATGAATAAATGATGATAGAATAAAACTTTCCACTGCTGACTGCAGTACTTTGTATGCTCTTTCAGCTTTCTTGGCAGCCCCTCTCCCCCCACCCTCCCTTACTACTTTTCTGGTGTTTTTCTCTTCCTTCAGTCAATACCAATGGTTGGAGTGACAAATAAAATTTTTGTCTCTCAGTATTTTTCTGGACTACAGGTTGGAACAAGTGAACCATTAGTCACATCATGAAATCCTCCTTTGTGCGACCAGGCTGAGAGCAGTTGCACCTTTATGCATATTTTATGCACATTTATGGGCTGCATTTCACAGTGCTGTATTTAGTTCCATTACAGTTTTCCATCATATTGCTCATTTATTATGGCATTAATTATGTATTGGTTTTACTTTGTCTTACAGTATTATTTTTTGACATTATTTTCTTAGTTGTGTTTTATAATGCGTATAAAGTTAATTTGTAACAGTAAGGCTAATGTTATCCTGGCACTTCACATTGGCCAAGATGTTATTTTCTGAATGCTTTTGTTTGGATACCTCTTAAATTCCCTTTAAAAAAAAATCAACATTAAAAAGTCTAAGATACTAAATAAGTCATAAGCAAAGGGAATTTTTATAAAAATACATGAGCTTTTTTAGGAGGATGTGCTTCCACTGTCACCATTCCAGGTCATAGGAAGCAGCCACATTGAAAGTGGGCCACAGTCAACTTGAGAGATCTGCTGAAACAGTAGCTAATGAAAGTGACTTAATAAAAATAGCACATAGACATAGACTTACAAGGATACAAAGGCTTTTCTCATGGCAGATAATTTTGATTCCCCACACATGATGATGCGCAGCAAGTCTCTGAGGTGGCAACAACCACAGCATGCAGGGAATGAGTCAGTTTTTGCTTGTGGGTTCTTTCAGAGGTAATTCAGGGCACTGAGGGGAGAATCCTATTGCCTTTGGATATGAGTCTATTATGGAAAGCACTGGGTTGGTTTTTTTTAATTCCTAATAGAAGGGTAACATATGCCAAATAATAGTAACGCAGGCACAAGTGAAACATTATCATCATGAGTTGTTGGGACACATTGTGATTTTTTGTGAAAATAACAAAATTGTTGAGCATGTATAGGAAATGAACTTACACTCAATATTTTCATTATACTACCAAAGAAAAGAAAAGAAAAGAAAAGAAAAGAAAAGAAAAGAAAAGAAAAGAAAAGAAAAGAAAAGAAAAGAAAAGAAAAGAAAAGAAAAGAAAAGAAAAGAAAAGAAAAGAAAAGAAACTGATTATTGTGTGCTGTTTAAAGGCTCTTATGAGGCTTATTTGAGTAACGTCACCCTAGTCTTTGAAATGGCAATTGATATCAATCTGCAGGTATCACCAAACAATGACTATATTGTCATGGAGGTAATTTCAATGATTCTCTCTGTGTGCTATTTAAGCCAGCAAGCCCCAGGTGAAGCCAGAATTGGGCTGCAAGTGTAGCACCCTTTGCTGCCAGGATAATTCATAGCAGGAAAATCTTACAGTGAACAATTTCTAGGCGATGTTAGAAACATGGGCTACAAAATGTACTGGTAAGAGTACTGCAAGAATCTGGGTGATTTTACCCAAAAATACAAAGTGGTTTGAATGTGAGGTCAATGATGCTTCTGAAGGACACAGTGGGTATAGGTAGCAAATCTGAGCTCAGATCTGCCATGGTCAGTAGCGCAGATGTAGCTGGTGAAGAGGAAGATGAAGCAAACCCTGCAGCTGAATTCGTCTGTACCTGTAAGGCTGCCTCTGCTCGAGGAGTGCAGCTCAGCCCTTACAGTGGGAAGTTACTGCAGAGGCAGCAGTGGTACCTAATTTGGTACCATAAAGTTTGAAAAACAATGAGGACAGCCCAAGTTTTGCAAACCCAGAGTGTATCTCCCTGTAATTGAGGTTAATTGACAAAAGCTTTCGTTATGTCTTCCTGCCTTATTTCTGGAACTTCCAGCTCTTTCAATTTATTACTTTATAAAAATGTAACAAATAGGTTAACAAAGCTGAGTGAGGTTTTACATGTAATTGCTAGACTCCTGGAGATTTCAGAAATTGTGGCTGCTGACAGCTTTTGAAAATCAGACCATGTTACATTTCATATTGAGCTTTTTCATATGTTTTCTTCTGTTTCAGAGGACAGAATAAATCTTGGAGTCTGGTGATTGTTTGAGAACAGTCATTTTGAAGTGATTTGCCCATTTGAAATGAAGATTGAAAAGGGGAGGCAAAGGGAAGAGGTTGTTTTGTCCTTTGTTGCTGTTTTGCTGTTTTTAAGAGCACAAAAATCCTTTTGCCTCTTTCATATTGCTTTTCTAGCTCCAGGCACAGCTGGAGTTCTAGCTTCCTTTCCTACCTGAACACCGGCTTCCCTTTCCTATCTAATTTGGGGTGGGCAGGAGAGGAAAAATATCTAAATGTAAACAAAGAAAACAAATATTTAAAGATAACAGGTAAAGTGATCATGAATGTAGTTTCTTCCTCATTAGATTTGCCATTTGCATCCTTTACTTAATTATATGGGTCATGTTGCACATCCATTCTGTTGTTCCTGCTTGAGTGATACTATTCATTCCTGACATTTCTGGGGGGGAAAAAAAAGCCATAAATCTTTCTGACAGAAAAATTCTAGCAATTTGTTCTCAGTTACACTTCTTTTATGCACAGATTCTGAGCTACTCGAACCCAAATTATAGCCTACATGCAGAGGCTATACAAGTTCCTTCTCCTTCCATACTCTCTTGTTCTCCATCCTTGTTTGTGTTTTTGCTATTCAGGGCAGCAGCACAGGTGCAGGTGTGATGGAGGCAAAGGGAGGGAGGTGTAGTCACGGCTGGGAGCCCACCTGTGCTTGGTCCAGCATCAACAGCTAGAGTCCTGGGATCAGCTTGTCACTGACCCCCTTTGCTCCCTGTCCCTGTGTGGTGGTACGAGGTTGTGCCTCTCCCTCTGGGGAGAAGTGTCTGAGAGGAGGAGAAAAGCCTGTTTAGTGCCCTGGTGAAAGCAGGTCTTGGCTGGCTTGGAGGAAGCCTCTGAGGAAGCCCAGGAGCAGGTAAGATCCAGAGCGTGCCAGTGCAGCAGTAAAGTGTGGGAACCTTTCTCCAACTGCCTGGCCAGGGTGACTTGATGATACTACTGCTGGAGAAAGGCTGAGGTTTCCTCCTCTCTGCCTCCCACTCGTTCCTTTGGTTTGACAGCTGTGGTGTACAAATCAGACACATCAGCAGCTTTCAATGAGCAGCACAACAGGTATGATCTGCTTACAAGAAACACCCTCTATGCCATTACAGAGCCTCCAGCTCGGCAGAGTGACAACAGCTCCTATTGGTACTCATATCCACGCTGGAGGCAGAGCAGAAATTATAAGTTGTTCCATGAATTTACTAATGTAATGGATTTTGGTACTGCAACAACAACACATGAAGCTGAAAGCAGTACGTTAGGCAGAAATCACTTTTTTTCAAGAAGGATCATATAAAATATCATTAAGTTAATTTATTATTAGATTATTTTTTTTTTAGAATTCATGTACCTTTTAAAAAAGTTAAGTCCATCCAAACTAGAAGTTTGTAATGCATCCTTTTAAATTACACTTATGAATTTAGGTATATCATTGGAATGAAAATAAATACAGAACTTAATTTAATAGTTGTGAAATAAACCTAAGTTATATATTTGTGCCTAGTGAATATAATAAAAAACAAGGAAAAATAATTTCATATTAAAATCTGGGTAACTGCGGGGCATTTACTAAAACTAATATTATCTTAGTTAACTTTCAAATATAAAAAAAAAGGGCTGGGTAAATAACTCTCTATGAAATCTGAAGTATAATTTATAATGAATTTGTACTAATGATATCTAATGTGCCTAGTTAAAATGAAAGCTTTATTGAGAATAAATGTTACTCATTTACTTCAAAGGGAGTTACCAGACATATGTAATTTGACGGTAATTTTAAAAATAGAACAATATTAGCTAATAAATGCATGATTTACAAATTTCCCTTATGGAAATGAGATGTGTAGAGTATAAAAATTTATTTAATTCTGTAATATTAAAAAAATCTCCACTTGAGAATACTATAGTTGCAAGACAACTAAGAAAACTTCTTGAAGAGCTCTTTCTGTGATGAATTCTTATATAATAAAAACTGCTACTTAAATCAACAGATGAATAATTCTGGTGAAATGCTAAGTTAGCTATTATACTGGCACTATGAGGCATAGCTTTCTGGAAATGTTCAAGAATTAGTATTTTAAGTTCATTTAATTTGTATGGCCAGAAAATCCATGAGTCCTGATTAGGTAGAGTGATGCCAAATAATGTAAGCGAAAGTAGGCTTGTGCTCCATATATATTTTATTCCTAATTTTTATGTATAAAACATTAATATTAGCATTAGATCTGTTTGGGTTCATTAAGAAAAAAATGCAGCGTAAAGAATGACGTTTTATAAAACAGTCATTGTTTTTAATGAATGTATAATTAGTTCTACTGTAATAAAGTGAAAATCTATCCTGTAGATAGATTTTCCTCAGATTTTCTTCACAGGCATGAAACTCCTAATTTAGTATGGCATCTTCTGAAATATTTTCCCCCCGTATATCTTTTCACGTTTTACAAAGGAACCATTCAATCTTCCTTATGGCTTGCAATATAAAGATTTGTTCCATCGTTAAGGGACTTTTAGAGACCTTTGCTCATATTACTTGTTCCATGGGGAATGTTGGCTTTTTTTGTTTCATTTAAAGTGAAGCAATGTTTAGTGCATCGTTCCTGTTTAGAATTCACAAAATGGGAGGTCTTGCAGTCTCACACAGCCACACATTGTCAGGTCTTGCTTAGTAAAGAATCTTTATCCAAACAAAAAGAAAACTCTCATCTTATACTTACCTAAACCAGTATATTTTATATGTTTAATAGCAAATCCTCCAGTACATTTACTTTTAAAAGTATGAAGGTGAGAAGCTGGCTTCCTGTGATGTACAAGGAATTGCAGAGTCACATCTGTAAAGTGTACTGATGTTTTCAGCTTTTGCAGATGGGGAAAGGATATCGTGGGGTTTGTCTGATTGCAGGGTTTTTTTGTAGGAAGTTGTCAAGATTGGAAGGAATCATATTATATCAACTGTTTTCTGCAGGGGCACCTAGAAAAACTCTTTTAAAAATCCTTGCTTCACTGAAATTAAAATTTGAAACCTTTTTTGTAATCCATTCTGTAGCTGATATCCTAGGGCAGTACCTTGATTTGATTGCATTTTGCATCATTGAAAATTGATTCCAGCGGATTGGATCTGTTCTCCAGTGAGTTGAAGCCATTAGTGATGCACAAAGAATGAGAACTAGCTCTTCCAAGGGAGGAACTTGGCTGCTAAAAGGACAGTTATATCACTATAAATGGTATCAAAGTCAAGGCAGCTCTAATGTGTCATCCAGTTCACTGACACCTATTATGTGTATGTATGTTATGTATAGTACACATCTTCCTTTGACAATGAAGTCTTTATTTATCAAAGATACAGGCTTTTGAGGAGAAGAGGGGTGCCTTAGTTTCTGCCCCATCCAGTGAGACCAGTGTAGCCGGCCTGGATGATACCAGAAGAGGGATAACATGTCCTGCTTACCTGACTGACATTTCTACCTACCTTTATATATTTTTTGTACTTTTGCATGTACAAAACCCTTGAACCGCTTGGTCCCAGTGCAGTTGTACTTGCTTCTTGATAAAAGCTTTGGCAAAGGCTGATGAAGGTTCTTATTATTATGACAGTATTGCTACCTCTAAGTCTGGATAACAAAAGCATTTCCTTTCTCTCAGTGACAGCCCTTCCCATACCTGCTGCTACCAATGATTTTGATTGCAGAAGTTTAGTGGCATCTTGAGGTAGCCAAATGCTTAAGTACCTGGTTGGTCTGTGACAGACATGTCATCTTCCTCATCCACGCGATACTTGGGTGACACACTGAAGAGTTCAAAGAAAGGGGATGTAAGGGAACACATGAGTGTTTTGTTAGAAGAGTTCCACTGTGGGGTCTGTGGAACCATTAGCACATACAAAACTATCCAATTCCTTTCTATTTATATATGTTTTTTCCAAAGTAGGAGATCACTGTTCGAGGGAAAAGCCTATGATTTATCTGCATGTCAGCAAAATTGGCTTTTCAGTAACAGTACTCTAATATTGTGGCTTTAACAGCAGTCCACTCCTAACCAGATTAAAAGAGATGCTTTCTTACCTTCCACATCTTATGAAAATTTCTCTGCTCTTTTCTGTGTCTGTTTTCCTCTCCTCTGAAAGAAAAAATTATGAGGCAGTGGGACAAGGGTTCATAAAAATCTCAGGATTTGCCAGAATCTTTTGAACATGCCTAGAAGGCATACTTTGGGATCCTGTAGGAAAGTTTCACGAGGAAGTCCACAGCACTGGCTCACAGTATTTGATGCCATTCCTGTTGACTCTGAAAAATAACCCCCAAAATGTCAGGAGAATATGAATACTGACTATGTGGACTATGAAGCTGTCAGAGATCTTCCTTTGTTGTTTTTTTTTTCTCCTTCAGATTTTGGATAGTTTATTCCTCATTTTATTTTCTTCACTTATTTCTATGCTCCAAGCTAAAGGGGAAGCATGATTAGTACCTGTGCTGTGTTGTACACTGTCAACTTAGGATGGCT
The DNA here is from genome assembly GCA_013398155.1 of Pedionomus torquatus. Lineage (NCBI taxonomy): Eukaryota > Metazoa > Chordata > Aves > Charadriiformes > Pedionomidae > Pedionomus > Pedionomus torquatus. The sequence goes on from VZRU01016411.1 coordinate 477,980, forward strand.
GCAGACCTTTTCATCTAATCAGCACTCATGTGTCAACTAATGCAAGTGTAACACTAAACATGTTCTGATCATACCCCAGAGAAATGACATTTCGTCTCTAGATGTACATTGTGAGAAATCCAAGGTGTTTTTCTCATTGAACTGAACACTGGGTGAATATCAAGAAAACCAGCGAAATTCAAAAGGTCAAATTAGACAATTCTGAGGTGAACAGATGCGACCATATAAGCTTGCAGCTAGGTACTTCATGTGCACTTTTTAGACTTGTGTTGGGAATTGCATTTCTGAAAGAGTCTCATAGGTGCTGTTATGCAAATTCAAGTGTAAATCATCAGGAGACCAAAAGCCAAGCAAGTCTAAACTCTCAGTAATACATTTATAGCACATTAGATGAGTCAAAGCAAGGCCCAAAGGCATACCCTTTTGTGGAGTAAAACCTTAATTAGAAGATAAATCTAAAATGCTATGATCTAATAAGTAATCTTGAGATTTTTTTGAGTGACGTTTGTTTCAGCTAATAGAAAATTATCTTGGGAAAAACACTCTTAGATGGCATTTAGTGAAATGTAAGACTGTTTCTGTAACGAATACACACTGTTCTCGTAGCCATTGACCACAGATTTCAGCGTACTGTCAAGCCATATGCAGACCTTTATATATATTGGGATAAACAGAACTGTATTACAGTAAACAAAGTGCAAGGCAAAGTAACGTATTTTTATTGTGGGATTAGAAAAGCATTAGTGTAATTTGATACAGATATTTTACAATGTGGTGGGAACGTTGTGTAAGTGAAAAATCCTGAAAGAAGGATTACATTCTCATCCCAGCAGTTTAGAATGTCTTTGATACACTATATTTTCACTAATGCTGAAGTTATAAAAAATTTTGGGTATCCATGTTGCCTGTAACAAAGACACTTTGGATTAATGTTTGCCAATGCTTCAGGTGTATGCATTCCTAACCTGTTGGATTCTTCTGCAATTCATGAGTCAGAAAGTTGTGGCACTTCTCACTGCTGCACTCCACAGTTGACAAGTTCTTTGACTACACAGAATCGGTCAGAGATCCCAATAAGAGAAATGTTTTTTGGTTATATTAGTTCCTGCATTGGGAATAAACCCAATATGATAGTTTGTAAAGATAAAATGCAGAGAACAAAAATTCAACTAAGTAGAAAACTAAATATAGCAAATGGCCCCATATTTATATCTCAGTAGTCAGACCACAAATAAACATCCTTGGCAAAAACACATCAGCGCTTCCAATTAAGGTAATATAATTGCGTGCTTTGAAGTGGAACAATGGAAAATTCTGACAATCCATTGTATTAATATGAGGCACAGACTTCAGAGATGTATAAAAATAACATTTAATCTGTATGAAGCATCTGCTACTATATACTTTTTGTATAACATTTGTGCATTTTATGTAAACACACATATTAGATAAGTAAATAGATACCTAACTAGATAAATATATATTAAATGAAATCTAGTCCAATCTTTCAATGTTTACCACAGCTCGTATCTTTAAAAAAGTCTAAAGTCTTTTAACAGTAAATTTAAGTGCATTTTTAGGAGGCATGGGTGCTGCAACGAAAATATGTGAGGCTAAGACCCCTTACCAAAGAAGGAGTCATCACCTTATTGCCCATAACTGGCAGAATTTTTACAAACCAAAAAGTCAGTCTTTATGTACACTTTGTCCTTGTAAATTTTTCCCAGACTACCAGCAAGGATGAAAATTGTCGTAGTGGGTGTTCTGACATTGACATTTTTTCATTAGGACTATAATGTGACATTGTAGACACGTACAGCTATACTGTTTGCTTACAGATAGGCTTTTCTGATTGATGTACACTGTGAAAGTCTTTTAAGATATTAGTGCAATACTGCAACTCTCTTTTGAGGTCACAAAGTGATGCTATCCTTAGTTTAGAAATAAAGTTTTAAAAAGAAAGACAGAAAGCATATTATATTTATGTATTACCAAAATGCTTGGGGTTTAGCCATGGATCAGGACCTTGCCTGTCCTAGATTTTGTAAATGTATAGATCATGGGAATACCCTCAAGTCATCCATGGATCCTGTGTCAGAGAAGGAAAAAAAAAAACCACAAATCTTTTCAGTGCCAGCCTTTGCTAAAATCCCTCTTAGCAACACCAGCTGGATACTTCTTGATAGTAAATGCAACACTGACCAGCTTGAATCAGATCTGAGCAGGGGGCTTGCTTGTGAAAGTATCTGTACAGGCTGATTTCATATGTAGGCATAGGTGGGAAATCTCACATTCTCAGTTTGGTCAATCTGACCATACCCCAGAAGGGAGGTGAGGGAACCCAGTGGCTCTGTGATACGGCAGAGCCTAGAAAGCCTGGATTAAGTTACTGGTGAAAGTATTCAGTCATGCATAAAGTGAATAAATAAGATGCAGACGTTTTAGTTCAACTGAAATTTCTCATTAGCAGTTGTAGTTATTGGAAAATAAAGATTATTAACGTTTCATCAGTTATACCAATGGTTGAACAAAATAAATAAATTTCTGGTGACTTTCTCATCATATTGTATACTCCTTTTTTTTTTTTTTTTTCTTTCCCTTATTTGGAAATTTGTGCTAGAGCATTCTTCAGGTAGAATCACCAACACGGACATTTACATTTCCATTTGTGCTCACAGGAATTGTTTGCCTTGATTATAAAGTTGAGATCTTTTAAGTTAAACAAGTCCAACTAAAGCCAGATGTTTTGTCATAAATATTTCTTTATGGACAGATGTTTATATTAGTAATTTTTAAAAGATATGGACTACAATTATCTGTACAGCTACAGTTAGCTGTTCTGTTCAGCTAGTATTGATTTGCTTGCAATGTCCATGGGAAGAGAAGGCAGCTTCCTAACAAAAATGAGTTATTGTTTACTCTGCCTTTTTAACAGTCTGACAATTGAAGCAGTTTGTCTAAAATACTATTCAATCACTAGTGGGGAAACTGGGCAGCATGCAACTCCAGGCACACAGATTTCATATCAGGAACGCAGAGGGAGATAAAGTGGGTTTATTCCAAAAAGGATCATTTAAATCATTGATACAGCTTCTAAAGGGCATGACACAGTTCTTTATGCCAGTGCAGAGAAAAGGGGAAAGGGTGCGTAAAATACTACCTCTCCAGTTTGGAAATGTTTTAGACCATCTTAGCACTGAATGGTGGGTTACAAATAGGATAGAGAAGAGAATCAGAGCAATGGGTTAACGCTGACACAAGGTGATTGCCTCCTGCTGCTTCCTGTACCTGGGATTAGACAGCATGACCATCCACCAAAGCTCTCTCCACAGATAGCCACCTCCTGAGCACGGAGACAAAAGGGACACAGTGTGCAGCTCTGGCGTTGCCAACCCCCCACTTTTTCTTTGGATTTTTTCTTTTTTCAGAGAGTGTTGGAACTGCTGCTACCTGGGTAATAGCCTGGAGCAAGTTTCAAAGATGGGTCTAGAAAGTCTTTGGATCCTTTCTTGAAACATTGCTTAGAGGCAAAGCAGTTGAGCAAACCAAGGGGGTTTTTGAGTGAGGATAAATGAAGTGAGAATATGTTAAACTGGGCTGTAAAGAGTGAGGGATAGTAACATCAGCAACTTCTGTCACTGGTTTGAGGATTGCAGAACCTGCTATTGCACTTGCTATCTGTGCCTCTTGCTTTTGTACATCACAGTTGAAATGTACTGCTACAATTATAAGAGTTGCCCTTGGTTTTCATTATGGCTTTATTAATTTTTACTGAGGCTAGGGTGAATTTTGTTGCTGATGTGTATGCCAGATGTCTTTTAAAGCACAAAGTCTCTTGTGGTGCTGGAAATGTCCTGGCCTGTAGCTACAAAGCAAAGACATCGTAATGATACAATTGTAGGAGGAACTGCTCTATGTCCCCCTCTCTTTTGTACAAATTTCTCTTGCCAGCTAGTTACCCTTGGTGGCTGGCATTAATTTACTCAGTTTTTGTGCACGTGGTCTAATGCCACTGTAGCTGAGGGAAGATGCAATAGCACCGTTTGCCTGTAATTTGAGCAATATGTTCTCCTGGCCTCATGGTATCACAGAATAATTCAGATTGCAACCTCATGAAGTCTCTAGTCCATCTGTCAGCTCAAAGCAGGGCCAGCTGGAGGTCAGACAAGACTGTTCTGGGCTTTGTTCAGCTGGTCCTTGGAAACCTCCAGGGAAGGAGATGGCACAACCTCTTGGGTCCCTGCCGCACTGCTCGGATGGCCTTGTGGTACCTCCAGTAATCAGCAAACCCCACTGCACAGGAGACTGGTGGCAGATAGGTGCCACTGTCCCTGCAGGAGGAGGTCTTCCACTACTGTCACCTGATGCATCCTCCTGGTGATGCTGTCCCTGACAGAGGTTCCTTCCCCTACTTCTACCAGGGAACTGAACCAATTTTGCAATTGCAAATCTGCAAGTGGAGAGGGAGCCTTCTGCCTGTTGCCAGAAAATACAAGCCTTCAGCCTTCCCTATCTTGTGAGTGAAAACTCTTTTGACATTTTTATTCCAGTAGCTTCTATGTATTTTTAAGGAATTTTTAGTATTTGTGAAAAGGACACAGTTGAATAAGCCAGTAATGAATTCCTAGGGTAACAGTATCTTTACTTTTCCCCATTGGTACTGTATTTCAATCCTGATCTTCAAAAATCTTACCTTGCGGGTTAAGGCAGTAGTTCAGAGTCTTTGGCCCTAGGATAGCACAATCATGACAGACGCTTACTGTATACCATGTGTGTGTCAGACTTGCAGAACGTGTTTAAACACAGGCTTCTACCACATTACATAGAGAATGCCTGGGGGTGAGAGCGATTGTTCGCTACTCAGTATTACAATATGGGGCTGTTTTTTTCAGTAGCTGTTATCTGAAGAAAAAGAGAATACAGAATTTTAAATAGAAAGTGCTTATAAAGAATTTATTCCTTACAATATTTTGTCAGTACATCACTGCCATACTAAAACACTCTGAATTTAAGAAGATGGGGAACAGGGATTGTTATTTTTTCTTCCTCTATTTTCTCCTCTGTGCACTTCTCAGATGCTTAGTAACAACCTTGAGACTTAAAAACTAAATAGTGGAGCCTAAGTGTAATTACATTTTAAGTTTGGAGTATCACCCCTTCACATACACTTAATTTTAAGTGAGGTGATAATCTTATTTTTATCAGAACTAATTATATGGTAATAAGCTGGCAGTTGAGAACTGAGAATGGGCTTGTAAATCTGTAGCAAAATGTTGGAAATATGGAGCAATTTCAGTGCAAAAAGTCTACTAAGAAACCTTTTTTACAATCAGGTGAAAGGAATAAATGTGAGTATGAAGGTATGTGCTTCAGCAGCTATTTCCTAGGAACACAAGGCAATGATGTGAACCCGGGAAAGAAATTATTTTAAAGTAATGTTGGAATACAACTTGACAAAAGATTGCAACTACTACTATTACTTTACAGGTTATGGAGACTATTTAAAACATACGTAAAGAAAGGTTACAAACAATAGCCAGAGCTGGCCATGTTACTGTATAAAGACTATATGCTACATTGCTGTTGAATTTGGGTCATAGGGCATCTTAATGTTGTTACAAAAACAAAAATACTGTGTTCAAAAGTCTATATTTAAACATTTCTCTTACCTTTTTGAACCATGTTTGTATTCATACATTTCTCACAGCTTTTCAGCCAAGAAACCTAATAAATTTTTATATTCTTTGTTAAATAGCCGACTTCAATTAACTTTAGTTGAATTCACCTGAAAGTTTTGTGGAATTCTGCTAAATAAACTTCTGTCCTTCAGATGAAGCAACACCTTTATTTTTACCCTCTATTTTTGACTGTCAGTTGATCTAGTAGTGAGAATGAACAAAGTCCTTTTTCTCAGTTCAGCTGCACTGCAAGCTTTTTCCTCCTCTTTCCTCTTTCCTCTTCTTGTCTTTTTCATAAATCAGTCATCTTACTAGGAAAACTGTTACAAATACTTAGGGAAATGAATGCATAATGGAAATGGCCTGTGTTTCAGGGGGAGTACGGAAGAAGGCATTGTTTGTTAGAGAGGAGCTACTAAATATTAATTAAAAACAAAATGATGGAGCTTCCAAAAATAAATATTGAAGTACTTGACATTTTGTTTCTTGTCTATTCCTGAGGTATTTTTGCACCACTTCCTCTCCTTCTTAAATAATACAATCTTTGTTTCCTTTACAAAATACTTTCATTGTCTTCCACTGCACTTAATTTTCAGAATGGAAACATGACCTAACAAGAGTATTGTTGTGTGTCAAGATGTACCACAATGCATTCCTGTGCTATCTTTCCCTTGTTCTGTCCCTATATCTAGGCATTTATTTGTGGTCCTTTTCAGTCCTGTAAGTAATGAGACACTGGAGGAAGAACAAAAACCAACAAAATAGCTTTTAGCTGTAGGGAATAAATAACCTTGAATATGGTCACAAGTAGGATCAAAGACGACAGCAGTTTCACCATCCATAACTAAAAAGAAAGAAAGGAAAACGGAAATACACCCCATGAACAGGCTGGACCAGAGAATGGATTGGGAAATTTCCAACCATTTCTCTCCCTGAAATTAAGGTCAAGCAGATAACTTGTGTTTAGCTACACTATTTTCTCTTAGTCAGAATGTGCTCTACTTACTACCATTACACACCAGTTAAGTTCATTCTCCATTTTATTAACTCGTCCTTATCATAAACTGCTAAGCTTGGCTCCTAGTGAACTTTTCTCTGAACCCTGACAAAGTTCAGGGCCTGAAGTCAGAGATATCTCTTGCTCCTTTCCACAGCCTATTCCTACACATTGCAGGATGTGCTTAGGGGAAGTCTGTCAGCAGTAAACTCATATTACCTCCTCTAGATTTTTTTCATTTCCTCACTGTCTTTACTTTTATTTGTGGTCAGTCCACATGTGTATTTGTCAGGACCCGCTAAGTGGGTGGCTGGGCCAGTTGCGTCCTGATAAACATGCAGGGAGCGCACAGAGGTCAGCCACGAGTGTGTTTTGCAGTGCAAGCAGGACAGGGCCAGATTGCTGCACAGACAGAGGATTAGCTATCTGAAAATACAATTCAGACAAGACTCTTGACAAATTTTATGAAAATGATCTGCAATGAGGAATTTGAGGAGGCACTCAGTGCTGCAGTCAGCACTAAATCCCTTGTATTTTACAACCTAATAATCAACCTGCTGCTGTGATTATCAGAGTGGAAGAGGATGAGCGGCGAGAGTAAGTGGCTGTTGGTATGGTGCCCAGACCTACTAGGGCCCTGAAGCAGCTCCAGCAGGAAGCTACCCCCGTTTGACATCCTTTCAGTCTAAGCAGACAATGAAGATTTGGGGAAGAAGAGATGCATGTAGAAGGTCTTAATCTAGTTGCTTTTGTCCTTTATTTGTTCAGATCAAAATCCTTTCTTCACTCTTTTCTGTACTGTCCTAAAGCCCAATGAAAAAATAATAATGCCAAGAGACATAGTAGAACATTGTCACCTGAGAAAAATATCATTGATTTATTCTCTCAGACACAATTGTCACCAACTACTAGAGCTGCCAAAAGTTTCAGTAAAATATCTTTAAGAAAATGTCTTAGGTTGTTGGGTTTTTTTTCTTTTTCTTTTTCCTTCCTTTATTTTCTTTAGAAAAAGTCCCATTTCTCCCCAGCAGGAGACAAAGTTTTCTGGCAGATTAAAGGGTCTGCATCTGTAGAATCAGCAACGATAGCAAGCTTGGCTGAAAATATCACCGAACTAGCTTTTTCAATTTTAGTTAACGAATTTTTTCCCAGTTTCTTTTCAGTTTGTGGGAGCTCTTTGTCATTTTTAATAAACCAGATGCTCCTAGGGAGGTGTGAAATCCTATGGGCAGGAATTCTTCCATTAAGAAGGGCCTAGAGAATTACTACACCAAGACCATGCATGGAATCTGAGACCTGCCCAGACTTCCTTGTGCTTTTGGCTGTATCCTGCCTGAATTGCTGTGGTCTCACGAGCCCTTATCCACTCCAAACCTGCAGAGAAAAGAGAAAGCAGTGCCCTGGAGACCTGCCCATTGCATAGCAACAACATGAACAGTTTCCAAGCCAAACAGGATATTAAATAATACAGACATTAGGTAAGTTCTGTCAGTTCACCTTGACTGCAAAAAGAAAGATGAGGATTGGAAATGTTCCTTGTCCTATGACTGTTGTGCCACCCTCCAAAAGCAGCAGTGTGTGATAAAGAGGTAAAGCTGAAGCTAACCTGCTTTTAAGCTCATAGGTGACTGCCTCCACTGTAGGATGAGACTGAAGTTAGCAACCCAAGTGTGTCTTACACTCTATCCTCAACCCTGTCTTCATTTCCCATTTGCATTCTTTAGTGAGCCCAGCTCAGCTGCGCTAGAGAATCCAGTTTGGAGGGGTCACTCTTGTTGACACATTGCTTTCATCCTTATCTGTCGAGTTTTTTTGCTTCAAGATATCACCAATCACAAGTTATTGAATAAAAGCACCCAGAAAATCACATTTCATATGAATAAAAGTAAAGGTGATTACTGTAGGCAACTTTCAAGGTTATAAATGTTAAATATGCTCTTTCATTGGCACAGAAATTGGGGAGTGGAGTGTAGGGAAGAAATAAATACGTTCAAAGGACAGGCTACTCTGCACACAACACGGAATTCCAACATTTCCTTTCGAATTATCTAATGCAGCCTTTCAGCAGCAGGAGAAATGAAATTCAGCTTCTTAGTTTCTAGAAAAAGTTGAATATTTGCTCTTCAGTGACTTCAAAAAGATTTAAGGATCACTGATCAATTGCCATGTTTTCTTGTACATGAGGAGGAGGATATCTGCTTAGTGACCTGTGACACAGTCTTCACCTGTCCAAAGGAAAATAATCAGCATACCAGATGAATACTAAGATGAAAAATTAGCAAAGCATTTTGTACGGCCTTTATTGAAAAAGGATATGTGGTCTGGAGGTCAGCTTAGCAAGTAAAAATAAATGGTTATTTTTAATTGCACAGAAGATTTTCTTATCCTCTGGATTAACACAGAGGATTGGGAGGGAGTTTTGCCATCAAGTTTGGAGTGTAGACACATTTATTTTTGTTTCTTTTATTGGTCTGGAGGTTTTCCCAATGTTAATCCTTTTAGGACTCGACTCTACAGCTTTTTATTTATTTATTTATTTTTATTTTTTTTTAAATGAATGTACCACAACTGACTCCTTGTTTATAAGCCTGAATCCAGCCCTTTGTTTAGTGAGGATAGACAGATGAGATACACATGTGAATGACCTATTATGCCTTGTAAGGGCTGTGTTTAATTGGGAAAAAAAATAACAGCTGCTTAATTTATGGATATGCACAACAGGACAAACAATTTCAACATGGCAAGCAGAACACTCATCATTCATAGAGCTGGCATCATTTCCTCCTGAGTCGCAGTTGCAATAGGAATCTCTTTCTTTTGGAGTTAATTTAGTGCTTCTGAAAGGTGCCGGATGGTAACCCTGCGGACTGCAGCCCTGTGCATGGCGCGGGAGCAGGTGCGGCACAGGCAGTCTCTGCTTCAGCATCAGCACTACCTCTCTCACTGCACTTGGAGGAAAAACCTTCAAAGGAGAAAAAATGAGGGTGCCAGTGTCCCGTGGCCTTTCTTCAGAAGTTTTCAGCAGTGGTGTCAGTTTGGAGATAGACATCTGACTACCAGGAACTGGGCTCTTCTCAGAGAGATGATAGTGAACACTCAGTAAATAATAATGAAGTCACTACACTGGCACTTTCTGTTTTATAAAGAATTTCTTATTAAAGAAATAATGTCCCTTTTAACCCACAGATTTAATATGTGCAGGAAGAAAAACAACTATATAACTGGAAACACGACTACACCGTCAGGTAGTCCATACCCTCAGTTCTGTACAGGCGTTGTGTGGCACTCATTAATCTTTTGTGATCACCTTGCAGTAGGTTATTAGGAAGCATCTGTTTAATTTTTATTGTTTTATTTCCTTACTGAATTTTCTTTTTTATTCTCAAAATATTCTTCCTAAGAGCCAGAAAGCATGTGTAGTGGAGGCTATGAGCTTCACAGTATTATTGTTGCTGTTGTTTCCACTTGGATCCTTTTCACAGATTCATAGAATGTTTAGAGTTGGAAGGGATCTTAAAGATTATCAAGTTCCAACCCCCCTGCCGTGGGGGTTGGATACCTCCCACTAGACCAGGTTGCTCAAAGCCCCATCCAGCCTGGCCTTGAACACTTCCAGGGATGGGGCATCCACAACTTCCCTGGGCAACCTGTTCCAGTGCCTCATCACCCTCACAGGAAAGAATTTCTTCCTAATATCCAATCTAAATCTCCCCTCTACCAAGTTAAAACTGTTACCCCTTGTCCTGTCACTATGCTTCCTGACAAAGAGTCCCTCTCCTGCTCNTTTTTTCCCCTTTCTTTTCCCCTCCTCTCTTCCCTCCCTTTTCCTATCCCCTTTCTTATCTTTTCCTTTTTTTTTTTTTTTTTTTTCAGAACAATTTGAATTTGGTAAAGATTGTAAGATCATGGAAATGCACATTGAAATAATTCTGTCTTCAATTGTCAGGAGTGTTCTATCTTCCAGGTAGACAAGTTATAACTCTGCTTCTGAGCATTATGTGACTGAAAGGGAGAAGCTGTATTTTAAGTTGTGGATCCCAGAATTTTGCTCACTCTTCTAAAAATCTTGGGCTAAGGATATTGTTTATCTTAAAAGCAGTTAACTGAGAATTTCCCTTGATTTAAGAGTCAATAAGAAGTCACTGTAAGAGAGGATAGATTTGCTCAGGGCAGCTCATGTATTACAGCATTTTGTACTAATTGGTGTTTCCTAAGGTGTGATGGCTTCATGCCCAGGAACTACATGGCTGTAATCCAGCTGAGAGGTGACACATGTAAATAACCAAAGACTGGGCTTCAACTGCCAAGATGGGATGGAGCCTTGTAGCAGTAATCAGTGATAATAGAAACTGCTACTTATGGCTAGTGCTATGTAACTTAGCTGCATCAGGATTCCAAATATTCTCAAGCTATGTATTGAACTGGCTAATTTGGGGCCAACAATTTCAATCAAAGGCTGTACCTTCCTGCAAATTCTTCCTAAATCCTGCCCCTCTATCTTTTTTAGATTCAAATGCAGTCAGGTGTTTGTATAAATTAGCTCATCTTATCTAAGGACTTTGTGTACTGGAGATGTGGTAAAACATAAGAAGAGCTGAATATCATTGTTCTATTGACACATTGGTCTAGATAATCTGACAAATTCACCTCAGTGATTTCAAGTAATATATTAAAGGATTGGAGAGAATTTATTCTTATTGGATGCCACCAATGGAGTAAAACTTATTACTCTTTGAGAAGGGCTGAAATCCATGCACATTTGCCTCCACTTTCAAAAGATCACAAGACACCTTCTGACAAACTGCAGAATGCATTTGTACAGTAAGAGTGGATATCTTCCACTTATTTACAATTAAAGGTCCATCACTATTTCTAAGCAGTTTCAGTTTCACGGTCCGGTGTAACTCCAGATTGTTTCCAGTCTAGAATGCTAGCAGTCCTTGAATTCACTTATAGTTAAATTTTGTCTATTATTTTCTATTTTGAGCCTTTTAAAGTATTTATGGATTACTGCTGGACTCTAGTTGAATTAAATTGGATATGCATGGTGATTTTATGAGTGAGGCCTGGGAAATTATGGCATATTTGAAGAAGGAAGAAGGAAGAGAACAGTCCTAGTTTATATTGCTGACTGACATATATAACATATATATACCAGGAATCAAAGAGGTTTCTGCCCTTTTAACCATCCACCCACAGCTCTACCACTCCCCAGTGTGCAATATGGTTCCTTCACCTTTTTGGTCAATCAGCCTTGCTACTGCTGCGCTGCTTGAATTCTTCATAGTTAGACTATGATGTTATAATGATGCATTGGCTACTTCAGTTGGTAATGTCTTAAGTTGGTATTTTTTCCTGTTTTTCTTAAGTTAGGAAAGATACAGGCTGAATTCAAAAGTGTTACAATGCAGGATGAGATGAAATGCCAGGACTGAAGGTATAGTATTTTTCAGCCACTCTGAACTCCATGGGCAGAGCAGCCCACAGGATTGGGGAAGGCTTGCTAGTGGATGTCATCTTTAAGTGTAACAAGGTAGAAAGTGTGACTCAAGTCCTTACCATTACTGAACTGTCTGTTTCAAAATGAATCTTTACTATAATCTATATGAATCTTTACTATAATACTATAATGTCTGAGTAACAGCATCAGATATTGCAGAATTTCAAGGATATCTGGTAAGTTTAGAAAATAAGAATCAACTATGGATCCAATTATATAAGCTGCTCTCTTGGTACATCTTATCTGGATAGAAGCAGACAGTACTGGGTATTTTTTAAAAGCTTGGTCTCACAAGATTTCTAGCTTCATTGGGGAGGTCCATTAAGTATTTAAAAGTTAAGGAAGTTAGTTAACCCCCCAGCCCTCTGAGAGTAACTCTTCACCAGCTGCAGAGACCATTAAATATCTGTATCACATGCTGCATTTTATGAGAAAATAACTAAAGCTTTTTTGCAGTCTGAGGGCACTTAACCTTTGGGCAGGATAATGTAGCCTGTGAATTATGCTGCTGAGGCAGTATACCCTTTCTTTTCCAGCCTTTAATTTTCAGGCAAAGCCTATGCATCCACTACTCCAGATCAGTGTGTTTATTACTGTTACAAAATCTGATGTGCAAATCTTAGACTTCATTGAGGTGAACTGCAAAACTTCCTTTTATTTCAGTGGCAGATCCTCCTTGTATTTAGATGGAGACAGTAGGCTGAAACTTGTGATCCTGTATTTTTTACACGCTGCTTGGCAAGAGAATCATAAAAAGCTAGATCGACCTCAGGACTTTTGTTTCTGTGGGAAATTCCTTGTTACATAGTGGACAGCATTAGCTGCTAACATGCAAGTATTCTGCTTGCCCTACTCTTAGAAGTTAATTTCTTCCTCTTAAGAAAGAATAGTGCCATGAAATATGCTCTCTAATTTCAATAGAAGGGGGAAATGATTTTTAAAAAATCTCACTGAGACACAAATCTGATTATGAACTTTGGACATAAACTATCAGGAGATTTTCATTATTCTTTTTAAAGTTTAAAAAATGAAGTTTAAAATATGGTGTGAAAAAATTGAATATAGAGTACATGCTTATGCAGTACTGCATTGTAGAACAAAATGAAGAGAATGGAAGTCTTCAGCATAATAATATCTGATAAACTAGAAAAACTGCATATATCAAGCAAACTGCAGTTTACAAGAGACAGACTTGTTTTATACATGTGCATAAGGAACTAAGAACAGACTCATGCTCAAACATAAATGAGAATTTAATTGACAACTCCCACAATTATCTGTGTAACAATGCAGTCACATAATTAGTATTAAAATAAATGTGCAAGCTGAAGATTATTATAGAAAATGCAGTTTTACTGCAACAAAGACTAGTGACAGGAAGATACTAAACTACAGAAATGTGCTTAGAGTCTGTTCTTTATTCATTCTCAACAGACACTCATTTTTCTCAAAGTGAAATCCAAGTAGTTTGTTTCAGCAGTGTTAGTGTGGGAAAAGCAGTAGCTGAAAGGCACTTCTTGAAAACGGTCACTAATACGATAATAACTGTGTAAGTAGCCAAATGTCTAATCCTAATATGAAGAGCAGATGAACACAGTATGTGCTACAAAGATACCACTTTTCTCAACTTTGGCTGTAGTTACATCTCAGATAGCAGCCTGCCAATGCAACCAAAATAATTGGCAGCCAAACTTGCCTGCTCACATAAGGCGCTCCTGTTTCCTAGTTCTTAATTCATTTCTACCCCTGTGACATACGCTAATGCTATTGGAAATAACTATATATCCACCTGCCAGTCTCATTGAGAAGCAACTTCTGCCAGTCTAATTGAGAAAGAACTTCTTGGCTTAATTATAGGAAGGAAAGAACCTGGTTATTTTAAGATCAGTCTAGAAATTGTCATCTTGCTGCTAATTTCTACCCTCCACATAATTGGTATTATAATGCTTCCATTTTGTGCGGCCTTGCAGTGGTCCTGAAGCTGTCGTCCCTCATTAAGGTAAAAGTAGAAAACAGTTTTAAAGGAGATAAAAATTAATCTCTTATGTATAAAGATGTGTGCTACATACTTCTAACATAAGTACTTTGAAATGCTCACTGTAAACTCACGCCTTGTATCACTTTATCACTGTTGCCCCTTATATCTCAATCACTTATACCCACAACATGTGAAGTCACCCCCTATGGGACTACTAATATCCTCAAGCTAAGGCAGACATTCCAGGGAATATCTATCACTATAAAGTCTGGGAGCAAAAAATTTTGGCATTTCATAAAGATGCCTCTGTGTACTGTTCTTGGGTTTTGTGTTATTGTCTTCCCACTTATTTATTTCTTGACCTTTCCTTTTATTTCTGCTCCATACCAGTATGTTGTTAGCTTACTGAAATTTGAATCATGAAACTTTAGCAGATCATTATGGGAGATGGGAGATGCTGGGAGAGAAGAAAGTGAGACAAGACTTCTAAACAATGCAGCCCTAATTCCATATAAAATGTTAAAAATGTACAAAGTTTTATGTTCTAAACACTGAGGCAAAAATACTGTATTTTTCAAAGAAAAAATATATTCTTCCTGGTCTCAGCAAAGCTGATCCCTCCGTCTCTTTTCGTTTTTAAATGAAATGGAGCACCTGCCAAAAAACTGAAATTAATTGACACTAACAGAAATTGCACGGGAAAAACATTTTCAATTTTGAAGGATATTCTTGAAGATAACTAATCTCCAAGTTAAAATATGAGAATGGTTTCAGTCTTCCACTGGAAACATTCCTCTATTTCATCTACATTGTTTTGTAAACCAAAAGACTTTTTGCTAATCTTCTGCCTAGTGCATATTTTGTCCTTTTTTGAGGCATCTGGGGCAGATGACAGATCTGGTTGTTGTCTTGAAGTCCCATGCACACTGGGGATATGTTGTTGGCTCTAGTCAGCTGCTTGAAGAATATTCTGGGTTGCCCGTTATCTTCAGTAGCCCTGGCAATCAGATGCATGGATGTGATAATCAGCCACTGCACTGAATTTCTAGACTTGGAGAGACTTGGAAAACCATCACAGAGTTTGGTATTTGGGGGAAGGGCTTTTATTCATCAAAGTAAAGTGGAAGTTCCTTATTCCAGCCAGGAGATCTGGTAAAGTTATTTGTCTTATACAGTGTAGAATTTTTAACCTGATGGTGTCTCTTAACAATTTAAAAAAATAATAATAATAATAAAAAAGCTTTCCTTGAGGTAAGGCAGTTATTTTTAACCTCTAAAGCCAGAAGAAAATCTTCCTGCTAAAACAACAAACCCACTGTACCAATCTGTAAAGTCTTTGCTAATTGTAAAGCTTTTTAATTTGTTTTAATATTTCCTTTTTTGTTTCATTTTGCCTTTGCAATTGTTTTTTTCTGCCAAAGAAGAAGAAACCTTGAGAAAACAGAAGGCAAGTGCTGTTTTCTCTAAGCAGTTTTAATTCATTAGATTTCTTTATCCCTCACTCACCCCCTCCCTCCCCTATTACAACAGCTTCTATCTTATGCCACAAGCAAATATAATTTCTGTTGTTGCTTCTTTGCAAAATCCAATTTGTTATGATGTATTATGCATGCCGGTATAATTGCAGAGGAGGAGTTAAACTGATTGACAGTTTAAAGAGGTGCATTCCTTTGGCTGTGTCACTCACAAAGAGCAGCAAAAAGAAAAGTGGGACAAATTGATGCCCTGATGAAAGTATTAATCTGCTAAGATTTCAGATGAAACAATGGGACTGCCCTAATCAAGCCATATCCTCTAGAGAACAAAATGATGGCAGGGACTTCTGATACAGAGAAGATTACTATAGCCTCAGCAGCAGTATCAGTTATAATATCTACTGTATTCTTTGTGTATACATTACTAGCAATTAAAAAAGTGCTTGTCTGTACCAATCTTAGCATAAACCATTTTTTGCCAAGAAATGTGAGAGTTTTATGAGATCCTGTATAATGAGCTAGTCTTTTGCCATTTATTTTCTTAGAAAGAATAGAATAAAATATGTAATAATAATAAATAAGAGCAAAATAGCAAGGTAGGTAAGTATTCCAAGTGAAATCTCTTAAAGAAAATGTATAAGATTTTCACTGCAAATGAGAATAGAGGTTATAAATACAACAAATTACACCTTTGTAATTCTGATGCTGGGGAACATGATGTATCCATTAAAATAATGGTAAAGTGTTTTATACTTTTTATTTTCTTCAACGAATTGCGGAGGTAAAAAAAACAGCTTTTAAAGTCAAGCTTTTATTTTTTACTCTTTACACCACTGAACCACAGTTCCTTTGTAACATTTTAGAGATAACTGTTCTGAATATGTTTCTGTCATTTATTTCTGCACTATTTCCTGAGTCTGTTCCAGACAGCCAGATCGGATGGTAACAGATGTGTGGGGCAGGAAGATTTAAGTACTAACCTTTGATGCACTGGAGACTTCTTCATGCTTGAAACTTTCAAACTTATTCACAGCTGTTTACTGTGGGAAAGGACCCTGCAATCCAGCACAAAAGTTCTCCCCCCCTGCCTTGCATTATCCTATCCCCAGGTCTTCAGAAATATTTAAGGAGTTCCTCATGGTCCCTGAGCAGAGGAATGAATTTATTGTTGGTCAAACCAGTTACATTGATCTGCATGCAATAGGAAAATAAGATGAACCTTTCATAGTCTTTTATCTTGTGGGAATCAAACTTGATAAATCAGCTCTTGAAATGAGCGAACAAAAGTTTTGATGGTTGAGTTGAGCTGGAATGGGTGGGAGAGTCAAACTGTCCAGCTGTAGTATCATATCAGCTCTCTTCTTCAGGGGCATTGCATTTCAGAGGAAAAGGTCTTGTCAATTTCTACTGAACATCATGAACGAGGCACTGGAAACTTGCCTGTTCCTCCAGGAGTCTCTGCTCATTAAATATCTAAATATTTGTATGTGCAAATCACCATTTAATCAATTTAAGCAATTATTTGTGGAAGCTTGAGCTTCCTGTAATTGCAAAAATCACCCTTACGAACTTTTCACCATGTCTCAGTATATAAATTCTACAGTCCTTATTAAGGACAATGTGAAATCTGAGATGGGGAAGTGTGCTAGGCCCTCCTTCATAGGTAAACTGGTTAGCTGTGAATATTACCAGATAAGAAAACAGTCTGACCTTGTAGGTACAACTGTATGAGGTCTCCCCAAGAATCCTGAAATACAGGAAACAGTAACTTGTTTGTTTTTTGTTTTTTTTTTTTTTAATTGTTATTTTTTAATGGAAATGGCAGTGTACTGGCATCACCTACTTCCAAGAAACACTGAATTTTTCTCCTTAGATCTGGGTTTAGACAGAATCAAGTCCCTTCTTACTTCTGGACTGAACAGGATCCCAGTTTTATCCCAGTGAAGATCAATTCAAAGAAAAAGACGTCATGCATAAAAGCCTTTTCTGAGTGCTAGTTAGCAAGTCCATTATAAATAGAATCTGTTTATTATTTCCGTAGAGTTGTCTTATCAAATCCTCATAGAAATGAAATCTATCTAAAAGCTCCTTTAGAAATTGCAAACAGACGTACAAATTGAAGCAAAGTGTTGCTATTCAAGAAAATAATCTTTTTACAGGATATTTTTGTACAAAGAGAAATATTATGTTTGGTAATTTCTTTTCAAAGAGACACTTTAGGCTTCTGTAATAAATAGTACTGTTATCAACACACATGCACAAAAGTCAAGTGACTACAAATTCTTATAGAAGTGTCATGTACTTCAGTAATACATATTTCTTAGTCACAGAGTTGTATGGTCCTGAATAGGATGGAAGTACCCAGAAAACAAAACAAAACAAAACCCTTCTGAGTTTTAAGCTTTTTTTTTTTCTTTTGTGCCAACTGCCACAGCTGTTGACAAATTTATATACCAGTATAAGTATCGCATATATTTTCAGAGCTGATGACTTAAATTTTCAGAACAGTCATCTTTCCCACTGTCTTCAGTGGGTATGTGGGTGCCAAGTGCTTGGAACAGTCAAGCCACTGGCTCAGGTGAGAGCAGTCTAGGGTTGGCTTAACTGTTCCTTTCCATTTCCTAGCAGATAAGATACTCCGCTCATAAAAATCAGCACTGACTTCTGACATGGAAATGCTGGTGCATACATTCATTGAGTAAAGAATCTAGCATATGTAGGATGCATCAAGTAATTCATTTTAGAAGTCAATAATGAAGTTAAGAGAAATCAGGCAGTGGTCATTTAGTCCCTGTTTAACCACAGTATTTTCTCTGAGTATTTTTATTTTTCTGTTCTTTTGTTAGGTTTTTTTGTTTGTGGACCGTGTAGTAACTATACACTTCTCTATAAAGGTGACTCATTTGCCCTCACTGGATGGAACACTTTTGGTCAGACAGTTCATTGTACATAGACACAGGCAGATGTGGAAGAATTTTGGGAAAAAATTAAGCAAGACCTACAAAGTTTGGCTCAGGCGAGCTTTTTTACAGTAAGAATAGCCTTGTTCCTAAAGTCCAGTTCAAAAGAAAGCACTGCCATTTCATGACAAATTCTGCAAAAATAGTCAAAATACTTTCAGTGCAATAGGGCCAGAGGGTGGGTCTAATCCCCCCCAGCCCACACTGATTTAGACTCTTTGTGTTCTGAATGATCCCTGGTAACCAGTTGTCCAAAGAAGCCGTACAGACTATGTGGGATCATGAGTTTATAAGCATAATGAACTTCAGTGTTCTTTAGGAAGATGGAAGGATGGAAAAAAAGATACAGCAGCCTCGCAGTAGGTTATCCATATATTAATCCCTACAATTCAGTCAAGTTATTTCATAGGTGATTTCTGCTACCTTGTAAGTATGGCATAATAAGTAGAGGCTCCTAGGTATGGCATAACAAGTAGAAGTTCCACACATTATTACAGGAAAGTGAATCATTCACTGTAAGTTGCCTTTCCCTTATTGCTCTACATGTTATAGCTCAAAGAAGAACAAAAAGCACCTTTCTTTCAAATGTGTTGTGTTTCACTTGGTATTTAGAGCAGGTCATGTGAAAATAGCTGCTGGAATTGGTTTTTCATCTACTTGGATGGATAGGTCAGTTTGAAAAAGCTTCCTTCCCTGACTTTTACATATAAGCTAGAAGTGTAATATCTGCTCTCTTTTTGTAATCCTTTTATCTACACCATATCGAGATATATTTGTAAGTGAGATCTATTATAAATAGGGTCTTGAGATATATTATTCCCAGGTTGAAAAAAAAATCGGTAGCAAGAATTACAGAATTTAGTCTGGAATATCTAATATAGAAACCTCTTTCCTTGTTTTAGAAGCAGCTGGTACTTCCCAAGGAAGTTTAGTATTTATCACCTTGTACTATAAGTCTATAGAAATAGCAGGATCACAGTTATTAGAGAATAAAAGAGACCTCTTCAGTCATTAAGTCATTCCTCTCAACCAAAACTATGTTATTTTCTGTAGAATATGTACTAATGCCTTATCATGGGAGACTTCTACATTAGGGCACTGCCCATTTCAGAAAAAAAAAAAGCAGGTAAAATCTGAGAATAAATTCTTGGCCTCTGCACTTTCCTCAACCCTTGCACCATTCAGTTGCACAAGGGAATGATGCTGTTTATATGGCGTCTTCAGAAAAGCCCTGTCTGGCTGTACAGTGTATATTTCACTGGCAAGGTTTAAATCTGCACCTGCTATGACATTAATGTGATTTCACAGAACAACCCTGGCAACCCTATGTTAAAGACTTTCAGAAGTCAAATGTGGGTTTCTGCGAATCACAGCTCCTTACCTAGACTTTGGTCTGGAGTCACCCCACACAAAGGCAGGATCAGCCAAGGACAGAGCAGTCCCACTGCTTTCACTTGCAGATGTTCCATCCAACTGGTGCAACTTAGAATCATAGAATCATCCAGGCTGGAAGGGACCTCCAAAGGTCATCTTGTCTGACCTCCCCGCAGTTGCAGGGACACCCTCAACTAGACCAGGTTGCCCAGGGCTTCATCAAGCCTCGCCTTGAATATCTCCAAGGAAGGGGCTTCAACCACCTTCCTCAACCACCAACCTGTTCCAGTGCTCAACCACCCTCAGTGTAAAGAAATTTTTTCTAATATTCAACTTAAATCTACCCTTCTCCAAATTAAGTCCATTACCCCTCTTCCTATCACAGCAGGCTTTTGTGAACAGACCCTCTCCAGCCTTCCTGTAGGCCCCCTTTAGGTACTGAAAGGCTGCGATTAGGTCTCCCCGGAGCCTCCTCTTCTCCAGGCTGAACAGCCCCAGTTCCCTCAGCCTATCTTATCTAACTTGGAGTAGCCTTGAATGTGCTGTGAATTTCATACAGGCCTTGAAGTCGTCTTTTGACCCCTGTAATCCTTAGCTAAGAGGGAGAGTCGAGGCTGGGCAACCCTGGATGACTGGAAGCCTCAGCAACTCACATTGCGTTTGCTTACGCTTGTGCTCTTGGCCAGGTGTTAGTGCTCTGAGCAGTAACCACTGTGAGTGCAGAAGAGCTTCTCTGAGGCAGTGGTTCCGTAAGAAGATTAAACATGAATCCAACTCGAAGCTCTGCCACGCGTCATGCAGAATCAGGGCCTGATTCAAGACTAAAGACTTTTTCTTCTATTTCCTGCGCCTTTATGATTCATCTGAGTTTATGTCTTTGTTCTGAAATTTGTGAAAAGAAAAAGTGCATATCAAACGGGAAACAGGTTTCACAATGTTAGCTTTAAAGCTTGTAATCTCCCACAGAAACCCGACTGAAACTTCCAACATGGTTTGCCCCACAGAGAGCAGGTGAAAACATGATTTGGAACAGCGTGACAATGGCTCTCAGCTCCAAATGCATCAATTAAAAAGAAAATCCTTTTGCCCACAAATTCTGCCTGCGTTCAATTAGAATGAAAATGTGACAGAAAAATAGATGGATTAAAGAGTACTTGTTTTTCTTTCTCTCCAGTAGCCTGGATTCAATATAATGCAACTTTGTTGTTTTGTTTGTTTGTGCAGATCTAGTTGCTTGCTTGGTCAGGCATTTCTGTCCCAGCCTTCCTCAGCTACTAAAGCTGCTAGTACTGCTTGCATGCTTTTCATATTGTGTATACAGTGAATTTGTATTATCTATTGTTTGTTCTAAACTTCTGACTTTACTTTGCCAAGGCTATCTGTTTTTAAATTAGTAATTTTCACTCCCTCATGCAATTCTTCTAAATTACTTTTTGGAGTACTGGCTATTAATATTTTAGGTAGCTTTGATGTTTTACTTTATAGTCTTCAATTTTATTTCACATTTCACAGGTTTCTAGTTGCAAATAATCCTACAGGCAATTTTCTCACATTGCAACTATTTCTTGAAAGATATGCTAATGTAGCAAGGCACTTGCAATACTGGGGGTTAAGTTAATCACCCAAAATGAGCTGTATTACTGTCAGTGGTATATAAAGACATCCCATAGTGAATTACTAGACAGACTAACATTAAAGCTCCTTTATAAAATACCAGAACCTGAAGGTGTACAGAAATAAGCATTCATTTCAGAATCTATTGAGCTAAGGAATCTGGATTTTGTTATTTCTGGACTTGGAGGTACCAAACGAAGACAGCGTTTGTGCTTCCTTTAAAAAATCTGCAATATTGTTTGAAAAGCCCTTGTGAATTAAAAAAAA